>JAJKFL010000031.1:13929578-14489578 GCA_021186555.1 Reticulitermes speratus
CAATGCGTAATTTGGTGTTGTAATTTCAGTTCGTTGTTTTTCGTACCATGATTTCGATTGATATCGTTCCCGGTTATATTCGACTCGAAGTGAATCGCTTAATCTTGTGTTTTGTTTCTAGGTCCATTTTTATTGCAGCATACAATAAATCTGTTTGATGACGCGCTCATTGCTGTTTGTCCATCTTTACATATATATTATTCGAAACTTCTGTACGAAATTAGTAAGAATTCATAAATGTCCGTATGTATTGTGTCGGGTCAACCAGTAATGCCATCATTAATTCGTAGTTAAAACTGTGCAGTTGAATAAATATTTTTGTGTGGACTTTTTTCTATAGAAGGGCCCCGCAGCAGATGCTACGGACGCACCGCAGCCTTGAGACTTATTGTGCAACCCTGTGATGAAAAAGTTTTTTTTCGTTTTTCCTTGTAATGGAGCACCGGTGGCATGAAATTGACAGGGGAAAACCGAAGTACTCGGGAAAACCTGTCCAACTTTGTCCACCACAAATCCCACAAGGACTGACCCGGGATTGAACCCGGGCCTCCGCAGTGAGAGGACGGCTACTAACCGCCTGAGCCATGGCACGGCCCGTGGACGTGTGTTGCTGTGTTGACATGTAACTGCTTAACCGTTACATGTCTGGCATACAGCATGTTACTTTGTGTTTTGTAGCCAATGGCCGTGTCTCTCTTGTTTTTAATTGTTCTTCGACAAGTTATTCTACTGTGCTATTAATGGAAGCGAGAAGAATCCGGCAGAGAAAGTCGTAATATAATTAGTCAAAATGCTGTCACCTTCTATGCCTCTTAGATTATAAGTCACTAACTGTGACAGGGAACACGGCAGACCTGGTATTCCCTGTTTTAATATTATTAATGTCATTTATTGATAGCCGACTTTGACATATCAGCACTTGTCTTGAATAATAAATGAGAGTTGCCTTTACATGCCTAGTAACCTCGCAGAATGATGAATTGTATCACTGCAAGTGAAAGGGCACACAGTTTTTAAAAATAAACTGCAGTAAAATGAAATTATTATTTTTTTTCCTTGTATAGTTCTGTGGATTAAAATTTCCAAGCTTATATAAAGCTTTCTTGTAGTTTAACTTTTTAACTGACACATTAAAAGATAATTCTTCACGAAAATAGATTCTCGCGTTTTAGGAACTATATGCATAATGTAATAGTTGTGTCCTGTTCGCTCCATTTTGTTTAATAATTTTGGACAGACTGTACTGAAACGAGCGTAGAAGCGCATGTAGGTGTTCGTGCAGAGTATGTCCGATATTGCTTTTTGATTCCAAACTTAATTTATGTACGCCGAAAAAATTGTAGTAAATTTAATGAAAATCCGCCAAGCAATTTTCTGTTGTTACTTGCGAACAGAGGGACAGAGAGACAGACGTGTGATGACGGTAATATTATTTGTACAACTTTTCGTTGCGAAAGCACCCAAACATAAAGAGTGTGACATAATATGTGATGGACACCATTTTATGTTAGCGAGAAATCTATGGACATGGATCGCTGTTTCTATAACGAAACAGCGTGTGACATTCTATAAATCAGAGAGAGGATTACATGACGAAACATAGACGTGCACAGACAGAGTGATTCGGTTTAATAGAAAATAACCTTTGTTGTAACGTTTTATAAATTAAATAGTGCGTGCTTGGAAATGTTCGCGTGTGTGAATGCATGACGAATTTCAGCGGAGAAAAGGACCTGGTTTAGGCGTGTATTTAGCTGATTTATTGAAAGCCTTTGTCCTACTGGTGATTAAATATGATTTCTGCAACTTGATAAAAACAATGCAAAAAATAGGCAGCGACTTCTTGATTGATGGTTACTTTTTTCCCCCCTGAATGGGTGGAAGTGGGGACTGTCACGTAGATCAATTCTACGCCTTGTGTGCCATTATGGTCATTGTGAACAAATTGTGTTTATAACCTTTCGTTTGGGCGGATGACACGGGCGGAAATTCTCTGAGAAATTTGGTCCGATATCCGAGAAAGGTGGATTAAAATAGGTCTGTAACTTGTGGTAGTGTAATTTCCTCTTTTTCCATGTTAGCTTGTCAGGTCTCACCATGCACTTTGCCATGAAGATAACCAGATGCTGACCCCCACGCACACTGCAAATATTGGCTTTGTTTCTGTTTATTTAATACATTTTGAGCGTATATTAACATGCCTGGTGATATGCGGTGGCGCAGTTGGTTGAAGTACTGCGCTACAAGCCGGAAGGTCGCGGGTTCGATTCCCGATGGCGCAGTTGGGATTTTTCACTGACTTAATCCTTCCGTCCGCACTATGGTCCTGGGGTCGACTCAGCCTCTAACAGAAATGAGTACCAGGGATATCTCCTGGAGGTAAAGGCGGCCGGTGCGTAGGGCCGACAACCTTACCACCTTCATATACCGTTTGTCTAGAAATTCTTGGAGCCGCAACCTCCTGGAGCCCTAAGGACCTGTCCGGGCCTGTAATGGGATTGCTTTACCTCATTAGCATGTCTGTGACTCGAATTGACAAAGCATGTTACTTTAACCTTATACGTATTTTTATTGTGGACACGATTACACATTTTTATTGTCGTGATATAAAGTTCCTTCTGGTGCGTGGGAGATATCTTGAGCTTCATGAGATGTGTTAAGAGAAAAAGTTTGAATCCTTCGTCTCCCGTAGGAAATCAAAGTGGTTATGTTATGCCTTCACATGTCCCTTCGATTGGAAATGCTAGTTGTGTCCGACTTCAGAGTCGGTAAGGTATTTAGAGAATACTACGAATACATGACATGTGTATTAAGTGAAGTTACATGGAATACTGAATGACTAGACAAAAAGGCACGAGTAATTTGTGTGTTCTCTGCTCCGTAGCAGAACAATTATCTTCACTTCTTGTATCAAATAGCGTGAAGAATATTCCTTGATATATATATATATATACCATCAAGTTACTACAAGTTTTGTTGCTTCAGCGGGTCGGCAAATACATTTTAAAGTAGAAGAGACCCATATGTTTGACGTAGTTACAATGTATTGTGTTCTTAGTTCGTGAATCAAATTTTCTGTTTCTCAGAACGCACAAAATACTGATTGTGTTGTACAGTCATGTATGAATATGGTCGCTTGTTTATTATTATTATTATTATTATTATTATTATTTACTGCAATTGGGTTTTCACCCGGTGGCAGTAGTCCTTACACTAGTACACACAATACAAATGGACATATAATATACCTAAAAGTAACAATACAGAACAAACTATACACAATTACAAAACAAAATACATACAGTAAATACAAGTACACACATTACAAAAACATCCACACCTTAACAAAAACATCCACACCTTACAAAAACACTAATTGCACACTCATTGTCATTATTACATACAAAATGAAGGTGTTCACCCTGAAAGAACATGGATGTAAAGTTGGATTAGTTTGGCGAGGTGTGGGAGGGACATAAGACTGGAACTCTGCCTAGTTTGAGTCAGTTACAGTATTTAATATTATCTTCAATTCCGCATACTCATCCATTCATGCATGATGAAAGACAAATGGCGAAAACCGGTCAGGTAACCCATTTTCCTTATATCACTAGGAACGTTAGGCATATGTTATATCCGTCATAGGTTTATATGTATATGAAGTTCGAAAATATCGAAGTATTTTACTTTACTTGAATTTACTAGAAACATCATGCCATTGAGGTCCTTCCGCCTCTGTACGATTCAATTCCCATTCGTAAATAATACAAACATGGTGGCAGTGCGTACGTCTGACGTGCAAGCGACACTCCCGCCGTTTAACGTAGACTAAAATTTTATTCCATTGATTCTGAAACACGTTAAAGTGTCGTTAACTTGTGTATGTGTGGGTGTGACTGAGGGCGTACATATGTAGAGTTAATTGTGACATCGTGCGACACCTGTAATCAGCGACCAGTGTGGACTTTGATATGGAGATGGGTCGCCGACATGCACATTTCATGTGGAACGGTTTTGTATATGAACCTTTTGCAGTCCAAATTCGTCTCGTGAAATCCATTAGTCTGATCGTAATTCATTTTCCAGAAACTCTGTAATATTCAGACCACCTACTAGATGGCAGGAGCTTTGGGCAAACCGTTAAAGCATTTTACAATAACGTGTCGATTTCCACTCGACGTTGGGGCTGGTACAGCAGAACACACTGCCTAGTGTAACTCGATGTGGCTGGTACAGCAGAACACACTGCCTAGTGCAACTCGATGTGGCTGGTACAGCAGAACACACTGCCTAGTGTAACTCGATGTGGCTGGTACAGCAGAACACACTGCCTAGTGTAACTCGATGTGGCTGGTACAGCAGAACACACTGCCTAGTGTAACTCGATGTGGCTGGTACAGCAGAACACACTGCCTAGTGTAACTCGATGGCTGGTACAGCAGAACACACTGCCTAGTGTAACTCGATGTGGCTGGTACAACAGAACACACTGCCTAGTGTAACTCGATGTGGCTGGTACAGCAGAACACACTGCCTAGTGTAACTCGATGGCTGGTACAGCAGAACACACTGCCTAGTGTAACTCGATGTGGCTGGTACAACAGAACACACTGCCTAGTGTAACTCGATGTGGCTGGTACAGCAGAGCGCACTGCCTAGTGTAACTCCATGTGGCTGTTACAGCAGAACACACTGCCTAGTGCAACTCGATGTGGCTGGTACAGCAGAACACACTGCCTAGTGTAACTCGATGTGGCTGGTACAGCAGAACACACTGCCTAGTGTAACTCGATGTGGCTGGTACAGCAGAACACACTGCCTAGTGTAACTCGATGTGGCTGGTACAGCAGAACACACTGCCTAGTGTAACTCGATGTGGCTGGTACAGCAGAACACACTGCCTAGTGTAACTCGATGTGGCTGGTACAGCAGAGCGCACTGCCTAGTGTAACTCCATGTGGCTGGTACAGCAGAACACACTGCCTAGTGCAACTCGATGTGGCTGGTACAGCAGAACACACTGCCTAGTGTAACTCGATGTGGCTGGTACAGCAGAACACACTGCCTAGTGTAACTCGATGGCTGGTACAGCAGAACACACTGCCTAGTGTAACTCGATGTGGCTGGTACAACAGAACACACTGCCTAGTGTAACTCGATGTGGCTGGTACAGCAGAACACACTGCCTAGTGTAACTCGATGTGGCTGGTACAGCAGAACACACTGCCTAGTGTAACTCGATGTGGCTGGTACAGCAGAACACACTGCCTAGTGTAACTCGATGTGGCTGGTACAGCAGAACACACTGCCTAGTGTAACTCGATGTGGCTGGTACAGCAGAGCGCACTGCCTAGTGTAACTCGATGTGGCTGGTACAGCAGAGCGCACTGCCTAGTGTAACTCGATGTGGCTGGTACAGCAGAACACACTGCCTAGTGTAACTCGATGTGGCTGGTACAGCAGAACACACTGCCTAGTGTAACTCGATGTGGGTCCTGTAAGGGTGAAGAACTGCAACAGTGGTGGTGTTTCTAAACTTTGAGGTAATGACTTTAAAATGAACATGGTGATGTGCTTCAATATAAAAACTAAACACAGAAACAAAACACTCAATCTTGTAGGTTTGAATTTATGATTCTTGCTGACACATCTACATAGATTTAAAAAGAGAATAAGGACAGTAGGTATCGCGAGTTATTTCTGAATTATCTCCGTTATCATCATCACCATCACCATTATCATCATCATATTATTATTATTATTATTATTTGTAAAATGATTGGTGTTGGATTCGACAAAAGAAGGTGCGCTATATGTGTGTGGCGGAATATGGTACTAAACATTTGTTATTAAAATATTCAGAAACTAAAAACTGGAGAAATGAATTTCTATGGAATAAATACTTTGTGTATGAACGAGAATGTAGCTTGTATGAAAGTACTGAACTGTATAAATGTGAAAGAGATAAAAGGTGTGGAGGAATATTTCAAATCACATGCGACTGGGAGAATAAAGGTAGTCCTTATTGGAAGCTGTGAGGGAACAGAATGATGAACGCAGTAGTTGTTGGAGAGAATAGGAAGGCTTTAAATGACAGAGTAATATTGTCAGTGCAGCAGTGGCAAAAGTACAATGCAAATGACTGTACACGTAAGGTAGATGTGCTCTGCAACAAAGGGCATTGGTTCACGATATCAGTAAACTCAACAAACGTTTCTTTTATTTGCGTAAATTACTTGGATCGTGACGGTTACCCGTAAGAAACGCTACTTGAAACATTCCTTCCTATTAATTGCAAGCAGTTACTTTCCCTTTTATATCACTTTGATGGGGGTGGGGAAAGAAGTGACCGATTCTTAGCTAATTCGGCGATCCTAGTTTAACGGCGTCGCCCTCGGTGGACTAGTGGTTAGCGTGCTCGCCACTGGACCCAAGGTTCGCGGATTCAATCCCGGCCGAGGTCGATGGATTTTTTAAGGGTGATAAAAATCCGTAGCACAACTTCCTTCGGAGGAGAAGTAAAGCGTCGGTCCCATGTCGTAGATTTACGGCATGTAAAAGAACCTTACGAGCATGAATAGAGATGTTTCGTAAGCAAAATTCAGCGGCCATTTCTCACCCAAGTCTCCTGATTGACTGCTAGATGACTCTGCAAGTCATATCAGGATGAGTAGAACTTGTGCAGGCAGTGGACTGGTCAGTACAGAATGCACACCTCCAGACCAAGAAACCTCTGAAAGGAGGCTCTATGCTCCGCAAGGAGCGACAGGAGGAAAATAATAATAAATAATAAAATAATTTTAACGGCAGAAGGTATATAGCTATGAGTGATGTGGGAAAGTGATGTCAAGTAATTAAGAAGGAGCCAGAAGTAGATGGTCGGGCGTATGGTGAGGTAGGTCTCATATTTTTCCATTTGCTTATACACATGGGGAAGGGCACGAGAACTCTCACTGATAATATTTAAAACAGTCGAGTTTTGAACAGGGTATCTTCCACATACATATGTAGAGCGTTATCACTGTAGCACTGTACTGTGTACAAAGTAACTGCCTTTGTTGCTGGATCTGTACTGTTAGGTATTCCATTTAATGGCTGTTTGAGACACGCTGTAGGGAATTAGTTTCGAGTAACGCATTCTGTATCAGACAAGTTGACATCCTGCCTATTACGCCTGTTAATCGCCAGTTGTTTGTTACCTGCAACACTGGACAGCTTTCAGTGTGCTGATTCCAGTGGATGTATCTTAATGTATCACGCAGATCTCTCTTTTGGACCAAAACCCATCTCTGTTGTATCTTTTTTTTTCGTAGACGAGAAGATAATTTTAATGATTAACTGTATACACAGTCTTTGAGAAGCTGATAGTCGGTCAGCTGGGTATGACATCGCTCAGTTTGTATGAAACACGGAAGTTTATTACTCTCTTTACATGATTCTGTCATTTCATCGTGCCTGCAGCTTACCGCCACGCTTTCAAATCACTTTCATTAATGCTCTTCCGGCTGTGCTTAGGTCTTCCTATTGATCTCTTCCAAAAACCTTTTCATGTTCACATGTGCCGTTGCATAGGTAGCCTAGCTCTAAATGTTTCATTCAAGTTCGAGATAGTTTATGGCATGCTACATTCCTAACTCACCAGGTTTATAAGGCGAGCGGGGTTTTGCTGTTCCATCGCTACGTCGTCAAGCTAAAGGATCGCCCATGGCTGACTGTTCACGGCATATTTTTCAACATGTTCACACTGAACACTCGTCTAGGGCAGTGTTTTTCAAACCTCCTCGCATCGCAGAATAACGAAGACGATCTTGGCTCGCTACCCAAAGAAATAATTTATAATCCGAGCTTTCGTAAAAAGACGAGTAATATGTACGAGTATAGGCATACTTACAAGTTTGAACCCTTTTATCGGTAGATCTTTATGATTCGACGCTACTGTACTTTGTGAATACAAATAATATAATAATAATAAGTATAAGAAGGGTGTTCTTAGTATTTAATAGGGAAAATTTATGAACTGAGCAATTTAACTGCAGTTACACTAGTATTATATGTAATGATAATGTTTGCTTCACTTGAAACGAGAAAGTAACCATGAAATAGAATTACATTTAAAATTAGAATTAGTTTGTTGTTTACCTGATGTGACGGGTGTGACTGTCTGTTCTTCATGATCTCTTCCCTTTGTGCAATACACGTTACAAGATCTCCTCGCATATCGGCTGCACCGCTACACCTGTTTTTTCCGCTTCGTTTTCAGACGTGTCAAATTCGAGACCCTAAGTTTACACATATAGAACTGGTGGCACATCGGTCTCCAGTTCACACAGAGGACGTCTGTAGGCAGCGGTGTGACGGCTTAAATCGGACAGTGGCAATTGTGGCCACCCCCCTTCTCCCTCACCCCTTGACTTAGGGGTTTCCGGAAATTGCCGTACAATAATATTTCGGCCGTCGTCCGCAAAGTGTATAATGATCTTACACCACTGTAAGCAACAAATGCACTCTTATTATACCTTGCTATGTTATACAATACAGTCACAGTGAACTAGCCTGACATGTTTCGATCCCTTGTTGGGATCATCATTAGGGACTTTTAGATTATAAATTACACAATTACAAATTAACAATAGAGGTACATATTAAAAGTATACGATGTATAAAGGTTAAAATTGTAGGCTATCTCTGTTGGTTTCTGGGTCCACTGGAAATTGATTTTAAAAATATTAACTTAGAATGTTTATGTACGTTTATATCCATATTTAATTTAATATTTTTAACATTAATTTCCAGTGGACCCAGGAACCAACAGAGATAGCCTACAATTTTAACCTTTATACATCATATACTTTTAATATGTACCTCTATTGTTAATTTGTAATTGTGTAATTTATAATCTAAAAGTCCCTGATGATGATCCCAACAAGGGATCGAAACATGTCAGGCTAGTTCACTGTGACTGTATTGTATAACATAGCAAGGTATAATAAGAGTGCATTTGTTGGTTACAGTGGTGTGTGTTCGGATGACAATGCACGGTATGAATAGCATAAAATGTATAATGATCGTTTTGGTGGAAAAGTCTGAGGACTTAAGGTGAATCAGTGAAAAGGACAAAGTGAACGGTTGCGGCGACCCAGTGAAGAACTTGTCACGGCCCATTAATGGGTCGCAACCCCCGAATTTGAAAGGCAGTGGTCTAGAGACCGCGCTCTGCATCCGTAAGCTAAACAGGCGTTATTTTGCAGTTAAGACACTTGCAGGCCATGAGTTTGTTTGTAGGAGTTGGAGGAGGAAAGACGTAAATGAGGAACCAAAATTGTTTTTCGTGTGATGTCCAGAAGTTGTTTGCTTTGTTCGGTCAGTCATCAGTCCACAAAAGATTTCTAGCCGATTTCCCGATAACAAACATTATTAGGGTGCCCGTACAAGTACTTTGGAGGTTATTTAATTAAGGGTGACATGTTTTGTATGATTTTTTGTGCACAAACATTTTATTTCGCGATTGCCGCCATGCCGTATGCTTGTAATTGTCCCATGTTGCGCAGCATTTATAAGCTAGCTCGGCTTTTCCTTTACGAGAATTACCTTCTTTATCTTACCAAGAATGGGGTTTTAACGTTTACTTAAGTATGAAATAGAACATACCATTATGTCAGTTTACTCATCAACCCTTAAAAATGTTTTAAAATTGTTTACACAGCAGATGAACGCGTTTAACGCTTGTTGGATGCTGTCACTTACTCTAACCGCACAGTTAACGTGTGTAACATGATGTTTTGAAACAAGGCGCTAATTTTCAGGACATTAGATAACTCGACGTTGTAATGCGGAGCCTTAATGTCACAGCATGTGAAAGGATTTGCTGCGATTGTGATGACTGGACTTAAGGAGTCAGGCGAGTTAAGTCAAGAGGGATTATCATGTTAAATGGAGCGATATGAACGCAGCATTTTGGGGTAGGGGATAAGGAAATCGTGTGGATACACGATAGGAGTAGGCAGATGGACGGAGCGATACATGGATGACGTATATGAAGCTGTGCAAGCTTGTCAGGAGCCTGTCAAGTCAATGGCGTGTGACCTGAGCAAGCAGGCCTTCGAGCGATAAGGGGAAGACGAGAGACTCAACTCGTTTCATCTCCGTCTCTTCAGCGGCAGAAGCACGGAAGGTATCAAACAACCCTCCCTCCCAAAATAGTGACAGGACAGTCTGCGCACCTGAAAGAGAACTGCCTTTTGATTTTAGCCTATTTTCCACGTTTCATTAGGACACGTGGAATTTTACGGTACCGTATCCGGTGTGTCTATCCTTCTGTATGTCCGTCTAAATAACCTTCCGTCAGACTGAATTTCTTGAATTTTGACATCATCATAATGCCTCTAGAGACTTGTGTCTGCTTTGCACTGTTTGGTTTCGTACCATCGGCGAAATTTTGCATGGAAATAGATGACAGTCAAACATACAAATTTGGTATGGTTTCAATTGTTAACTGTTACAGACACGATTATGCGAAATGTTTGCGTTATATCTGGCATATAAGATGTAGTAAAAATTAGTTTTCCTGGAAATTTTGCACAGAAGTGACTGATTTGCGTAACTATTTATAGCCCTTTTTTATGGTGAAGGGCCCCGCAGCAGATGTTACTGACGCACCGCAGCCTTTAGGCTTATTGTGCAACCCTCGTTTTTTCTTTTATTTTTCCACGTAATGGAGCACCGGTGGAATGAAATTGACAGGGGAAAACCGAAGTACTAGGGGAAAAACCTGTCCCAGTGCCACTTTGTCCACCACAAGTCCCACAGAGACTAACCCGGGATCGGACGCGGGCCTCCGCGGTGAGAGGCCGGCGACTAACCGCCTGAGCCATGGCAGGGCCTATTTATAGTCCTTACTAGCCTCACCATATCGACTGGAACATTTTAAAGAAAGACATTCTGTTCTTTGCGGTAGTTCCTTATGTATCGAGACCACATAAAACACCTAAGCTTCTTAATCTATGCTGTGCAATTACTCATACTGGGTGAATGTCCAAGTTGTGCTTGAAAGTTTAGTTCATATCCCTGAATGCCTCACAAGTATACAATATCATTGAATATGTAGATCTTATTAAAACGCAGAATGTCACCACCAAGCGATAAATGTTGTAAATTCTGAGGTCTACATGGCGGGAATTTTTCAGACTGAAGTGTTGTGAGTTCGACACCGCGTACCTACGTTTCGGAGGGACATATTGCCTGTATCTTCAGTGTCGAAGGAATTGAGTCCTGCAATTTGATGCTGAAGTGATTAAGGTGAGGTATCACGTCCTCGCTGTAACCTTTTCACCTTCATATTCGACCCAGTTTCAGTGGCTGAGCGAATTGCACGCCTTAGTAGAACGAATTTCACAAACACCCCTCTTTGGGGAATAGAATTTTTTACTTGTTCCAAGTACTCGAATTTCTAAACGTCCTGTTAAGGAATGTCGCAGTCAAATTCAAGCCAGCGTCAATAAATTTGGAGTGTGGATGGAAGTTAAGTGGGTATAACAGGAGAACGGAAACAAATGTCAGGAAATTACAGAATTACTGCAGGAACTACAAAGAAAAGGAGATAGGCGGTGTGACTTATGAACTTCACACGTTCCATCGAAGTTCGACATTAGAAAATCAACAAAGAACCATTCAGTTAAATCTACCTGTGTATGATCACAACTGCACCTTATTTCGGCTTGCGTAATTCGTACACAGATATCTCAAAACGTCTGAAGAGCATGTTAAATGCTGTTGGTCTTAGTAGGGCACTTACTGTACATAAAGGTATCTACATTAACTCGTTATATTCGTAACGTTTGTAAAGCTGTTACCCACGCGTCGTATATTACTAGTTACCTACATTTCACAGACAAAAGAAGTATTGAGCAAGGAACGAGCAGTCACTGACGTGTTTCCTGTATCTCCTACCAAGGCTAACAACGATCTTTCTTACGTGCACCTGTTCGAATTCACACGGCACGACCCACCCACTTTAAAAGAAATTGGTCATGAGTTTGCGTAGGCATATGCTTATTTCTAAAACAAAGTTAACTTTATCGAAAAAAAAGTATTAAAATTCTGCCACTTCTGTACTTAGTTCTGTCTTTACCGTTTATTCGTCATTTCTAAAAAACGTCTTTTCTCTTAATTATTCAACTACCATGAGTATTTTGAAGAATGTAATCTAACGGGGACAAGAAACCAAAGTCAAATGAAGTGAAACAAGACCCACGTTATTCTGAGAATATATGTGTGTTTGTATATATACCTATTGCAATACTTTAACACACCGATACCATAAGATACCGAGTACATTGGCTCATGCGATGACTCGTATTGCTTTTAACGGCTTTTGTTGCTGCTGCGACTGGACCAGACAGTTTGCACGAAATGGACAGAGGTTCGGCTGTACACCCCTGGTTTCACACTATCAGTGTCACTGTGAAATGCAATACATTTTACAAATCAGGACACAAGCAGACTCCTTCATCCTGTATTCTCTTCAAATGACTTCCCTCTGGAGAATAAGAGGAAAAGAATTTATGTCAGACAATTCACAGAAGTAGAGCCCGTCCTGATATAATGGAACCGATGGTAATAGGTTTGTATTGTTCGCTTCCTTCATTCTTCTTGGTTCGCTGTCGATATATTATGGTGCTATATATCGCTGATTTCTTCTCCTTTTTTTATCGTTCTGTTGACATCTTATAACAGAAAAATGGAAGCTCGCTGCAAGCACATAAATGCTTTTTGTCAGATTTTTCTTGCCACGCCCAGTATTCCTTTCATAATTGCATTCATTGCCCGACTGTGGAAACGCATTTATTTGTTACGTTACGAATGTGTACAAGTTCTAATTCCAAAGACATTGCTATGGAAGCGAGGGATAGTTTGGCCATTGTTCGTTTTGCAATTAGTGGAAGTCTGATATTCTGGAGGCTGGCGCTGTAATCGTCTTCAGGTCATCCATGAGCTCTGCTGATATTCAGATGATGAAGTTGAGAGTGACAGCTACGTCATGGAACGTATCAATCAGCGTCAGTCAGTCACGCTGTATGAATGAACTGGCTGCAGGTGAGGGCGCAGTGGTCGTTTTTATCCGTTCTTTGCACTTGAGTACGTGATTGAGCACATACGGGAGAAGTAGTGTATGTTCGTCTGCCCGCATGTTTTAGCTCCAGAATTGGTGACGGATTTCACCGAAATTCGGTAGGTTACAGCTACACCGGTAATTATCGGGATAATTTAATTTTGACCGTATCTGCGATTGAAACACTCAACAAAGTTACCATTTTTCTCAAAACTATATTGTTGTATACCTTCTAGAGATAATACAAACTTTACGATATGTGAAATGATTCTTTAGGCGTGTCCGCAAAATTGCGAAAATCCACTGTTAGCTTCGTCATGTCTGTCCGTCCGTCTGTCCGCATGGAACAACTCGGCTCCCACTGGAAGGATTTTCATGAAATTTGATATTTGGGTATTTTTCGAGAATTGTCGAGAAAAGTATAGTTTTATTAAAATCTGACAAGAATAACGGGTAATCTACATGAAGACCTGTGTACATTTATGATGGTATCTCGCTGAATTCTTCTTAGAATGAGAAATGTTTCAGACACAAGTTGCAGAGAAAATCAAAACAAACATTTTATATTAAATAAAATTTTCCCGAAAATCTTGCCGCTTATGAGATAATGTGTAAAAATATGGTAGAGCCAGACAGGCCACAAATGACAATATAATACGGCTCATGCGCTGTGCATGCTGGATAACTACGGCTACAGACAACACACTCAGAATATTTAATATGTATTGCTATTACACGGCAAAAATACGCCTCAATATTACGTTATACGTACATTGCTTGTCTTGTCCGATATGATGAATGTGTAACAAAGTCCAGTAAAACTCAAGTTTCTTGTTGACTGTCTAGTAGTGTGATAATTTTTTTTAGCAGTAGGTTTTAACTGCAGTAAATGAATATCAAGACCAGTAAGGTACGAAAAATAGGAAAGAACGTATTTTGCAAACATATGTGATTGGTGGACAACTTTCCTCTTTTATTTTGGAGATTATAAGGTTTGTTCCAACGAGGATCCTGCTAGAGGTATAGTGGAGGTAATTTGTTTCATAGAAAAAATTGGCTACTTGATGCTATTGAAGTAAAATGTCTATTTACATACGATGGCCAATAGGAAATTAGAATCAGATTTTATTATTGTATATTCAGTTCCTGCTTGTTTGATGTGACAGTTTTGCCAAAGGCGTAAGGTTTGTTTGGGAGATGCACGGTTTGAATTCCGGCGGGGACACCAACTGACGTGAATGAGGTTTTTCGTGATTTTCAGCAGTCACTATAGGAAAACGCCAGGATGGTACCTTAAAATTATACCCTGATTGCGTCCTTTAGCTTGCTTTCCAATTCAATATTGACTGTCATTCTACCATTCGACTGTTATAATGCAGCCTTAGAGTTATTGATTGTATCGTTAAATTAGCATCGTTAAATTACTATAAGTAATTATGACAGTAGATTGAGAGTTTAAATATTCAAGGTATTTTATAGTGTTGCATATTATCGTGCATGAATAATTCACACTTTAATAAATCAGTCAAAATACACTGTAGCCCTAGGCACAATGCATTTGCTGGTATGATTTATTAAGTGAAAATATTCAAGATATATCTGACATCACCACTGTGATGTTCCGAGCACGAAACGCCGCAAAGTAGACGAGAGAGTTTTGATAAGTTGAAAATAATGCATCTCTGTTACGAAGTTAGTGATTACGAACTTCGCCTTATAATAGTTAATACCGCACTTCGTATTGAGTCTTGGGTTCGTCGTCTCAACCAGGCGACCAGCTGTTCTCAGGTATTTTCTAATCTCTTTAACTCTCCATGAAAGTGCAAGACCGTGGATGCGACCACTCTCTTCTGCGAACAGTGGCGTCTTAAAAAGAATGCAACCGTTGTAGAAGTACTCATTCATTCATTCTGTAGTCTGTCTTACGACAGGTCCGTAGCCTCTTCCAAAGCGAGTTCTCCACAAGTTGCGATCTAGTGCTTCCTCTTTCAATTTCCAGTATCTTTTCTTTTCCTTGAGATCATCCAGTAGCTGCTTACTTCTTCTCCCTCGTCTTCCCGTCATTTCTATCCTTCCTTCTAACTTTCCTTCAATCGCGTGTTTCAGAAGGCAGTTCCTACGCAAGATGAGACCAATCCAGTTAGCCTTTCTTCTTTTTATTGTATGTAGGATATTCCTCTCCTCCTTGACTCTGTGTAATACTTCTTCATTTCTCACACGATCGGTCCAACTGATCTTCTCCATTCTTCTCCAGCACCACATTTCAAAACTTTCCAGACACTTCTGATCCATTTTCCGAATTGTCCACGTTTCAGCACCATACAAAGCTATGCTCCAAATGTAGCACTTTACTAGTTTCTTCCTTAAATTTAAGTCCAGTTTACTGGTGAAAAGATTTTTCTTCTTGTTGAATGCTGCTTTAGCCATGGACTATGTGGATTAAAATAATATATGCAAATAAATGAAATACGAGGTCACATTACGAATGTACTAACTGGCAGGGTTGCAGGGGGTTTACGGAAGGCTAAGGTATATTGTCGCTTTCACAAGACTGTGTCCCTCCCAGATTACTCTATTCCACATAGTGGTAGCCCAGTGTTGCACAAATCCCGGGCGCCAGGTCGCGGTGGCGCCTAATTTGTGTGGGTCCTCAGTATGGAACATGCATCATTTCACCCTTCTGGCGCCTAGAAGTTTGAGGTAGCGCCTAGATTTTTGGAAAATGTGTGCTATTCCCTTGGTACCATAATGTCTTTACGATATATTTTAATATTACCGGCGCCTGGGTTTTCCAGGTGATTCTTACCTTCAGGTTTTTCGATTATAGTTCTTCAAACATTTCTCATCTCTCTCGTACTTGGTGCATATATTTCCCATCTCGTTGAGCAGGCCAAAATTCACAATGAGTTGTAGAGCCAAGGAAAGAAGATTTCCCATCTCACGCTTCTTGACGTAATCACCCTAATGATGTTACTTAGTGCAGATTGCATATTATAAAGCTGCATATTTCACAATTTTCTCGTTTGTCATATTACTTCCTCTCTCGTAAGTCTGCCCCCTTCTCCAATACCCTTGATCCATTTTCGTGTGAGAGACCATGTTTAAAATCCTTGAAAATTTTGAGTTTTTCTTTTGTGGTGAAGGGCCCCGAAGGAGATGCTACGGACGCACCGCAGCCTTGAGGCTTATTGTGCAACCCTGTGACGAAGATGATTAGGTTTTTTTTGCTTTTCCTTGTAATGGAGCACCGGTGGAATGAAATTGACAAGGAAAACAGAAGTACTCGGGGGAAAACATGTCCTAGTGCCACTTTGTCCACCACAAATCGCACATGAACTGACCGGGGATCGAACCCGGGCCTCCGCGGTGAGAGGCCTGGGACTAACCGCCTGAGCCATGGCCAAAAAATAAGAGGTTAGCGCTGAAGTTATGGATTTGTGGCCAATATTTTTTCCCAGAGTCAAACTATGTTCGTTTCTTTCTTAATAAAGTGTTAGTTTGTTAAGTGTCGCTTCCAAACAGGAAGGCATGAAGTGTATAACATATATAACAGTCATTAGCTCCCCACTATGTGCTTACTTGTCTTTATCCCTTTGCTTCTAGACTACGAGTTCTTAGCCGATTTATCGACATCACCTGTCATTCTTACTTTTATGGTTGCTTATGCTATTCTGCAGCTTTTTTCAAGTGTTTCAGGTTCGGAATTAATTTTGAAACCCCGATCTTTTTAGACGGTTAGTAGGACTGCCTGTTCAGGTAACAGTTGATCGCAAGGCGTCTTAAGATGAATGTAAGGCTGTTCCTCTGCTTAGCCAGGCACCGCGTTGTGATCAGATATAACACAAGAAGTCTTACATATAGTCACCGATATAGCGCCACCCTCGCTTAGCGCCCATGAAAGTCTGCGAACAGAACTTCCCTATTATACTTAATTCGATTTACCGGTACCCTCGATATACCACCACCAACTGCGGTGAATAAACAGTGGCGCTGTTAAGGGGTTTGAGTGTGTATACTCGTATATCTTCTTATGATTATCTTAAAGTATTATTTATTTATTTATTTTACAAACATTTCACGGTGTATCCCATTTAGGCTGTGTGTGTCTAAATTCCGTATATCGCATGAAAGGGCTGGGGCAGTCCAGGTGTCTGACAGGGACAGCTGGCACTTGGGTCGCTTGTTTATGGCAGCAGGAAACGCCTCCCTCCTGCTGGGTGGAACAGGAGAGAATTTGCTTGCAGACTGTCTCTTGACGTAGCGTTGACACTGCTACATAGCGATCGGTGAGGGGGGGGGGGGTCGTTTTCCTGGCACACACTCACTCACTCACTCACTGAGTTGGAGTATTTCAATGAGAAAATGACTCTGGGCTGGAAGTAATGATGGAGGTAAAATAGGGAAAGTCAGTGCACACCATGAAGGCATATTGGGACAGTAGACTTATAGCTCCACTAATTCTTAGCTTCGGCGCTAGATGGAGGTGAGTGGTTATCCTCACGCCCCGACCGCTTTATCCGCGGGGAAAGAGCCACGTTACCGATTGAATAGGAGGCTAGGAGGGAACGACAGCCGATCTTGCGCCTAGCCTAGTCACTATACCGACTCGCTATCCCAGTTTCCAGTGACGGTGGAGGAGGATGAATAAATAAAGACGGAGTTCCTGCAGTCACGAATAAATACGAATACGTCGAAGCTGTAACACACTTCCACTTGCATTCCGCCGTATCTCAGTAGGCCTGCCTGCTATCCGCACAGGATTGTGGACACTTCAGGTTCCCACGGCAGTGACTATGAAAACTGCTGTCTTATGAGATGTGACGCCATGGAGTATTGATAAATAGGTACCGGCGTTTCGGAGGAACCTGCCAGCTTCATCACCTAGTGTAGATTGTTAATACAACAGTCCCTCAGTTTACGAGCGTAATTTATTTTTCGAAAGCTGCTCGTATGGTGAAAACTCGTGAGAGGAATATTAATTCCCCATTATTGCCTACGTTATAAATTTTATTTTGTGTTGGGAAGTCCACAGTTTCTCCTCATACACCTGCAGTTCACCTCAGTACAGCACAGAGCGGTGCGTAATATGAAAACAGTAACATTAATGAGCAGTTACGGTATTTGTATACCATTTTTGGTCATTCCTATGTACGTATAAATAATAGTAACACCACTGAAGCTGTACGGAAAGTGCATAAACGTTCGGTACAACCCTATGTAAATGTGATACAGAAGATCCCTTAAGATTTAATGGACGATAAAGTCATTACGATTCTTTTTTAAAGGCTGTCATCCTGTTGTGTTGCTCAATCGCATTTTACGTACTTATATTCCTTCCTCAGTATGTTTTAAACACAAACACTGAACCTAAGGATGACCTGAAATAGTTCGAAACATGTAGTTCTGTACAATAAATGAAATTTAGTTGTGTTTGGACGGATTTGAACTTGATTTCTGATTAGGGTTCATTAATGTAACTAATGCCGATCCCAGTGGCCGCGCGGTCTAAGGCATGGGTCTACGGCCGCTCGCTTGCTGGGATTGTGGGTTCGAATGCCGCCGAGGGCATGGATGTCTGTCTCTTGTGAGTGTTGTGTGTTGTCAGGTAGAGGTCTCTGCGTCGGGCTGATCACTCGTCCGGAGGAGTCCTACCGAGTGTGCTGTGTCTGAGTGTGATCGTGAAGCCTCGAAAAATGAGGCGGCCTAGGCCCCCAAGGGGCTGTCGAGACATTAAAAAAAAGTAACTAATACTAAAATACCATGTATTTTCTTCTTACAAATATCTGTAGTATTTCATTACAGGTACCATTAATGAATCATCATTATTATTGCTAAGCTAAGTTATGCCTCACTCGTATCTCGCTGTTGTAACTTTCCATATATGTATCTGATAGTTAAAATATTTTTAATGCAGAGGAACATAACAACAAAAGAAAGTGTAACGTGAAATTAGCACAGTGCTGTTTTGCTTTGTATCGAGTCCGTCCCAATATGAGCTCCGTCTGTGTCCGAGCATTCGCCTAGCCTGTAATCAACTGCTGCTCCGTGCGCTCTAACGGGTTTTTGTAACTGTAGCGGCACCTTTCGGTATTTCTTTTAATTGGTGCAGTGACATCGTCTTTTACGAGTAGCCTACACATTATCCTTTGATTTACGATAGACTTTTGACTGACTTCGTGCGTTAACAGTCGCGTAGCCCAGTCCTGCGTGTTTACCCGTTCCTTAAAAGGTCTCGAAGTGATCGGTAGTTCTTATGCTGGGAGTGGTTTCTGCTGAACAGTTGAGCATCTTTCATGGTGACTGTTCGTACAAAATCCATTGGGATACTTCTGCTTCCACTCGGATTGCTTCGAACGCCTTTTCTCGCTCGTAAATGCAGTTTATCCAGCGACTCGCTGAGGGACGCACATTGAAATTCGTTCTGCACAGAGTCCTAGACGTTTTTAAGCTCTGTTAAATGTATCCTACACACACATACTCCTGCTTACACCTTCAGTTCTCGGGTGCCAGAGAAGTCGTCTAAGTTACACGGAAAGAGTTTACGCTTCTGCGGTAGACGCAAGGCCGTTGAGATATCAGAATTTTACGTATAGTGAGAAAAGATAAATGCCTACAGAATTTTTAATGTAACCTGAAGGGAGGAAATCACTTTTTAATCCCAGACTTATGTGGGAGAATATTATTAATATGTATTTATAAGGTGGGCCGGGATAGCGCAGTCGGTATAGCGACTCGCTACGAGCTGGGCGGTCTGGAGATCGAATCCCGGTGGGGGCGAGATTTTCGGCACCCGTCCAAACCGGCCCTGGGGCCTACCCAGCCTCGTGTACAATGGGTACCAGGTCATTCCCGGGGGTAAAGCGGCCGGGTCGTGGCGTTGGCCACCCACCCCATCTAGCGCCGAGGTTAAAGAAATAGTAGAGCTATACCTCTACTCCCCCTCTGGGCCTTCATGGCCCGTTTTAGGGTGAACTTTACCTTTACCTTTATTTATAACAAACAGGGTGTGAGATTGTGAACCCATTTGTGGGATTTTATGGTAAAGTCCAATTATGGATTTTATGAACACGACAATGAAGTTTTGGGTTCCATATGGAACAGCTGACTGACAACTCTGAAGGTCATGGCGTACATTGATTAATTAGGGTATTTTTAGTAAGAACGACGTTATATACATTTTTTATTTCTTGGGGCTGATCCAAAGCTAACCGTATGCAGTTGTTTTTAGTTGATGGCCGTAAACATGTAAATTATACGGCATGCTTGTCGGTGCGTACCGGTGGGCTTGTATTGACCATCAATACAATATGAAGACCGAATCAGACTGGAGTTCAAACACGTATGTGTGTGTATATAGCTGCTGGGGATGATGCTCTGCCGTAGCTAGATCACTGGTTAAACACACTACTGACAACTAATTCGAGTTTGTTCGTAGCAGTAACAGGAAAACTGATAGAATTGTTTAACGAATAACAGAGCATCCGTATAGACTGAAATGTCCAAACTGCCAAACGTTACAGATGCTTATAAACTAGTCAGATCGCACGTAGATAAATACACTGAATGGGAAATAAAACAGATCTTTTACGCTGCAAAAGTAAAACTTTGATTATAGTAGAGAGAAATACGGCAGAATATGTTCAAGCACTGATATTTAAGTAATATGAAATAATGTACTGACATTGTGATGATGCCCTGTGACCAGTTGAAGAGGAAGGAAGTTCAGAAGCTTTGCCGCTTAAACCACTTTGTTCCGTGTGAAGGTTTTTATGCTTTTGTCAAGTTATGAAAATAAAAGAAACTATAGTATTGCGAAAATTTTTAATTTCCTGTTAAATACCCGTACTTCAGAAGCATTAGATCACAAGCCAACAATCGTATTTTTAATTTTCTGTCAGTTCCGACCAAGTTCTTTGCTTGCATTGGTCTGTATTTTGAGTTTCAGCCTCTATCTCCCCTTTTTTTAACACAAATTCCTTTCTCTTACTCGCCTACCTTTTTTGGACATTGTGCCACTCTTTACAACTTTCTGCCCACTCCCATCATTGTGGCGCCTTAGGCCAATACGACTCACAACCTCCAGTTTCCCAGTTTTGTGAATCTTGTTTGTAGGCATTTTGTAGTACTTTTTGGACGAGTTATCGGCCTGTCTGAAGGCCTTTGTCCATTCAACGCAATACAGACACGGAAAAGAGAATGAAATATACATGCACGCCACGAGTCTGAATCGAACCCAGTGTTTGAGCGGTATGAGACACACGCCGTGGACTGCGCGGTCAGTGAGATTGTTTTTGCTGTGCTGGCGTTCTGCTGCTGTTAATAAGTTCAATGTGGAAGTCCGGCTATACTTCGAATCCCGGTTACTGCTTTAGGTGCAGCGATATTTGCTCAAAATGAACCAGTCGTGCGCTGTTCTTGGACGCCAAGTCACTTTGAGATAGCCCGAGAGACCGCAGACCACCAGGGACGCCAGGATCTGTGTGGGAGTGGAAGTATACGGTGTTGAGAAGAAATGAGACATAGAAGATAATTGGAGATCAGAAGTGGAGGATCAGAACGTATACGCAATGTCAAAACGAAGCTGACGGAAATATATTTCGGACATTCGACTAGAGGTTTCAAAATCAGAATTATCGAGGTTACTAGAATAGAAAGAAGTCACAGAGCACATCTGTGGAGCGCTATGATAATTTCCTTTTCACGCAGTGCCACTTATGAGGATGTTATTTTTCGTGTAGGGGGAAGTTTTAGAGAAATATTAACGTTTCTGAGATTAAAAGTGAACTAAATAGTACATGTCGCCCTTGGTGGACTAGTGGTTAGCGTGCTCGATCCCGACCGAGGGCGATGGATTTTTCAGGGTGATAAAAATCCGGAGCACCACTTCCTTCGGAGGGGAAGTAAAGCCGTCGGTCCCATGTCGTAGATTTACGGCATGTAAAAGAACCTTACGGGCATGAATAGAGATGTTTCGTAAGCAAAATTCAGCGGCCATTTCTCACCCAAGTCTCCTGACTGCCTGCCAGATGGCTCTGGCAGTCACATAAGGATTGAGTAGAACTTGTGCGGTCATTGGGCTGGTCACCCGCTACATCAACGCACATGACCATAGAAACCTCCGAAAGGAGGCCTCCAATGCTCCGCGATTGGAGCGACAAGGGGACTAACTAACTAACTAACTAACACATAAAAATTCAGTTCGTATTTCACAGTTAGAAAATTCAGTGACTCCGTTATAAAGATTAAGCGGTTAATTCTGTTTAGGGAAATTACCAATGTTAGCTGTAAGTATTTTACGAAACACGTAAATACACTGTGTGGCAAAAGGTGCAGTGTTTTTTAATGTTAAACATATTGGTACATATCGTAACCACTAAGCTTTAAGGGGTTAAATATGCACGTTATTGGAACGTTCTGACTAAGGAAAAGAATAAAACGTGTATGAGTTTTCGGGCTTTTACGGTGAGTGCTGCTCAAATGACAGTCTTGTGGAATATTCTACACGGTGTGGTAACGCAGTAGAATATAATTCGAACAAACTACTCGTACACCGTTTTGTCAAGGATATTTTGTATTCGAAGTTATGAGAAGCAATGGTCTAGCTGTTTTTTTTTTTGGCGCCCCGGGGGCGATTAATCACAATGGCCGCCCGTAACAGGAATTATAAACTTTAAAAAAATCACAATTATTTATTGAATTTCCTGGCACCTGGCTTGGTAATAAAAAATTTGTGGAATCATTGTTTATTTAAAATATTTATTTTGCTGCCCCTTGGATTCTGCCGCCCTGATCGGTCACAGCACCCCCCCCCCCCCCCCCTCGGCGAGAGCTGCGCCCATGACGATAAGAGCATTGAGCTGTATTGTATTTTCAGTTTTGGTCTAAAAATGGTGATTTTAGTTATATTTGAAGTCGCACTGTCAGTTTGGATGCTATACAGTTGGCAGACCATTAGGCCTATGTCTTAAAGGTGGCGTTGTCTGTATCAGTATATATATTTATATATCGGGAATTTATACAAGGTCATTGCTGTACGTACTGTCATGTGTGAGTTGGTGTAATATTTATGTTTTTCTATCCAGGCTCAATTAACCGTAGATTTGCCGTAACGACGTACGAAAAGTGAGGATAATCATAAATTATGAATGGACAAGGCTTTGGAAGGAGGCGTTCAGCGCCAGTTTATGCACGATGTTTATATGTTTGAGCACTTAACGTTTTGATTCGCATTTTTCTATTCATTTTGTCACTTACCTGTATCAGATTATGTTTAGGGACACCACCGGCTGTCCTGACAAGATGGTTTCATAGTTTTCTCGAGTTTCTTTAATCGAGTGCCGCAAAGTTAATTTCAGATGCCGTTGTGTGTTACTTTACATATTTTGTGTAGTAGCTACAGCCTCTTTCAGTAGGTGTACTTTAAACGTGGTCAAAGCGCATCGATTTTATTTTGACCATCGTCAGCTGTTTTAAAATGAACCGTTTTAAAACGATCTCTGTGTTCGGCTTTATTTATAGAAATAATCTCAAATGTTGGTCAGTCAACATCAAAGTTAACACTGCTGGCGTTTCTTTCCGAGGTTCTCTGTTTTGTCAGTCGGTGGTAACAGTTTTGAGTGTGAGCGGCGAACTAACACCTTAGTTCTGGTGATTTGATTTGTGTCACAGTGGGGTGCGAGGTCTTGCGAGACAGTCTCGTGGGAGCCAATTACTCTGAGTGAAGTCAGGCGCTTGGGGTTACCGTATTGACTGACCATGTCATAGTCTGACTTCCCAGCTGACCCCTTCCAAAGGGGAATTCACATGTCTGCGACTTTCAGCGTTGTTGGAGCTATATATTTATACCCTTAACACTTAAAAGTCAGCTTTAATTTATCTCAAATACGAAATATCAGTCTCTCTTGTGGCCTTTATTTCTTATGTGTAAAAGAATCTTTGTTTTCTTCAGGGTAGAGTACTGGTGTTTGTGCGGAATACGTAACTGTGCAACAGAATGAGTATTTTTTTTCTCTCCATTACACGATTTTTATTTTGTAAGCCACTCATGTTTTTGCGCAGTAATTAACATAAGAACATTGCCATCGCCCATATATTGCCTATAGGTTTCTGAAATAATTGTTGATATGTAAGTTATAACTTATTAAAAAAACCTACAGACCACGCAGTAGAAAATTAATCTGGGAGCAACCAAGTTGCTCCTGTCTTAAGCGTGATTTCAGGCTTCTGCCGCGGTGTAAATGAGAGCTTAGCTCTTCTGGGATGTTACGCAGCGTAGATTGGTAGTTACCGACGTTTCGGGAGAACCTATCCGTCCAATATTCAACTAACCCTATTGGATAGCATGACGTTCTCTGAGAACCAATCACTGCCCACACCATTCCTATATAACTGAGTACCTAAGTTTTCCCGGCATTCTTCTTGGACTTCTTGGCCTTTGAAGATGGGACCGATAGGTTGTGCCGAAACGTCGGTAACTAACTACCAATCTACGCTGCGTAACGTCGCAGAAGGGCGAGGATCTCTTACTCCATTCATTTTTACATATTTCTTTGCGAATTGTCGTCGGATTTTCGTGCAGCATCCTATATGTTGGCCTGCCTGCAGGACGTCCCAAACTGACGCCAGGTTATATATGTTAAGAGGAACCGTTATTAATTTGTATGTAGAAAAGAAACGTTTCGATCCTCCCCCGGCACACAGACTATTCTCGCTGAGGCTTTCCATAGTTTTCTTCAGTTAGCTACGGTGTGGACGGTCTGAGTTTCGAATCCCGGCAGACGCAAGAGATTTTATCTTTTCAAAACCCGTTCAGACCGGCTCTAGGGCCCACACAGCCTTCGTTTCAACGCTTGTCAGTGTTATTTGCCCGGGGGGTAAAGCGGCCGTGCCGTGAAATTGACCATTCACCCCGTCTAGTGCCGAGGTTAAGAACGAGTGTAACTGTACCTCTGTTCCTCCTACTATGCCCTCTTGGCGTGTACAGGGGAATTGTACCGTTACCGTTTCCTCCAGACAAATGCTTGCAGCTTAAATAGGCTACCACCGCTTTCTTTCACATCTTGTCCATTCATTACGCATTGCCATTCCGTCATTCAACGTTGCATAATCCCGAGTTAGTGACAGCATTTTAAATAACTAACACATAAATAAATATATACGAGTATACATACCTACTAAAATTGGCAACGTAGTGACTTATGTTAAGGTGCCTCAGTACGAAAAATGCGGTCCCAGAGATGTGAGTAGTGAGATATCAGGCTCATAAGACCGATGGTGTACTCGTAGCTGCTGCTCTGTATAGGAACTGCTTGCACCAGCAGATGGTTATGCCTCGCGACCACAGCCACTCGGAGAACATACCATAATGCATGCATCCTAGTGGAAGGTTTCGCGGAGTTGTGCGCTTGTAAACGTTTGTGGGGAACAAGATATTGCCTCTATATCCTCCCATTTTCTGGGCGCAAAGCAGCGGGTGATATGAATTGTGTTTCTCTTTTATTGTACTCGGCTTCACCTTGTTATCCCCTTTAATATAATAATAATAATAATAATTTATTTGCTATTAATGTGCTGGCACAACAGCCATAAGGCCAATTACTGAGACAGCACAGGAAGCTTACATCAGTACAACAAATGAAAACACACGAAAAGAGATTATAAAGAAGAACGTCAGGTATACTTCTTAAAGTAAAAAAAGATTAAGAAAGTAACTTCTTCCTGAATATGTTGTTAGTACAGTCCAATTTGCGGAGCACGCGGTGGCGCAGTTGGTTGAGGCACTGCGCTACAAGCCGGAACGTCGCGTGTTCGATTCCCGATGGTGTCATTGGAATTTTTCATTGACATAATCGTTTCGGTCGCACTATGGCCTTGGGGTTGACTCAGCCTCTAACAGAAATGAGTACCAGGAATCTTTCCTGGGGGGTAAAGGCGGCCGGTGCGTAGGGCTGACAACCTTACCACCTTCATGTGCCGATTGTCTAGAAATCTGGGAGCCTAAACCTCTTGCAAACCCTAAGGGCCTGTCCAGGCCTGTAATGGGATTGCTTTTACAGTCCAATTCATTGCAACTTACGCAACAACAAGAACAAATTAAAATAACCGAACAGCTTTTTGTAGCGGTTAATTTATATATAGAGTTGTATTTGGGAGGTGCTCGGTGAGTCTCAGTCGGACACCAACTCCTATTACGTACTTTGTTTTTCGTGGTTTTTCTCAGTCGCTACAGATAATTTCCGGATAGCGCCTGTCATATACCGTGCTTGCGTCTTTAAGAATCCTTTTCTGTTCATCATTGACAAATCATCCTACTTTCAACGCTATATAGACTGATACTGATACAGTCCTTCAACAGACCACGAATATAATAATAAAAATAAATTGTGTATTATTCATTGTTGATATTGTTTAAAGAATAAAAATACAAGACATAATAATAATAAATAGCTTATTTTTAAATTATTTTTATTGAAAAACTACATTTTGTCTGTGATTTCCTTCATCGTTGAGTGCTTATCAAAACGTACTCAGTGGGTGGAATATACGCGCAAGGCAGATTGCCTGTACTGTGCCTTGAGTTGTGTTATTTTGTCATATATAAAAGAAGATGACGTTTCTGATCGCGTCTTGGAGGCACATAGGGGGAGTAGAGGCACAGCTCTACTCATTCTTCAACTTCGGCACTGTATGAAGTTGAGTGGTCAAATTCGCGCCCCAGCCCCTGGGAAAGAACCCCCTGTACGTATTGAATACGAAATTGGCTAGGCCTCAGGGCCGGTCGGTACGTTTTGGAGAAGAGGAAAATCTCTGACCTGTACCGGGATTCGAACCCCGGCTCGTCCAGTCCGTAGCCTAGTGACTATACCTTCTGTCAGACAGCAAATCGAAATTGATAAGACTGCGTGATAATCTTTACTAATGCTCTGATATTTTGCCCGAAAAAAATATGTGTGCGGCGTAGACATAACGAGGCAAGTGCAGTTACTTTGTTCGTGTTTTCAAGTACTAATACATGAACCGCAGTGGCCAAAGTTGAGTTTTTATCCACCTTAAATGAATTTAGGAAAAGTAAAAGAATTTAGGGGCGTGGCGTGTAGACACATTACGAGGGTTTTGTTCCTACAACAGACGGATGGGCGGACAGATGAAAAACGGATGTGCCAACCACCCCTTCTTTTTTCTACCAACAGTTCGTGAATTAACATTATTTTGTTTCCTTACCAATGAAACATGAATAATTATAGCGCGATGCAGCCTATTTATTTATCAACCACATAATAAACCATACATGTTACTTGACTCATATAATTTATTTCTTCTTTGTGCATTTGTTTCTTGTCTTCCACACTCTCTTTCTGTTTTTCTTTATGACGATTAACTTTTGTCTGGTGACCGCGGACACGTAGAGCAGACGGGAAATGTATGCTGATAACTTAGCAAAACTGTGGTTTGGTTCAATTGTTTCCTTGGGAATCTGCCTCGCTTCTGAGACGTTTGTTACTTGTGCGTCTCATAAATTAGCTGGTATCGTTGTTGGGGACGAGGCTTTTATTATATTTCCATGTTGAGGGATGCAGATAAGAACGCAAACAATTCGGGTGCTGAAGACAAGAGTCGCGAAGTCCGTGGTTGGTTGACATAGTGTCACGTTTATAGCACTTGACTCCTGTAGCCGAGCCTGCTAATTGATCATTTTAGGCGCGTTCGCAAAATTGCGAAAAACGACTGTTGGCTTCGTCATGTCTCTACGTCTGTCTGTCCCTCTGTCTGTCTGTCTGTCTGTACCTCAGCATGGAAAAACTCGGCTCCCACTTGACAGATTTTCACGAAATTTGATATTTGAATATTTTTCGAAAATGTGTCAAGGAATTTCAAGTTTCATTAAAATCTGACAAGAAAAACGGGTACGTCGCGTGAAGACCTATGTACGTTTATGATAATATCTCGCTGAATTCTTCTTGCAATGAGAAATATTTTACACGAATGTTGTAGAGAAAATAAAAAAGAGACGTTTTATGTTCAATTTTTTTTTTCGAAAATCTTGCCGTTTATGAGATAATGTGAAAAAAATATGGTAGATGCTGACAGGTAACAAATGACAATATAATACGGCGCAGAAAAGATGGGATTCGCATGCCGGATAGCTGAGGCAAGAATGCACACACAATCAGAATTGTTAATGCTTATTTAATGGTTACGTGAATGCGCCTCGATGTTAAGTTATATGTTCATTACCTGTCTCGTTCAGTGAGGTGTCACCATAGGAAACTGTGAAGTGTTGATTTTGAAGTGACATATGACACTATGCCGCTACAGGAATGTCATTTTTTGTAAGAGTTTCCTTATTTTACTTCTTCTGCAGTGTCGTATAGATCATGTCCATGAGCGTATTTCTCCTTCCCGAGTAACTGTGAAAGCTATTAATGGGTTGAGAACTAATTGTCTTCTGGACTTTGTCAATCGTCCGGATAAAATATAAAAATATAAAATCACGACGTTTCGGAAGCTTGTTCTTCCGTCTTCAGGTGAAGGGAGGGGAGACACCTACTCAGATGGGCCCCTGTATACCATCGTCAGAACCTTTTAGAATTTATTAATGGGTTGTCACTGAAGTTGTTATGAGCATCGTACTATTGAAGACTACGCCACTTTTGTATTTTCCGTTACTGATTCACCAGTAATACCCACACCCTGACTGTACGAACGTCTGTGATGTGAATTAACTCTATAGATCAGAGCTGTACTTGAGAAGGTTATCGTCGCTTAGCTGCTCCACACATGATATGCCGCGCCTTTTATGAAATGCACAATTTCATATCCGAAATTCACAATAACCCGTCATTGTAGCCTGTCTTTAGACAGGTCATGCACTATAGCCTGTACGTACTTGTGACAGACAACAGTTTTGGCAAGCGTCTTTCTCTTCAGTCTCTCCTTTTGGTTTTCTGCAGGTCTGTGCCCACAGTCGTTATAGGAATCCAGTCTGTTCCTCAGGGTTGCCCTGGACCCCGATGCAGATCATTTCCATTCTCTGTTTATTGGTGCTCCCAAGCCTTCAGTTCCAGAGATATGCCTGGTATCGAACCCAAGATTAATGAATTAATGGTGTCAGACCGTGAACAGTCTCTTTCTTGTTCTAGTTCCTGGAGAGGGTCGTCGTTTTGAGCACAGAACGAAGTGTGGCCCGAGTCATCTGCTGTGGTAATGTGTAAGCGAGAGGGATCGATACGTGAACCATAACGGGTGGCAGTGATATGATATCGCGCTGTTGAAACCCAACACGCGTACTAGGGGAGCTGTCGGCACTCTGCATTACAGGAACCGTAGCTTGCTTTATCATGTAAACGCGGTATTGTGCTCTGGTTGTAAAAAGCAGACGTAGTCATCGCTTGTAGAGGAGATGATGTTAGTTTGTCCATCTTGCAAATTTAATTTCCGAATCGAGTCAACGGATTTGCATGAAATTTGGTACTGAAGGGTACAGACTTGAATTCTGTTGGTCTTAACTTAGCCCTATACAAGTACCACAAATACCTAGAGTAACGTACCTTGTTAGCCTGGATCAAGTACACAAGAGATGGTGCAAGATGGAATGGGACTGGAAATGCAACCATATATTGTCAGTATTATTCTACGTTAGAGGTTCGCTGCGTGTTTTTGTGTATCTTACCATGTTCATGCAAATAACAACAAACTACAGCTGTATATGGGGGCACGCGGTGGCGTCCTTGGTTGAGGCACTACGCTACAAACCGGAACGTCGCGGATTCGAGTCCCGATGGTGTCACTGGAATTTTTCATCGACATAATCGTTCTGGTCGCACTATGGCCCTGGGGTCGACTCAGCCTCTAACAGAAATGAGTACCAGGAATCTTTCCTGGGGGGTAAAGGCGGCCGGTGCGTAGGGCTGACAACCTTGCCACCTTCATGTGCCGATTGTCTAAAAAATCTGGGAACCTCAACGTTCTGGAACCCTAAGGGCCTGTCAAGGCCTGTAATGGGATTGCTTTACAGCTGTATATACGATGCATAATACTTTTGAGATTTTTACACCACGTCGATGAACACAGTAAACCTTATATTAACCTCCTTAAGACTAAAATATTGTGAGGATACTTTTCTGCCCAGTGCTTCTCCGATATCCGTAAGAGCACTGCTTTGAGAGTTGCGGTCTTCTGGGATGTTACGCAGCGTCGAGTGGTAATCCTTTACCGACGTTTCGGGAAGATGGGACCGATAGGAGGGTATCTGCAAGTATGTTGAATAAGCTGTCGCAGTTATACTGCTAGTCATATTTACAGCCTGGCATTTATATGCTGCGTTTAAATTATATTAATATATAACAGGGCCAGGGGTTTTTATAAAGGCGCAAATTGCCATAAATGCTTTAACGCCTTTAAACCTACAAATACACACGCAGTTACGCACAGACACACAATCACGCACGCGCGTGACCTGCAGGACATTTAATCATTTAATGTGTAGCATTGTCCGAATTAGACGTAACACAGTTGGAACGCAGTGAATTGAAACTTGTCTTCACGGACCGTGTTGCATTGCTGGTTATGTGACTTTATGTAGCAACTGCAACGTAGGATGCAACGATTATTTTCGTTTTGCTTGGGGAGAGGGGGGGGATGTAAAGTTATATAACATTATTGAGCGTGTTGTAATTTATTTCGGTCACATCTGGCGTAGTTTGGGCTTCGTTATTAGATCTGTTTAACTTGCATTGAGTTCAGTGTCCCATAGCAACCGACTGCTCTATGTAAGACAAGTACAGTCTAATATCCTGTCAGGTCACACTGACGCAGGAGCACAAACTGCGCCTAAATTTTGCTAGCATACCGAAAACTTTGTTCTTTATTTTTGATACTTTGTCTTATCCATAGTCCGAGTTTGAAATTACTTTTGTAACGGTGATTCAGAGCACAAGCAATGAATGTATGTGGAGGAAAGTGATTAGCGTTCTGATTCGCGGAACGGAGCTGTGAGTTAATTGCCAATTATGTGGCATTTTATTGGGCGTTTGAAAAAAAAAACTTTCAATAATGAACGGGATCGATCATTAAAAAGTGGCGGGACGGCCTTTGTTCGATTACTGCTGAAGGAAGGGATTTTTAGTAGCATTGTCAACCGTAAAACCGCCCATTCTGTACACAAAACGAAACAGGTCGTGAACTTCTGAATGGATTTTCATGAAATTCGGCATAGGAAATTTCACTAACACCTGTCGACACAATCCAGTTCGACATTTTACGTGGACTTTTCTGCGTGTATCTGGAGAATAACTTGTAAAGTGTTTATCAGAGCGAAAAATGTTTCATAAAAGAAAGTTGTAGGGGAAATTTAACCCTTTGTGACCAGTGAATTTCTTTCGTGTAAGTCCCGGTCGTCGACATAAATGACACAAGAACTTTTCTCTCTGTTTACACTTTTCAGACTTCTATATCTTGCGACACATGCGAATATTACCGACACGTCAACTGCCGATTTCCAAATAAAGGCGAAGTTTTCCGATGTCTCTTACTGTCGATAATAATTAAATACGTTTTCTCCTACCTCAATTCTAAATGCAGCTCGTGTTTAATTGGAATATGTAAGTACTTCTACGTAAGAGGATAGATATTTTTGACTTCCTCTGAATAAATAACTGTAGTTAATACATTTGAGCTATAAATAGTCTTCATGAACATGGATTATTACCATGCAGTTTGTAGGCTAATGCTTCAGCCAACTCCGCCTGTTGAGTGTGTAGTAAGTGTATACTGTATAATTTTCGAACCCTCTTTCTCTTCGCCATTCTCCCCACATCTGGTCCGGAGACCTTCCCTCGTTGTCCTTTCCCTGTGATAATGTGTCTGGAGCATGAAGCCTATAACTCAACCCTAGTTAGTGTAAGGGGTGAAAAACATAGGCACAGACTCGGCTGCACCTTTTTTAGTTGTTAGTGAACAACAAAATCGACATACTTTATATTTTCATGATATGTATATGAACATGTCAAAAAAAAATTCTGTGTAATTTAATCTCTGACAGTTTGAAGATATCCACCCCAGGGACTTCATGCGTAGGATATCTAACGGCAGTAAAAATAATAAATTGTACTAACTACCGTTATCTTAATACCGTACGTAAGTACGTACCTCAGGATAAATGTACGAGTAAGAAATAGAGAGAGTAAGGCAAAAATAAAAAGGTTGGGAATAAGTGAACAGAAATTTGATAGTGGTGAGTATAAGAATTCAATATCTGTGAAGAATACTTGCAGTTGTAAACGTATTTGAGAGCGTGATTTCAGGTTTCCGCCGCGATGTAAATGTGATCTGAGCTCTTCTGGGATTTTACGCATCGTATAATGGTAATTCGGCACCTACGTTTCGGGACAACCTATCGGTCCCATCTTCAAAGGTCAAGTAGTGGACTGCTTGACCCTTGAAAATGGGAGCGATAGGTTGTCCCGAAACGTGGGCACAGAATTATCATTCTGCGCTGCATAAAATTCCAGAAGAGCGCAGAACTTATTTGAGGGCGGTATGCCACATTGATCTCATGTTAGCTACGTACGTACGGACCTACAACTAAACCCAACTGAATAAATAAATAAATAAATAAATAATCATATAAGAAGCGTTTTTTAAAGCCTACGCTCCTGAAAGTGATATGTAAGGATAATACGTATATCGTATATTTTAAAGGACTGGGCTGAGTAAGTATAAGGGAACTTGTGAACGCAGTATTGAACCTTCACGTTCCATAAAATACGGGTAGTTTGGCCATCTGAGAGTGTATGACTTAAATAGGATTCTGTTCCATGGAGTTAGTTAAAACCAACAGCTGACATGACTGAAATGATTGTCTGAAACTGTGGCGAAGCAGGGAGGACAATAATAAAAATGTGTCGTAGAAACAGGGCGTGGTGTTTTGGATTTGATTGATGTTGCTCAAAATAAGGATGGGGGGGGGGGGCAGGCTTTGTGAACGTGATAGTCTATATGAGATTTATGGTTCACACGTCGGTAAATAACGTTTCGGAGGACCTGCTGTTTTTTCTGTCTTCCACGGTAGAGTACGGATGAAGTAGATTCTTCGGATACCTTGGTACGCATCTACCAAACTACACGACGTTAGACCCTGAAGACAGTAATGTTTCTGATAGTAAATCGCCTTTTCCCATAAAGTGACCAGCTGAGTGAATGTGGTTTGGACACGTCATTCATATCGGATATTATCAAGGAGCAACCAGCGTGAAGGAAAGATATACCACGTGCCTCAACAATAAAGACTTTACATTTTACGTAGGTTTTATGTCATTCTCAGAAACATGTGGTCTTTGAACTGGAGACACGGCGTGTTTTCTGCAAGGTAGGACTTAAAATTTTTCATTATCATTTGGTTGAATTTTGTGTTTCTAACTGTTAATTTAGAAATATGAAACTGTCTGAGAGCAAGAAAAATTATTACTACCACGTACATCATCTAGATCGCCTTACATGTTTTTTTTCGATTCGGGTCAGTTTTCTTCGGGATAAGCTGGCGTATGTCCATCACTGTGGGTTGATCCGAGACCCTGGGGACGGTCGTCGCCTCTTTGTAGGCAGGCTGCTTACTAAGGCAGTTGTGCTGTCTCAGACAATGCAATCACCATCTCATTATTCCGCCGTATTCCAGCGGGAGGCAACCAACATACACGAGCACTCGCTAGCTTTGCCGGACTCGTGGGAAGAAGACGCTCTGTATTCTGCACTCGCACTCCACCGAGTCCACGTGACGTGGGAGGCTGGTGCACCCGCTCACCCTAGCGTGGTCGGCGTGACAAGTTATCTGCTCCAACACACATCTCTATACTGATTGCGGAGATGGCGTTTTCCGGTGATTTTGGAGTGATAACAAACGCGGAAATAGTCGGAAAATGGGAATCGTGGGAAATAATAGTTATTATCTTGATTGGCTGTCAGATAAGTGAGCTGCTGTTTTTCTCTGAAATGCTGCTTTCGCTAGCAAAACCGTACGTTTTACGTCGGGAAAAAAAACATAGTGTATTCTGATAACTTATTACAAACTTATACAGTCCCGAAAATTTTTAATTTTTTTCCTGCGGTGTTTCGGCTCAAGTCTCGAGTACTGATCCGAATAAGCTTAAATTTCATTCAATTTGTTAGCACATAGTAGCTCGGTTTGCCTCATAGAAAGAGAGATGTGAGTGATTTCAGCTTTCCGCTGCAGTTTAAATGAGATCTTCGCTCTTCTGGGGTGTTACGCAGCGTAGATTGGTAGTTAGCGACTTTCCGGGACAACCTGTTGGTCCCGACTACTTGATCATTAAAGATGGGACGGATAGGTTGTACCGAAACGTCGGTAACTAACTACCAATCTACGCTGCGTACCATCTCAGAAGAGCGAAGATCTGAGAGAAATATGAGTTACACTGAATGTTCCTTTCTAGTAGTTTGCAGTTCTGCCTTTTTTCGGAGTTCCTTCCGTATGTGTAGCCGTTGGTCGGAGTTTCATGAAATTTGCTTTGGGGGTTATGTATAACAAATAGCTGAGTCCGCGTGACTTTCTTGAAAACCGACTCAGTGACAGTCATATGTGACATGAGTGCGTGAATGAATTTCTGTCTGTATTTTTTACATTTCGTGACTGATTTAGGTGAAATTCAGTATAGGATGTATACGTTTAATGTTATTGGGCCGTCGTACGTTTCATGTAATCGGTACAGTGAAATCAGTACTTAGTTGCGGGCGTAAATGAAATTTTGCCCATATTTTCTACATTTCTCAACTTCCATAGAAAGGAAGAGAGTTATTGTATTTTCCAGTTGATATTGATCTGTAGCTTTCTACTGACGGCGGGGGGTGGGGTGGGGAACTGTCACGCATAAGGTGATCCCAACTGTAGAGGGGCCGATTTCATTATAGATACATTTTTTTTAATGGATGCGAGTTAGCATGTTACTGACATCCGTATCGATTGTGCCCGAACCCATGTAGGCTCCGCGTTTTGGTTGAAACGGAGGTTTAGGAACGCAGGCGTAGATTTTGCTGAAAGCTACGTAACATGGTACTGAGCTGTGATCACACAAATCCGCATCGATTAACCGTATTTCATTCAGATAGACATTTCTAAACCGTATTGGACTGTGTACTGCTAAAGTGTTGTCTGGTTTTGGAACCATTTCCTGAAGGGAAACGGAAGTCTTTGTAACCGATTTTGAGAATCTTGAGCCCACACTCCTTACCTGAAGATGGAGGCACTATGTTACTTTGAAACGTTGCGACATACGTACGAAATTGTACAGCGTCATGTTGTAGAAAATTGCAATCAATGTTGCTAGAAGCTTCAGATGTCACAGAGTAACCAGTGGCGGCACGGACATGCCTCAGGCAAATAGTCGCCTTTCTCTCGCCGCGGATGGCCCGGGTTCAATCCCAGGCCAGTCTTTGTGGGATTTGTGGTGGACAGAGTGGCACTGGGACGAGTTCGTCTCCTAGTTCTTCAGATTTTTTCCTGGTCATAATTCCACCGGTCCTCCATCTATCAACCACGCTATGTAACGTTATCAGTTCACAGCGTCATTAAATAACACATAAAAAAAGAGTAATTATTTTTGTGTAATTAATATTACAGAATATTCCAGGTCCCAGTACTGTTTTCCTAACGCTGTAACTGAGGAGTATAAGGAGAGATTGATTGGCCCGGGTGTCTTCAGTAGATAGAGCCTCGAAACTGACGTAAGCATGAGACACAGCAGTTGCTTCTGTGATTGTAAGACAGTGCAATTGACATTTAAAACAGCTTGATAAGATAATGTAAGAACGACTCGTACGATCAATCATAACGCTCCAAAGAGTATCACAGCTGCTCCTCTGGCTGTTCCGGAAGTGCTGCCAACTCTTCTCCCTCTCCTCACCATTTTTTTTGTATCTGACCTGCAAGATGGATGTTTTTGAAATTGTAAATTGATTGCTTAGGCTGTAGCACCCTCAGGGAGTGGGTGTCAGGACGTGTTCCTTTCAATTCTTGGCCTACTTTATAGTTTTATATGTTACCAAAGGATATCCAATTGAATTCGGAAGTAGGTGTTTCCTTCCTTTTGATCCACGTTCTCCCTGATCCCTTAACACGTATTTCACTCTGCGTATCTGGTGACCAGCCACGTCGCTCTTGCTGCAGTTCAACGTAGCATAACATACCGCCACGTGAAACATGTGACGGAACTGTGGGTCTAGCTCTGTAGTTATTTTGTCTTTGAGTATGGATTAGCACAGATCATGTTGTGAGCACGTCTTATGGTGTGGGCTTCCTGATTTGTACACTTGTAAGATATATTACGGAAACGCTTTTCTGTGGCTGTCGCAGGTGTGCACCCAAATTTTTCGATTGGGGGGGGGGGGGGTGGCTGACCCTGAGGCTATAATTATGTTATAAAAGTCATGTAAGTATACCATAACACTCTTTGCAACTGCATTTGTATACATACAAATCTAACTACATGTTCCGTGACTCAATCACAGTGTCCTATGTTCTTGTTTTTTTTTAATTTTATTAATTTATTTTTCAAAATTCTAATTTACTAGTCATCAGCCGATTTCAGGGGCTCATTTCTGCTGGAGGGTAAATCACGTAAAACTTTTGATATCATAATTTCTACAAAATTTGTTTTTTTTTTTTTATTTCGGTTTTGGGTGGTTTGGTGGGGGGCTAGAGCCCGGCAGCCCCCCCCCCCTTGGGTGTGCCCCTGGGCTGTCGGCCCTTTGATCCTCTCCACCCCGTTTCTTGTTCAACGCTCGTTCATAAGATATTTTGTATGATGCGTTACGTGTGTAGTACTTCCAACCTGACATTGGTGTAGGACTGTTCGTCACGGTACGTGATTTCAATCTCGTCCGGCTTGCCCATTAACCTGACTGAGGTTACGTTGTGATATTTCTTTCTTTCTGGGCGATAGTGGTGTACATTGCATAAACGCCATTAAGCTATTGCCATATCCTTGTGTGATCATTTAAAATTACCTTTCTTTTCCTCACATATATAAGGTAGAATAATTGAAGTGAATTATTTGTCACTTTTGATTTTGTCGTTGACCTTTGTCCTCGAAAGTTGTTAAAATGTGATTAGTGGAACCAAAGAATAGGTAATACGTTTTCGACTTTTTTTAGTCTTATTCTTACCTCCTTTATGACTGAGCATCGCATTGCATGACTTTCCAATTGAGTCGGGTGTCCTTGATCAAGTGAATCATCTATTATTTTAGTTCATTTTTGTGTAAGAATTTATCGCCTAAGCCATCTACTTATTGTTCTGAACAACCATCAGGGAAGGTGTTCATTAAATCTTTGCCTTGAAATAACACAGCCGTGACGTCAATGCGTCTGTAGAATACAAACCGTCTCCTCTACGTGGATGAAATTTTACGACACAGCTTTTAACTGTAACGTTGGCTCAGGTATGAGGCTGTTGCAGTAACATCATGGGAGTTGAAAGATGCAGTCTCAAAGACCAGGCTTAGAAATATATGTTTATAAATGTAATAACGCGCGTCAGTAGAGGAACCCTTGACCACATCACAAGGCTGGATAAGGCTATGACAGTGTTTGGGTCGCTCCGCGATGTGACGAGGCAAGGTGAAAAAGGAAAGGCACAGTCGTGACGATAACAATAAAAGAGATGGAGGTTATGACCCGTATGAACTTTCCCTCATTTTCATCTGTTTGATCTTTATTTTCGTTTGAGTAGTAATAATGTGCCGATCCCAGTGGCCGCGCGGTCTAAGACGTGGGTCTACGGCCGCTGGCTTGCTGGGATTGTGGGTTCGAATCCTGCTGGGAGCATGGATGTCTGTCTCTTGTGAGTGTTGTGTGTTGTCAGGTGGAAGTCTCTGCGACGGGCTGATCACTCGTCCGAGGGAGTCCTACCGAGTGTGGTGTATTTAAAGTGTGATCGTGAAGCCTCGAAAAATGAGGAGGCCTAGGCCCTCAAGGGGCTGTCGAGCCATTGGAAGAAGAAGAAGTAATAATAATGTGACATGTTGGGCATGGTCGCTGCGTTTATCTAATGCACCAAACACAACAGTCTGTGGACTTATTCTTTGTGGTTATCGAGTGAAGACTATAAAAAATTACGGCGGAATGTTACGACTTAGAGTGGTGATAAATGTAGGAGCCAGAGGAAAGTTTTCAAATCGGCGTAAAGATTAAAATGAGGGGGACGAGCGTAGACGGACGTTCTCGATTGATATCGATGTGTGTTGAGATCGCGGGGCATGTCGATCAGCGTAACCTGAGCAGCCGGATAATCAGAATTTATTAACTTGCATTAGTCATTGAAGTAAGTGGTGTTTGGATGGCTTAACGTAATGGTAAAGGGGACGTTCGCCCTGTAACATGCCATGAAGGAACAGACGGGGAGTAAAGTGATAGCTCTACTCTTTCTTTAACCTCGGCGTTAGATAGGGATGGGTGGTGAACGCCACGCCCGTTTAACCCGCGGGAAAGACCCGGTACCCATTTTTTTGGGTGGCCTAACCGCACTGACAATAATTTTAAAGGATGCCATCCCGTTGTGTTGTTTATAACAGAAATGAAGTCGAAATCCCTACAAACACAACTAAATTCTATTTATTATACAGAACTAGATGTTTCGACCTATTTAAGGTCATCCTCAGGTTCACAATTTGCAGGGAGGAATATAAATATTTATATTCCTTTCTCAGAGAGAGTTGAAAGCACAAATTGTGAACCTGAAGATGACCTGAAATAGATGTTTCGACCTATTTCAGATCATCCTCAGGTTCACAATTTGCAGGAGGAATATAAATATTTATATTCCTTTCTCAGAGAGAGTTGAAAGCACAAATTGTGAACCTGAAGATGACCTGAAATAGGTCGAAACATCTAGTTCTGTATAATAAATATAATTTAGTTGTGTTTGGACGGATTTCGGCTTGATTTCTGCCACTGATAATGTTTTATTCTGATGGGCTTCGGAGATTTGAAATCCAATGAACCGAGTGCTTGGTCATTAGCTACATAGCAGAGAAAGAAGATTTAACTAGTGCATAAAGATTTAGTTAAAACTGGTACCTATAATAAAATTGTATTTAATCTTTGACCTTCCTTCGTACACAGAACATAACCTTTACTTAATATGGCCAGTATCTGGATGTTGTTACTGTGTCTGCTGTAGCTGATGGCGAGTAATTCACTTTTTTGCTAATGGTTTTTCGTGTGTGCACATGCGACAAACTAATTTTCCAACCCTGTGTATAATTTTTTTGTATCTAATTACTGAGGTGTGTTTGTGCCCTTTGTGTTGCTGTTTTATTCCAGTATACAAAGACGAGGTTGGAATAGCGATGGGATGGATGATTGGAAACTTACTGGAGACTCATGGACTCTATCTCTCTCCCTCATGACTGGCCTGGCGATTAAATACGTCCGTTGGAAATAGATTGTCCGTGTAATCGTATCAAGGTTTTGCTTGCCTGTAACTTTGTTATTGCACTGCCAGCTTGACTGCTTGCTGGAATCGTATCGAAGTGAATTCCTCCACTTCCCCTTGCAACTAATCGAACCGATAATTGATGTCGCTTTGTTTCTGTGTCAATTGCAGGAACCTCGTTTACAACCTCAGCCTCGCGGACCTCTCAGAAAATCAGGTCAGTATGATACCTTTCTAATGCATGGTGCATGGTAACGTTTATAGTGTAACGTAAGATTCGATTTCTTTTAAGGTTTAAACATTTTTTAAATTATTAGTGATGTGCTTTTAATTATATCTTGATTTTCGTAGACGTTTTCTGAATATTGGCTGCTGTGTTAAAATATGGTTATGAATTATGCCTATTTCCTGAACTTTATTCTTTTCAAACGTTTCAGAGTTTCATCCACTCCTTTCTTGAGGAGATTGGTCGTCATTATTCGAACGGACTGCTTGCATTTCATTTTTGAAATAAGTGGCTTCAGTATTAACCTTGTGTGCTCAGCACTAGACCGGCTTGGGCGCTCGGAGAGCTTTGCTTTTCATCCATACCGTTGCCACTAATCTTGAGCGTGGGTTGGGGGGGGGGGGGTAGAAAGAAAAAATCTTTTCATCATAATCATAACGACTCACCTAAAGACGGCGTAGAGTCGATGTATAGAAGTCATGTATATCAAACATACGCCTACTTCAGCCACTGGTTACTGTCAACACATAATTTTTCATTTAAAGGTCTCGAATGTACACTCGAAATAAGGTGAAAATAATAAAGACGTCTTAACTTTGTACTTAGGTCACAACCGCGGAACAAATATCTGTACGTTCACTGGTCCACACTGAAGATAGTCCCTTCCTTAACATCGTTTGAACCAGCTGGCAAATTTTCGTGAAATTTCTTATGAATGTCGTGCAGTTAGGGGGTAGATTCATGTTTCTGCTTTTAATTTCCTACCAACATTGAGTCCTAACTCGTCGGTATTTTAAACTTATTAAGTGGGGGTGATAGTAGGTTTACTTTATTTAGCCCCCTGACATTTTTGTGACAATAATATTCGAAAGATGCGCATTTTTTGTTGCATGCCAAATAACAATGTAGTAGTTGCACACCTACTCAAGTTTCACTTTGATGGTGATCACTAATGAATCATTGGAGCTATACATTTCAAATTGGTAAGCAGACTAATCATAACTTGAGTATTCTAGTGCTCTGGTGTGTTAACTGAACAGATTGGCCCGTACGTCAGTAACTGTTTACCAGTCTAAACGGCGTAACATCCCATAAACTTCTGTTTTCTGCGACACCACTGTGAGAACCTCAAATCCTGCAGACTATAAAATAGCTGCTGTATATGAAACATGGTGTGCTGGATTAGCGTAGTCAATATAGCGACTCGCTATGGACTGGACGGTCCAGGGATCGAATCCCGGTGGGGCGAGGTTTTTCGTACCCGTTCAGATCGCGTATGCAATGGGTACCGGGTCATTTCCGGGTTAAGGCGACTGGGGCGTGGCGTTAACCACCCACCCCCTTCTAGCTCCGAGATTAAAGAACGAGCAGAGTTATACCTCTGCTCCCCCTCTGGGCCTTCATGCCTGTTACAGGGTGAACGTTACCTTTTATACGAAACATGACTTTAGATCTGCAATTTTCAGTTACAAATTTCTCGACAGCACGGATGTCAGAGATTATACCTTGCAAACGTCCGTGCTAGTGGGTACTGTGAGCATACAGTCTATACTGAGTTGCATAATTATTAAGAGACGTAGATTGGAGCATTCAAAGGCAAGTAACATTATTGTGTCTTCGCAGAACGCCTTGTTATTTTGTTTTATAAGTTCTACAGACCGCACTTCGCCGACAGATGATGACAAGAATGCAAAACACATCATTTGCGCCTCTTTTAATTGAATTCCCGTTCATAAACGAATGTCCCATTCGACTGTTGTCATTTATAATAAGTTGCATTACATGGAGATATACCAGAGTTACAATTCAGGCATTAGTGATTCAATAGTGAATTGGTTGAGTGAGGAAATAGCTTTTGCCTGCAACGATTTCCCTTCGTGATAAATGGTTTTCGCTGAATTACAAACGAACGTTAGAAGATGGCGGCGACAGGATGAAGAGGGGTAGAATGGGGCAAACAGGGGGATGGGTGGTGGGGGGACACAGCAGTGCTAAGAAAGCCAGCTACAATTGAGACATGCATTCAGACTTCTAAGAGTTCGAAGAGAGAGAGAGAGAGAGAGAGAGAGAGAGAGAGAGAGAGAGAGAAAAGTGAGTTATCTTGTGCTGGTGAAGTTGTAATTAATTATCAGCAGTGAAACAAAACAAAAAACCGGAGAGAGATGGAAGGAGAATCACAATAAGTTGCGGTACTCGTGGGTGCCATTTGTCGCTGTTTTGGACAGACTTACTGATTCTTAAGTAAACATTTGCTGTTGACTGTAAGTGACGGTCTGCTGATACAGTGTTACGGCGTCTGCCACTTTGTAGTTCAGAAAATATAGTTGCTCTAATGCGGTGGTTCCCAACCTTTCCAGGGGCTCGCACCCCTTTGATTCCCAAAAGATGTTGTCGCATCCCCCCCCCCCATTTGAAGTGTATTTAAGTAATTAACATTAACATTCTTTTCAATGTTGCAATAGCCCCTAGTGGGCCAGGGCCTCATCATTATCGAGGCTTCACGATCGCACTCGGACACACCATACTCAGTAACACTCCTCTGGACGAGTGATCGGCCTGACGTAGAGACCTCTACCTGACAACACACAACACTCAAGAGACAGACATCCATGCCCCCGGCGGGATATGTGGAAAGTAATGTATAATAAAAATGTGAACTTTGTCAAATTTGGTGGAATATTTTCACTTTGTAACAGTGTATGATTATGAAAATTTCATCAAGTCAGACTATCACCAGTTGATAGGTAAAGGTAAAGTTCACCCTAGAACAGGCCATGAAGGCCCAGAGGGGGAGTAGAGGCATAGCTCTAACTCTTTCTTTAACCTCGGCGCTAGATGGGTGTGGGTGGTTGACGCCACGCCCCGGCCGCTTTACCCCCGGGAATGACCCGGTACCCATTGTACAGGAAGCAGGGTAGGCCCCAGGGCCGGTCTGGACGGGTGCTGAAAATCTCGCCCTCACCGGGATTCGATCCCCGAACCGTCCAGCTCGTAGCGAGTCGCTATACCGACTACGCTATCCCGGTCCACCATCACCAGTTGATTATATATATATATATATATATATATATATATGTATTAAATCTGTCAATGTCTCGCACCCGCAGAATAGATCTCCAGCACCCCCAAGGAGTGCGTTTACCGCTGGGTGGTAGCCACTGCTCTAATGTGACTAATTCCGAATAGAGTGCTAACTTATATCACACTCAACAGTGTACATTTGTTCGCAAGGACGAAAGGAAAAGTGAATGTTTTTGTTTAATGACCCTGGCAATTGCTAAGTAGCGTCGGTGGTAGTTGAATGAAATATGAGAATGGAGACTGTTGGCATGGTAATGACAGGGTAAAACGTAACTACTCGGAGAAGAACCTGGCTGAGTGCCGCTGCTGCTACAAGAAACCTTACGTGCATTGGGCTTCGATCGAACCCGGGCCAGCGATTAACGGCGTACACGGCACGATGAATTTGTATCGCGAGCAGTTGAAGTCATATACGTGTTATACAGAAGACTGTGTATAAAGTACGTAATGTCCTCCTCATCCTGTTTCCACGTATTATACAGAAGACTGTGTATAAAGTACGTAATGTCCTCCTCATCCTGTTTCCACGTATTATACAGAAGACTGTGTATAAAGTACGTAATGTCCTCCTCATACTGTTTCCACGTATTATATAGAAGACTGTGTATAAAGTACGTAATGTCCTCATCCTGTTTCCACGTATTATACAGAAGACTGTGTATAAAGTACGCAATGTCCTCCTCATCCTGTTTCCACGTATTATATAGAAGACTGTGTATAAAGTACGTAATGTCCTCATCCTGTTTCCACGTATTATACAGAAGACTGTGTATAAAGTACGTAATGTCCTCATCCTGTTTCCACGTATTATACAGAAGACTGTGTATAAAGTACGCAATGTCCTCATCCTGTTTCCACGTATTATACAGAAGACTGTGTATAAAGTACGTAATGTCCTCATCCTGTTTCCACGTATTACACAGAAGACTGTGTATAAAGTACGTAATGTCCTCATCCTGTTTCCACGTATTATACAGAAGACTGTGTATAAAGTACGCAATGTCCTCCTCATCCTGTTTCCACGTATTATATAGAAGACTGTGTGTAAAGTACGTAATGTCCTCATCCTGTTTCCACGTATTATACAGAAGACTGTGTATAAAGTACGTAATGTCCTCCTCATCCTGTTTCCACGTATTATACAGAAGACTGTGTATAAAGTACGCAATGTCCTCCTCATCCTGTTTCCACGTATTATACAGAAGACTGTGTATAAAGTACGTAATGTCCTCCTCATCCTGTTTCCACGTATTATACAGAAGACTGTGTATAAAGTACGCAATGTCCTCCTCATCCTGTTTCCACGTATTATACAGAAGACTGTGTATAAAGTACGTAATGTCCTCCACATCCTGTTTCCACGTATTATACAGAAGACTGTGTACAAAGTACGCAATGTCCTCCTCATCCTGTTTCCACGTATTATACAGAAGACTGTGTATAAAGTACGCAATGTCCTCCTCATCCTGTTTCCACGTATTATGTAGAAGACTGTGTATAAAGTACGTAATGTCCTCATCCTGTTTCCACGTATTATACAGAAGACTGTGTATAAAGTACGCAATGTCCTCCTCATCCTGTTTTCACGTATTATACAGGAGACTGTGTATAAAGTACGCAATGTCATCATCCTGTTTCCACGTATTATACAAAAGACTGTGTATAAATTACGCAATGTCCTCCTCATCCTGTTTCCACGTATTATACAGAAGACTGTGTATAAAGTACGCAATGTCCTCCTTATCCTGTTTCCACGTATTATACAGAAGACTGTGTATAAAGTACGTAATGTCCTCCTCATCCTGTTTCCACGTATTATACAGAAGACTGTGTATAAAGTACGTAATGTCCTCCTCATCCTGTTTCCACGTATTATACAGAAGACTGTGTATAAAGTACGCAATGTCCTCCTCATCCTGTTTCCACGTATTATACAGAAGACTGTGTATGAAGTACGTAATGTCCTCCACATCCTGTTTCCACGTATTATACAGAAGACTGTGTACAAAGTACGCAATGTCCTCCTCATCCTGTTTCCACGTATTATACAGAAGACTGTGTATAAAGTACGCAATGTCCTCCTCATCCTGTTTCCACGTATTATATAGAAGACTGTGTATAAAGTACGTAATGTCCTCATCCTGTTTCCACGTATTATACAGAAGACTGTGTATAAAGTACGCAATGTCCTCCTCATCCTGTTTTCACGTATTATACAGGAGACTGTGTATAAAGTACGCAATGTCATCATCCTGTTTCCACGTATTATACAAAAGACTGTGTATAAATTACGCAATGTCCTCCTCATCCTGTTTCCACGTATTATACAGAAGACTGTGTATAAAGTACGCAATGTCCTCCTCATCCTGTTTCCACGGAAACATGTAGTTATCACACACCTACCTTATGTTCCGAATTATTCCATCTCACAGTTAAAGGTGTAACTTTATTCACTATTTAACGTGACACAGATCAGAGTTAGGAAGGAAGGAGAAGTGCCAAAGGATAACGGAAGGCAAGCAAAGGATGTGAGGGATAAAGAACCTCTAAACTAGACGTCCCGTTGAATTACATCGGGCCTTTTCCACGAGTAAAAAGAATCGGCAAGTATGTGTTGTCTGATGGAGGTGGCATCTAAGATGGGGTTTAATTTGTTATTATGCATGCCGCCTGTTTGCTGCGTTCTTATATCCAGTTATGTAATTCGAGCGGACTTAGGTTAGTTGGCAGGGCGACAGCAGATAGGGACAACGGTGATGAAGGCGCGTGTTTGATAGATACATTGTTGTTAGTACACTAGCAGTTTTCTCTAAATTTGTTAGTCTAATTCGGTATTTTAATAGATATGTTAGGTATTGTCTGGGTCGCTGTGACTGTCATTTAGCTATCAAAAGATGATCTGTGTTTAGCTGCTTAAGAAATGTGGTCCTTGAAACGAATGGAAGTAAATTATGCATGTGGTAATACGTGCAAAACGGGGTATTCTATAACAGTTTGCATAAAAATCTGTCCAGCTGAATTGTGCGCATTTTAATAGTTGCAAAACAGAGTTCTGTATAACAGTTTGCATAAAAATCTATGGCACTAAATTACGTTTATGGTGATATGTGCTAAATAGACTTTTGTACCGCGTATAACATTTTGCCTCAAAATATAGCCATTTAAATTTTACGTTGTGCTCACCGTGCATTTTGATATCACTCAACAGTTAAATCAACAAACGCACTTTATTTCTCAAGCATGTCCAATAACCCTACATATGTTTCGGCTGCAATAGAGCCATCATTAGGGGTTTAAGGTCACGTTCACTTAAACATTCACTAGTCTATTTGACATACATTGTGGTGTATGTATAGTGATACCAAATGGACTATTGAATGTTGAAGTGAACGTGACCTTGAACCCCTGATGATGGCTCTGTTACAGCCGAAACATATGTAGGGTTATTGGACATGCTTAAGAAATAAAGTGCATTTGTTGTTTTAATTGCAAATTGATAGCCATTTAACCCTTTAAAGACGAAGCGTAAACTGTTTCATTTAAAGACCCAGTTCGTACCGCGCTGTAAACACTTTTCATCTCGGTTAAAAAACAAATCAATTTATGTTATATAAGGCAAAAGTCGGTGTTTGTTGTAATATAAATACAATACACATAAATATAGTGTGGGCAGAATGTAGAATTTTTGAATGTTAAAACTGTTGATGCATCAAGTAACCATTAGGCTTTAAAAGGTTAAATTATACACATGGCAATACAAGCAAACCATATTTTTGTGTAACAAGTTGCATGAACATTTATCCCAGTTTGTATATCGTGTGCCATTAATCGTAGAGGTTCTTGAAGTGAATAAATCTCACTCTGACTAATTCTTACAACAGAAGTGTAGTATTTTGACTTTAATCAAACATCTGTCGGGGACCTCGGGTATAAACGTCAAGGGTATTTACAGAGTAGAACAGAATAACACCGACAAACTTTCAGGGATGTTAGAGGGGACCAAATGAAGGATTTTGAGATCAGGAACTTATGTCCGCAAACGCCTTGGTTAGGCGCAGTGGAGCAAAGTCGCGCCTGGGGTAAGTACAAGACAGGCAGTGTACGTATAACGTAACACTGAGGCGCGTTCGTGTAACCGTCTCTGAACTACCTAACTCTTTACAGAAATCTATCTTCTCGCAACCGATTTGCTTGGAATATTTTGAATTGCTTACTCTACGAATTGCACATATGTAATATCTCTTACTGTTCGTTTGAACCAATAACACGTTTGAGATTATCTAACACAGAACCATTATCTTTAAGCTTTCGTTTCAAACATATTATACAGTTTCTTGAAGGACCGTAACGAGCATTATAAGGTTTTGGTAATTCATTTTCACTTGGACGGCCCTTTCATATCTGAAAAATAGATTTAGTAATACGTACCGTTCGTTCTGCACTGTAAGACACACAACTAATGCGATCACACTAAATTCCCAGAATTGCTTTACGCAGTTCAATAGAAAAGGTAATCGTACAAACATTCAGATATCACAACAGTTATTGCGTGATGACCCTGTGACAGAAGTTACCGTAATGATTGAAAGTCTCCGTCATGTGTAATTTTTTTTTTCTGTCACTGTGTTTAGTTTTGTAAATTGACTTCTGTTGGAAATTGCACAGTCATTTAGGTTGAAGCCCTCAGGCGCCTTCCCCGGTTTGCACCCGAGGCGCCCCCCGATTATTAGCAACTGGCCCAAATCACAAAAGATAATAGAATTTAATTGAAATGAACAATTCGTTATTGGCTCATTAATGACTGCGTACACGTACTGAAGATTAAAATTTTCTGGGATGTTACACCGTGTCGACTGGTACGGTGAAGGCACTGCGGTCTTACGAAACGTCGGTAGCTTGTTGCCAGTCGACACGGTGCAATATCCCAGAAGATGAGTTCAGCAATACGGCTGCGAGAACCTCAGATCCTGCAGTATTCATATATAGCCGAGTAGCGCGAAACGAGCGTATGCACTGAATTGAGCTTTGGCATTGTCATGAAACACTGCAGCTGTTGTAACAGAAATGAAAAGTCCGACCCGAATTTCTCTCGCCAAAGTTAACCGTTCGCTACGATATGTACGACGTACTTCCAATCCTTGCAACTGTCTACCTGATATTAACCTCCCATCTTCTCGTTTTGAGACTTCCTCACCAAAGTTGGATTTGTGTTCCTTATCTCTCACATTTTAGCTACATGCGCAGCCCATATTCTGTCCTGGCTGTTACTGTTGTGTGTGATGTGATGCCTTGTGCTTTGCTATGTAGGTATGAACTGCATGTCGTCGCATCTCGGCAGACCTTATACTTAACCCTTAAAGGTAAAGGTAAAGTTCACCCTAGAACAGGCCGTGAAGGCCCAGAGGGGGAGTAGAGGTATAACTACTCTTTCTTTAACCTCGGCTCTAGATAGGGGTGGGTGGTTAACGCCACGCCCCGGCCGCTTAACCCCCTAGAATGACCCGGTACCTATTGTACAGGAGGCTGAGTAGGCTCCAGGGCCGGTCTGGACGGGTGCTGAAAATCTCGCCCTCACCGGAATTCGATCCCCGGACCGTCCAGCTCGTAGCGAGTCGCTATAACGACTACGCTGTCCTGGCCCACAAATTTAACCCTTAGCAGTTCAAATTCGTATCGTGAATTCCAACAGCCTCTTCCAAACTGTTTATGGTACGTCCTATTGATTGTAATTATCCTTCCTCCTAGTATTTTTTATGTGTTCAGGTATACCTCATGATGGCCAGACGAGGCCGAAACATGTAGCGTAAAATTACACTTAGTAGTGACTGACGGTATATTTATTCAGTTTAGTCCAGTCTGGTCCAAATTAATTTTCTAGAAAATCTCTGATTTCGAATTTTAAAATTATCCGTTAGAAGGCAGAAGCTTAAGTGAAATCAACATAAAACACTGCGAAATACAGTGTCAATTTGAGCTTCACATTGGTCGTGGTACAACGGAAAGCGCTGTCGAGTTGAACTCGACATTGAACCAATAAGGATTAACAATCACTTCCTCCAGAACCTCAAATCCCACGTGATTATGACAAGTGCCTCTGATCAGTCGTCACGTCATAGAGAAGGGGTGGAAACAAATCCCATGCATTTATTTGTCAGCCTGAGATGGAGATGAGCAATTAGCTTCACGCTCCGGCCGGTTGGGTTCGGTAGAGTACTTACAACTCCTACTTCGTGTTTAGTAGGTCCGGGTGTTGGTTTTCACCTTAGTGGCATCCTGTTCTGGTTGCGGTTTTTCGTGATTTTCCTAAATCCTTCCACTCAAATGAAGGGGACGGTAGCTGAGAAAGGGCACGCCCGCTTTCGTTTGCATCATTTCCGTCTCAGAATTCTCAGGCAACCTCTCGTTTCGACCCTATAGATATAACCAGCACAGGTTAAAAGCGCCCTTAAACTAATAAGAATTCTATGTATGCAATACAGAAAGGGACTAGGTTGACCCCAGGGCCGGGCTGTGACTCATGACGAAGGCTGGCCATGCTCCTTCCGTGAGTCGAACGCTGATTGAGCAGTCGTTTTACCGACTGAGCTGTCCCGGCCCATTTAACCCTTTCACTTTCACATTTTTCAAGTAGTGACATGGCCACCAGACCATTTTTTGTCTATATATCAGGTTTAACCATTTTTCTTTTTATTCTGTCGATTTTGCAGGGCAAAACGATTTACTACCTTTTCAACTTCAAAATTTTGAACGTGCTGGAGACGAGTTTAGTAACTGTTTGGATGAACGGAAAGTGAAACAAAATGGAAACAAATACTGGTACATTTGAAGTTGGTCAAGCGGACACGCTAGTAGATGCGGGAGCATTCTGGATTGGTTCTGAAAGTGAACGTGGGAGTACAAGTCCGATGACAGTTAAAAAATGATTACGCATGTTTGGCCACATCGTGTGTTTTGAAAATTCAATAAATAGAATTAATTTTGAAGTGGAGTAGGCCTGAGATGGAGAAATATTCAAATGCATGCCTAAAATTGGTCTTAAAATAGTTGAATATGCAGTCTTACTTTTTTTTGTGTGGTGAAGGGCCCCGCAGCAGATGCTACGGACGCACCGCAGCCTTGAGGCTTATTGTGCAACCCTATGATGAAGATGATTAAGATGATGATTAGTTTTTTTTTCTAATTTATATGCATTCTTACTTCTTTCCGGCAGTCTGTCGCCTTTAAATTTAAAATTATTCGCATCTCGTGCAGCAATACAAGTGACCGTATATATTCCAACACTGCACTGTAATTAGAGTGTGCATTCATCCATGGTGATATAAACAGCCACAGGAAACACAGGAAAACGAAGATGATTTTGCGCAATAGATGTTTGTTTGCAATCACATAATAACTACTAAGATAGGTATACACATTTTGCTACTCTTTTTAATCTTTTTAACCATTTTAATATTTATATTTTAAATCTAACATTGCATACCTATGGCATAATTGGCCATTATTTTATGTATCTTTGTTGAATGCCTCTCTGAGGATGGCCGAAAAAGGCCGAAACATGTAGAACGTTTGCCACATGTTTGTATAATATTGTATCTGATTAGAGTGCAGTTGTTGGAATATATATCGTACGTCTGACGTCTGTTTAACGCTCTCGGATTCGGACAGTAAAGTGATATTAGATTATCACTCATGTTAAGTTCTACACCGTTAATCATCCAGGTTAACTGAGAAATCGATACTACTCTGTGAAACTGGAGTGCTTGGAGTCCATAGAGCGTGCTAATAACCTCTAACCTCTTGTCAGTTCGCACAGTGTTAACAGACTCTGATAATAAGCGACACCTGAGACCTAATACCTCGGCGTCAAAATAATCAGCCAGATGTTTATAGAATGGATTGCTTTACACCATTACTGCGAACGTCGGTGTGGAATACTGCCACGTCATGTCGATGTCACCCAGTTGCGACTATAATTTTTATTGGGGGGGCGGCGGCGCAGGTAGCAGTTGAGCAATCACAGCATTCAGATTTACAAAGTCCGAGTGTAGGCCAAGAACCTAACAGAGCGGCTGCGGTCTACTCTGTACGTGAGGGGTTCGGGGGAGGGTATTGGTTTTGTTTCGTCAGCCAATCCCCTATGGCTGTCGCTGCACAAGTGACTCGCTCTTAGCCTTCCGCTTGAAAATTTCACCGGCCAAAAACTAACAAATTACCTATACCTTGTGTGCTTCACCAGCTGGTTGCTTTGTGACTAGTCACAACGCAACCAGCTGGTGAAGCACACAAGGTACAACACGTAGCGAATTAACACAGAAAGCTGCAACAACTTCGTGATACAGCATACAAGACCGGACTGCCACTAATTTTTAAACATAACAACTATGTAATTTTAACCTTTAATGTAACAAATTCCCTAGGAGTGTATAATTGAATCCATTGGGAGCCAAAGTTTCATTTTGTTTTACTCTTAAGTGGATGTACCAACTTTTTTAAACATGTATAGTCTATGTTAAAGTACTTTGACCCCCTGCGGATGGCCTTCAATAGGCCGAAACATATGTAGGGGCGAATGACATGATATAAAGAATACAGTGCATATGTTGGTGTAATAAAACTTAAAATTAATAAAGTTACATGAACATCACAACTCTCAAGATTGTATTTGTATACAGACTTCTTCAGTCGTCTTGTTGTGTTCATATTCACGCACTATCCACCCCCTCTGTCATCGCTGTCAATATAATATCGTAACCATGGAAACCCAGTTGTGGCCCAATCTACGAGTGGCTCTGTCGTAGTAATCGTAGAAACCCGGGAACCATGGCAACCCGGACGTGATCTAATTACACATTGAGTCCCTAATTCATTCACACCAAGTGCATTATATGTGGTAGATTGTTGTGGTTTTTATATTCAGTGTTTTGTTTCATTTCGTATATTTCTGTTGCTTCTGTGTATTTTTGGTGGTTTTATATTTGGCGTGTGTGCTGGTAAGCCAGTGCGTAAGTAAACAAGTATTGAATAGTAATAGTAATAATATATTATTTTTATAACCTTTAAACAGGGTCTGTACAATTATACAGGGTGGGGCAGTGTTCATTAGTAATGTTGATTTATATAGCACTCAGGCGGTCGCAGAGACAGCGTGAAAACTGAGTGTGCTGTTGTGTTCATCTGGCGACACCATTTACCAAAAACGTGGATCTGTTGTTGGCTATCCCCTGTGCGGTTGCTGTAGATTTTTTTAAAAAATAACTACATTTATGGCGAAATTTATTGGGCAGCCCATTCACGCCAATCTGTTGGCTAGTGATACATTTTCGTGGGGATATTTGAAAAACAGAGGATTTCAGACATGTTCGGCGGACTGACGCAGTCTCAGAGTAAGGATTTCTGAAGAAATAAATGCCAGATAACCTGTCGTGTCCGTGTAATGGAAAGTGTTGAGTCAAGTCCATCATTGCGTCATTTTTGATGGACATCTGACAGGTGTCATTTTTAAGCACTGACTTTGTTGTCATGTCTTCAATAATGCAGACATTTGTCTTTCAGTTTATATTTCTTTGAATTCTTTGAATTTTAATAAGCCATGGTCGACTATCGTATCTCTAAAAATGATGAATGAACGCTGCCTCATTCTGTGTTCCTGAAACAAACCATGCTTTTAAGGTATACGATGGTGCAGCTATTATGTGGTTACAATTTATGGTACACGTAATGGTGTATTCCTATGATAAACGTTTTGTGCTTTTACATCAGTACTTCCCGCAGTATGTGTGCAGTTTCCCAGTGTGGCTGTTTTGTGTAGTTCCTTGATATCGTGCTTTCGAGCTATGTTGCTCAGGTATTTTGTGATTGATTTTGAGATGGCTCCGGTTGTTCCTATTAGTACTTGTATCACTTTTGTTTTTACGTTCCACTTGCACTGTATTTCTGTTGTAATATTATTATTATTTTTTTAATTTTATTATTATTATTTATATAACTGGAGCCGGGATAGCTCAGTCGGTGTAGTGACTAGGTTACAGGCTGGACATCCGAGGATTCGTGTTTCGATTTCGGGCAGGAGAAATAGATTTGTCTCAACTTCGAAGTGTCCAGACAGATTGTGGAGCCCTCCCAACCCCGATCCAGTGGCTATCGGGGGTTCTGTCCTCGGCGGTAGAACGGCTGGAGCGTGAAGCTGACCACTCATCTCAATATTAATGCTGAGTTTAAGAATGGGTGGAGTTAGACTTTCACTCCCACATATGCCTCCAGAGATCACTTCAGCTTTACCTTTATTTCATATCAATTACGAAACATTGTAGCTTAATGAGATGTGTGGGCATTAGTTAGAATTGTTTTAATTTCTCTGCAGCCTGATAGAATATATCTGAGTACTGTGACAGAATTCTAGGGAAGCTTTCTTGAAATGCTCCGCGAATTATACAGCGATTTGCATTTGAGCCAGTTGTTTTCTTACACGTGTCTTTAACGTTAAATAAAACCGTTTGGTGTAACATTTTGCCAGACGATCCTTGATAACGATGTAGAAGTGCGAAGCTAAGTTGGAGGTAGCAAGGGAATTATTGGAGGATGGTCTGAATATGATTATGTCTGGGTATGAGCTCGCTAAAGTTTAACCTCGACAAAACAACTTTGCGTAATTTGGTAGCACGAACTCCTTGTACAGCGTTGTGAAAAGCGATGTAACAGACATTAAGGAGGGGGTAGTTTCGTAGTCTGTACAGTGTGTTATTATTATTGTTATTATTATTATTATTATTCCCCACGATTTGAAAATTTCAGTAATATAATTGTATAGCAGTTGCTTTAATTGTTATTTTCATCGTCGGTTCATTTAAAGTTTCGTCACGCAGGCGAAGTTCTCTTTCGTAACGTAGATCCATAGTCCACTGATATACTCGATTCCGACTTACTGCAATTTTACGTTAGTTCGGCTTAATATTATGTTTTATTTGTTTCTATGTTGAAGAGTGATTACAGTTGTATTGTTTGCTTAAAAAGCAGAATCTGTAAACGGCTAAATTGAATGGATATGAAGTTAGTTACTTAATTATTCGATAAAAACTAAGGGCAGTGGAGCCAAAGGAGCAACAGAAATGTCGAGCTGCTGACTGTCTTGAAGGTAACTGTCACTTATATTTGGGGTTATGATACCTGTCCACATATTTTGCAAATAGTGACGGTTTGCGGTTTTATATGCAGTACTTCATGTTTAACACCGCTGTTCGAATGGTTAGCACTTCTGCATGGTATGAGAGTGATCCTGGGGTCAGACCTTAGCCCCGAGGCCAGCTATCCTGATTGAGGGTTTTCCTGGTTTTCCTCAGTCCCTGTAGACAATGCTGGTATAGTAGATTAGGTTAAATTAGGCCACTGGTGCTTCCTTCCACATCTTTGCTATTCATTATTCACTAATCGTGTGACTGTTGGACGCTATTTTGTCTGAGCTACTGACAATAAGTAAATAAATAAATACGTTATTTATATTGGTATTTACTATACGGACCCATAGGCTACGCGTTCCTCCTTACTACACAACTACTCACACTAAGATATTAGAATGCGAACAATCAACAAATTTGTTTCCTTCCGTTGCGTTAAATAGTACCCGTATCATCTTTCGAAATTTGTTGTAGGTCGCAATGAGACGAACACTTTGTGTTCTGTGGGGTGACCAGTTTTCAAGAAAAGTAATTTAACCTCTCGTGAATGAATGTCTTTTATTTGTTAAGTGTTGTTAATGTCGCTTCCTCCTGAGAACTCTCTAAGTCTTTTGGTAGGACGACAAAAAATGAATATCATAATGAAATGACAAGTTAGCCGAAACATGTAGCTATTGTCAGCAAAAGGAATTTGTTTACCAGAGAATTGTGTTCGACTGAGTAAAAGAATATTCTTGGTTTCATATTGGTAAAGATATCGGGATGCTGCACCCCGAGGCCATGAAGTTTGTTACACTCAAATTGGAGTTGCTGAAGGCGTTACGAATTGTATTTCTTTATTCTTTTATGTGTTTTTTATGTATAATTGTGTAGATGTGTGTGTGTTAGCTTGATGTTCAATATTATATCGGCAGTGTTTATGTGTATACTACTGTTTATGAATGTAATTGCTAAGGTATGTCGTACTTATAAAAAAGTAGGCTACATCAGGGGTGCACAGATTTTCCAAAGACCTAGGAGCCACCTTAAAATTCCTCCATTCAGCCATTCTCGGGGTCGTTACAGAAATCAAAATAAAACTGTTTGGTATATTTTAAGAAGTTTCGATGTAAAATTTCCAAAATTCTGCGGCATTAAATTACACCATCTCTAACATGTACTCACTGCGCTACAAGCCGGAACGTCGCGGGTTCGATTCCCGATGGTGTCATTGGAATTTTTCATTTACATAATCGTTTCGGTCGCACTATGGCCCTGGGGTCGACTCTGCCTCTCACAGAAATGAGTACCAGGAATATTTCCTGGGGGTAAAGGCGGCCGGTGCGTAGGACAGACAACCTTACCACCTTCATGTGCCGATTGTCTAGAAATTGGGAGCCTCAACCTCCTGGAACCCTAAGGGTCTGTCCAGCCTGTAATGGGATTGATTTTTCTAACACGTACTATTATTATACTATTATACGTAGTTCAACTTTCTCTTGTCATTATTTCACATATGATGAATATTCATATTAAAATGTTTGAAGACATGTAGAAGTAAGGATCAAACACGTTGCATTTCAATGAAAATGGCATGCTAGTGGACCTGATATTTTAAATAGTAGTAGTAGTAGTAGTAGTGGTGTAGTGGTGGTGGTGGTGGTGGTGGTGGTGGTGGTGGACGAAGATGATTGTCGATGATGATATAAAAAATGTAGCTGTCTTGAGACGTCCACTACGCTCCACTGTATGGGCTAGTTACGTTTGTAGGAGCATTCGCAAAATTGCGCAAAGCGACTATCAGCTTCGTCATGTCTTTCTGTCTGTGTCTGTTCGTCCGCATGGAACAACTCGGCTCCCAATGGACGGATTTCCATGAAATTTAATATCTGAGTATTTTTTCGAAAATCTGTCGACAAAATTCAAGTTTCATTAAAATCCGACGTACATTTATGATATCTCGCCGAATTCTTCTTAGAATGAGAAATGTTTTAGACAAAAGCTGTAGATAAATTCAAAACACACATTTTATATTCAATATTTTTTTTTTAAATCGTGACTTTATGAGATAATGTTAAAAATATAGTAGAGCCAGACAGCCACAGATGACAATATAATACGGCGCATGCGCTTTGCGTGCTGATAACTAAGGCTACCTACACCCACTATTAAGATGTAATACTTATGCTTTTCCACGCATCAATGGTTACGCGAACGCTCCTCAATGTTACGTTACCTTGCCTGTCTTGTCTCGTTGCCATGCTGTGAAAAACAAAAGGAGGTCATTCAGAGCCCCATAGCCAGGTCACACGTTCCCATCGCTGTGGTGAAGATATTGTGCACGAGTGAAATCTGGACCCGAGATGCATCTCAGTGGGTTTATTACCACGGAATGTAATGCCTGCCCAATGGGGGAATGTTTGGCATTCGCTTGTCAGGCTCGAGACAAGAGTGCGAGGATGTTCTGGCAGACAGCGAACGCATCGTAATGAAATAGGGCCCCTTCTCCCCCATACCCCTGAATGTATTCAATTCGCGTCCTATGCTGATTGCTGAATCTATGCAAACCGGACAATGCTTGATTGGTGCAGGGTGCCACTTTGAAGGCCCCTTTTCATCCAACTGTCTCTTCCTATCTTCCTAACACCCATTCCTCTCTTTCTTGAATTGAAGAGTGGCCTTCACCCATTTGCTCTAGCTCGCTGTGATCTGATTTATTCTTCCTTTGTCTCACTCTGAAAATGTTCCGCCTCATGACCCTTGCTTATCGGTTTGGAAACATTCATTTGCCATCAAAATATTGGCACTCCTGAAGGTCGTTCCAATTAAGTCATTACACGATTCCCTGCACAAACATTATTTAAATAAATTTTCTTAAAGCAGACCTGTATAACATTGTACCTTCGGGTTATACGGTCAGAAGATCTTCATAGGTATTGGGCTACATAGTTACGGGTCGTCCAAACATTTTCAATAATATGCCACATATATGTGTTCGGGTCACGTGAATTTCTGATTGACAAATATGGTGAAGTTAGCCTGTGGGACATTCATAAATATGGATCTATTTTTAGGTGTAATACAAATGTTAATGTAGTGACACCTGGCGGCAGTCAGATGCACAGCGATAGCGTCGGGTGGGTGGTTAGGCCCTCTTGGCTTATTGGTTCATATGAGCTAGCTAATTAGGTAATTTTGTTTTTAAAAAATCTCAGTTCGGCACACCGGTGTCAGCCGGCCGTTTGTTAGTTTTCCAGGACATATTGGATTATCATTGAACCTACAGACGATTTGTTTTGCCAGTAAGAGGATAATAAAACATTCGTATATACTCTTATGATCACTTACGTTCCAAACCTATGGAACTCTAACAAGACAGGCAATGTACGTATAACGTAACATTGAGGCGCGTTCGCGTAACCATTGTTGCCGTGAAAAAGCGATAAGTGTTCATATTCCGAGTGTCTGCAGCGTTACTTATTCAGCATGCAAAGCGCATGCGCCGTATTATATTGTCATCTGTGACCTGTTTGGCTCTACCATGTATTTTCACCTTATCTCATAAACGGCACGATTTTTGAAAAAACGTTGCTAAACATAAAATGTGTGTTTTGATTTTCTCTACAACTTTTGTCTGAAACATTTCTCATTCTACGAAGAATTCAGCGAAATATTATCGTAAGTGTACATAGGTCTTCATGTAAAGTACCCGTTATTTTGTCACATTTTAATGAAACTTGAATTCTCTCGACAGATTTTCGAAAAATATTCAAGTATCAAATTTCATGAAAATCCGTCCAGTGGGAGCCGAGTTGTTGCTTGCGGACGGAGAACTGGACAGACATGACGAAGCTAATAGTCGCTTTTCGCAATTTTGGGAACACGTTTAAAAATGAAGATTCCACGTATGAATGAGTTTCAGAATTTCTCTTTAGCAGGCTTCCAGTTATCGCTGTTTCGTCTTGTACATTTCTTATATTTTGTTTTTTAGTTACAATTCTCTTTGTTCTATCTCATAATAGCCCATTCCAAATAATTCTAGGAACTAAACAAATCTATTTGTTGAAGAGAACATCAGAAAGGAACTTAAGATTTAAAATGTATCAATTGTGTGTACAGATGCTGGGGGTGGCAGTCGATGTGAAATTCTGTTTAGATGTTTGATGAATTTTTACTGATTTGTAATCGGTTTGGGTTTGTATATTGTTAAGGTGTCTACTTATATCCACTTTGGTACGTATTATGACTTTATTTGTATTAAAAATTCGAATACATACATGTAATTTACACTGCAGTTTGTAATTAAAGCTCTTAAACGGCCGGATTAATGGAATTAGTATTAGTATTGTGTATTTCGTTTACCTGCAGTTTACACCTCTTGGCTGTTAATAATATTTCTTTATTCACACTAACCAAGTGAAACATCGATTTGTCGATATCAACTAACACCTCTAGAAATTGGATTATCAGCACGTCATGACAGGTTCCATTGCAGATAGGCACATAGGGAGGATAGCTGCGACTGTGTGAATAATGTACTGTATGAATACTGTACTGTGTGAATACTGTACTCGTTCGCTGATAGCTGCTACTGTGTGAATACTGTACTGTATGAATACTGTACTCGTTCGCTGATAGCTGCTACTGTGTGAATACTGTACTGTATGAATACTGTACTGTATGAATACTGTACTCGTTCGCTGATAGCTGCTACTGTGTGAATACTGTACTGTATGAATACTGTACTCGTTCGCTGATAGCTGCTACTGTGTGAATACTGTACTCGTTCGCTGATAGCTGCTACTGTGTGAATACTGTACTCGTTCGCTGATAGCTGCTACTGTGTGAATACTGTACTCGTTCGCTGATAGCTGCTACTGTGTGAATACTGTACTCGTTCGCTGATAGCTGCTACTGTGTGAATACTGTACTCGTTCGCTGATAGCCGACAGGAGGATCCTCCTGAATGTAAAAATGGCATAAGTAGATCGCTCTACTTTATAGGCGTATGACGCTTAAGCCTTCTTTACCGAAGTGAGTATAGCGTCTTGGTTTGGGAGCTGTATAGAGGAATAGGCTGGCACGAGGAAGACTTGAGGCGTAGACGCTTTTTAAATAGGGCCCATTACGTCGTTCATTTGTGAACATCCTGAACGTAAAGGTAAAGGTAAAGGTAAAGTTCTCCCTATAACAGGCCATGAAGGACCAGAAGGGGAGTAGAGGTATAGCTCTACTCTTTCTTTAACCTCGGCGCTAGATGGGGGTGGGTGGTGAACGCCACGCCCCGGCCTCTTTACCTCCGGGAATGACCCGGCACCCATTCTACAGGATGCTGGGTAGGCCCCAGGGACCGGTCTGGACGGGTGCTGAAAATCTCACCCCCACCGGGATTCGATTCCCGGACCGTCCAGCTCGTAGCGAGTCGCTATACTGACTACACTATCCCGGCCCACGAACGTATAGGCACTTTTGTACCACTAGCTTTTACATCGTTTGGTCTACACATAAATGTAGAACAGTAGTTGAGAGGATAGTCTAATACTGAAGTAGAGAGTGGGGAAGCAAAGTGTCGAATTGTAATCAGAACCAAGGTCAGTCAGGGCAGGGTCAAGTTGCATGTTTTTTTTTTAAGTGTGTATGTGGGGTTTATGTATGATTGGTGCCGTTCGTAAAAATAAGAATCACTTGTCTCTGTAAGTGGAAAACGACAAACAAGCAACATGAGTCGTGGTAAGCGTGAACTTATTTTAAAACTTTTTTGTGATTTCTCATAGGTTTGTCCTGTATGTTTGTGTGTGTTAGATCGTAATCCACGGTACACCGTATTTTGATTGATGGAATTACATGATCACGGATTTCCAAACGTTCGCATTTCTGATGTTGGTGCTGAAGACTTCGAGAGACCACGGATGCCAGTTGGTGGTGACGTGTCCGACACAAAAACACCTGATCACTCGCTCCAAATGTGATGAGAATTTCAAATGTCAGTTCCACAGGCTGTCAGGTTTTTCCAAGCTTATGAGGAATTCTATTAGACAAATGTCAGAGAAAATGTCTACTGGAGACAACAAACGAATAACAGTTGCATATTTTGTCACGTGACACTGAGGCTGCAGAATTGTCCTGCATCATCTGCGGTGAAACACTAATTGTAATTTCTTTATGAAAAGGTGATTGTACTTTTGTGTTTGTCTTTGGAAGCAGCGGTAACGTAGTCCGTTCTGAAAATTTGCTTGTTGATTTGGTTACTTTAGTTACGTGAAGCTAAGGGCACCAACTGTCGTTGTTTCAGCTTTGTACAATGTGCAGGACTTGTGTAATTGCTTTTCTGTCGTGTCTGTGTGTACGTGTTTGTGTATTACGGTGCAAGCGACTGAGGAGGAATGTGTATGTTATTGCAAGCTGTCATATGTGATATATGAATTTACTTTTGTAAGTTACGTACATGCAATAATTCAAGTGAAAGCTCAATAAGGAGGTTCATCCGTACGTCCGACCGTGCGTGTGTTTAATTCCCGACAACACTGTCTGAACTACGACCAGATTAATATAAATATGATTTCGGTTTGTATCGTTGCGTTACTGCGCCTGTTTTATTTACAACCCAAATCGAGCGTTATCCATTATTCTCACATGACGGTTGATTGTACGAAAGGCCTGACGTATAGTCAGCCAATGCCTCTGATCAAGACTCACTACCATGCCTTTGTGTCCTACTGTTGAACAGACATGACCTGCTCACCGTTCTAAGAAGACCACAACGCAACAGAAGTGTAAGGAAGCCGCTCTTGATGAACCGTACTGTTCGACATGTTTCGTACTTAACAACTTAGCGTAAAAAAAATATGTAACAATTATAGGGGTTGATCATACTGTGAAGAGTGTCTATCTTCGATTTTTATATGAAATATTAATTTTTATATCTTGAAGTTCCATCTGTCTGTCTATATATCTACCTATTTACCTCTCTACCTATCTACCTAGCTGCCTATTTACATACATATCTATCTGTGTCTATTTATCTGTATCTATCTATCTATCTATCTGTGTCTATCTATCTATCTATCTATCTATCTACCTACCTATATCTATATCTATCTATCTGTCTGTCTGTCTGTCTGTCTGTCTGTCTGTCTATCTATCTGTCTGTTTGTCTATCTACCTGTCTATATCTGTATCTGTATATCTATCTATCTATCTATCTATATCTATTTATCTATCTATCTATATATCTACCCGTCTACATCTATATCTATCCATCTGTCTATCTGTCTCTCTATCTATCTATCTATCTACCTTTCTATATGTATCTATCTATCCATCCATCCAGCCATCTCTGCTTATCTATTTACCTAGATAGCTGGCTATATATCTATATGTCAGTATGTTACTACCTGTCCGTCTGAGAATCTATATATATATATATATATATCGATTCTCAGACATACTGACAAACCTCTATATTCGTCCTCGACTTTTGCCGATATAAAGTCACCTCTAGCTAGTAGCGTTGCTTGTTCTATTCAACCGTCTTTCAAGAACTTTTCCTTGTACAGGGCATTCTCATTTCTTGACCTTGGGAGTTCACGGTGTCTTTTAAAGAGCTATAATGTGTAAGAATATCAATGAAATGGGTATCGGCGGAAATCTTAACCCGATATGGGAACTGTCAAATGTTTGCATGGAAGTTTCAGCGGGATTTTTGCTGATTTATGATAAAATGCAACTGTAATTTCCTTATGACCGTTCAGTGCAATTGGCTGCAGTAAATGAGCAGGCAGGACAGTGCCATACGCAATACCGCAAAGAACGACATTGGAAAATGGCTCTGATCTATTTGATTCCTCATTTTTACTTTTTCCTGACGCAGTGTTCTTACTGCTTCGAGAGGAAAATGTTCTCATTGTACATCACCGTGTATGTTTTACGTAATAAATTAATGTCATTAGTATGTAGGCCTAGTGTTAGGATGTGTGTTCCATTTAGTACCATTCACCACTGATTCTGTAGGGACTGGGAATGTTGAGGGTATATTTTGTAGTGCAGCTAAAAAACAGTAGGATCAAAACGTTCCCTTATTTTTAGCTCATTTTGAATTGGAAGTCTAAATGCTATTACGCAGACTTAACGTCAGGTTTTATACGCAGCTTTGTCCGATGTGTGTGTCGACGTAGTTGTCCACATTAATGATTTATGGATCTATGATTTGGGAGTTCGGTACTGTTTGTTGTTGTGATCATGTTCTGTAGCTGAGGGTGTTCGAGAATAGGGCGCTGAGGAGGGTATTTGTACCTTAGAGGGAGGTATTGATATGTTGTTGGAAAAAAAATTGCATAAAGTGACGCTTCATGGTTTGTACTGTGCACCAAATATTATTCGGTTGATCACATAAACGAGAGTGAGATGGGTGGAACATGTGGCACGTATCGGGGTGAAGATAAATGCGTACAGGATTTTGGTGAGTAAACTGAAGGAACGAGACAACTTGGAAGATCTAGATGTAGATGGGGGCTAATACTAAACTGGATCTTGAAGTAGTTGTATGGTAGACGTGTATTGGGCTTCATCTGGTTCAGAGCAGGAACAAGTGTCAAGTCTTTTCACACGGCAATGAATTTATATATTTTAGTCGTCTAGGTCGAGTCATGTAACATCATTTGTATGTGATCATTTTTACTGTGTTATGTGAAGTGTCGGCTTACGTCACTGACCTAGACACATCGTCAAGTTTACTTTTAACGTTTGGTTTTGTGACTGTGGACATCAGTTCATATTAATGTTGTGAGCGACATGTGTGCTGTCATTGTAATGCCGAGTGTGTGTGTGTTTCTGGATGCCGTGGATGTTTGTGATTCTTTGATGTGCCCCCTGATGATGGCAACTTGATTGCAGAAACGTATGTAGGGGTTGCAAATATACTTTGTTAGTAATTCTTGTGCATTAGTTGGTTTGACATAAACTTATGACAGCATGCACGGTACATATAATATAAAATACGGCAATGAATGTTCGGGTTTTATAAAATGCGGCGAATTCTTAACCAGTTGAAGAACTGTTAGCTTCCCAAGAAGACGTCTCCTCTGTGTAGCTAACCTTGTATAGTTGTATTTGTTCTTGGTGTGTGTCTAGATACGTTCTGTAGCCATCGTGTTTTATACCAACCTAGCAGGGTTAGAGGTATGAATCCATATTTTATATCTAAGCACGCACTGGGTGGATTTCCAATTTCTGCCGATGATGGAATGATAGTGTAGTTGATTATGATGTCCGGCAGATGGGGGCCTACGGCTAAACGTGGAATGCGCAACGCGGTAGGGCTTGGTATTTCCCACGTGCGTGTCTTCGTCTGGGGTTTGGGTATTTCCATTGGGTTTAATCTGTTAGGGATGGATCATTCTGCTAGGGATGGGTAATGCCATGGTTCAAGCGGTTAGCAGCCGCCTTTTTACAGCGGAGCCCCGGCTTCGATCCAGGTCAGTCAATGTGATGTTTGTGGTGGACAGAGTGCCACTGGGACGGGCTTTTCTCCGAGTACCTTGGTTTTTCCCTCCGTCGGTACCATTGACCATTGTTCCATACTCACCTTTCATTCCCCTACCGCCTACGCCATACAGTGTCAACAACTGACAGCATCTTTAAACAAAACTTTTGTCTGCTGGGGGTGACCATATTTGATCTTAGCGAATTGTGTTTTGTTGTTGTCGATAAGATAATTTATTTGCTGAGACTGAGACACATTACAGAACAGTGATGTGCCAGCTAACACCAATTTATGTGCTGAGACTGAGATACATTACGGAACAGTGATGACCAGCTAAACCAATTTATTTGCTGAGACTGAGACACATTACAGACAGTGATGTGCCAGCTAACACAATTTATGTGCTGAGACTGAGATACATTACGGAACAGTGATGTGCCAGCTAACACCAATTTATTTGCTGAGACTGAGACACATTACAGAACAGTGATGTGCCAGCTAACACCAATTTATTTGCTGAGACTGAGACACATTACGGAACAGTGATGTGCCAGCTAACACCAATTTATTTGCTGAGACTGAGACACATTACGGAACAGTGATGTGCCAGCTAACACCAATTTATTTGCTGAGACTGAGACACATTACAGAACAGTGATGTGCCAGCTAACACCAATTTATTTGCTGAGACTGAGACACATTACGAACAGTGATCTGCCAGCTAACACCAATTTATTTGCTGAGACTGAGACACATTACAGAACAGTGATGTGCCAGCTAACACCAATTTATTTGCTGAGACTGAGACACATTACAGAACAGTGATGTATCAGCTAACACCAATTTATTTGCTGAGACTGAGACACATTACGGAACAGTGATGTGCCAGCTAACACCAATTTATTTGCTGAGACTGAGACATATTACAGAACAGTGATGTGCCAGCTAACACCAATTTATTTGCTGAGACTGAGACACATTACGGAACAGTGATGTGCCAGCTAACACCAATTTATTTGCTGAGACTGAGACATATTACAGAACAGTGATGTGCCAGCTAACACCAATTTATTTGCTGAGACTGAGACACATTACAGAACAGTGATGTGCCAGCTAACACCAATTTATTTGCTGAGACTGAGACACATTACGGAACAGTGATGTGCCAGCTAACACCAAGTTTTCGGCAATGCACAACCGTTACAACAATCTTAAGTTTCTACATTGCTAATGAAATGTTAATCTTAAATTCTGTATTATTTGCCAATTATTTCTTCTAGTTTTCAGCTCGCGCTCTGAGTTTCGATTTCTAGGTCTCAGATATGATTTTTTATTTTTTTTATTTTTTCTGTCCTTTATGGCATATCTATCCCACCTACAAAGTAGTTCTTATTCTCCCTTCAACCTCAGTTCTGTTTCCTTCGGCTAGTTTTCCCATTTGCATTTGATCTTGTATGCAAGAGTACCTAAATTTCTCAGTTCTGTGACTTTTTTACCAGCGAGTAGCTTCCTGAATGCTCTTTCCTCGTTCATATTTGCCCACTTGTTGTTCAGGAGATTCTCTGCCCAACTTTGTTATCGATTGCCACAAGTTGATCATTTGCTGGTATGTTGATTGATCCTCTAGTATTGAAATGACCTCTGATAGCTTGGGGCGACATTGACCTATGGGTACATTCGCTCAAAGAGGAATGTATAATTGGCTGCAGTAAGTGTGTCCCTCGTCTTCACATGTCTATCGACGTAAAGCGGGACTATGCTAGAGAGGACGTTACGCGGCCGCTTCGGTTTCAGTTCTCTGCCACTGTTTACCCCGTGTTTCCACCTCTTTGTTTTTGTCGTCACCTCTCTTTCGCCATTCCAACATATACGTGCTTCCCACCCTTTACATTTACCCCTTGTTTCTCTGTGTTTAGCAATCTGCATCAAAGTGCGGAATGAAATTAAGCAAGCGCACGTTCTAGTGCGGTCGCTGTTGCGTGCTTGTATACTCCTCTATTGTGCACCACTATATAGACTAAATAGACCCATATCTTAATAATATGGGATCCTTACACTAAGGACGGGTTGTGTTTGTAGGTTCCCACCAGTGATAATCTCTTATTTGAATTTGGTGAAATATATGTCATCCGGATTTGTTGTTGGATATTAACCTCTTGTTAATACCGATGTGAAACCAATCGCTGTGCTGTTTGGTGCTTAAATTAATTAATTTCAAGGACGCCTCAGTGTTCACATTCTTGTATTTTTCAGCGCTTTCAGATGGAGATTCATTTGTCTAGTTACCGACTCGATGAGCAGAAAGGTGATAAAATCGTATAAACGAAGAGGAACAATGTTCATCTGAATATGTTATAAATCGATACGATTGTTTTCTCAGCAAACTAAGCACAAGCCGGACAACTGGAGCTCGATTCTCGATGGGGACTGAGATATTTTCTTCGCCACGGCGTCCAGACGAGCGTAACATCTTTCGTGTGTTGGTACAGCGACGATCCTTTGTAAGAAAGACAGTAATGAGTTTTAGACGCGTTCGCATAATCGCAAAAAGCGCCTGTTACCTTCGTCATGTCCGTCTGTCTGCATGTATCAGCGCGGCTCCCACTGGACGGATTCCCGTCAAATGTGATATTTGGGACTTTTATGAAAATATGTCGAAAAATTCCAAATTTGGTTAAAATCGGGGCAAAATATGGGGCACTTTATATGAAGACCTAAGTAAGTATTAGTGTTGCCGGCGAAATTAAATCGCCGTAAAAGCGAACTCTTGAGTGAAATGGTATCAGGATGTTAGGATAGCCGACGAGGTATAACATTACGCTTACGCGCCACTGTATTACGTTATACGTATATTGCCTGTCGTGTCTGCGTACTAATGATCTTAATTGGATTTCGTAAGAGGTTGTTATTAGTGATCCGATTTGTGTGTATGTGTCTCTTCCCTACGTGGATTAATACATACATGTACACACGTGCAGCTCTGTTGTGTTTGTATATTTATATATACAGCTACAAGCGCATATATATAGGTATATTGGCCTTTATGCCTTTTGCTGTGCCTCTGTGTTTCTCATTTTTACTGGTTTAGGATGATATTCTGCTATCTGAGTGTTTGAAATCCATCGACGAGTGATGTTATGTGATTATGTGTCTGTACAGATCGTCTGCCGTTCCTGTCCTTACGTTTTGATGTTTAGCTTTAATGTCCTTATTTGGAGCACTTGGATTTTAAGTTCTAATTACTGTCGGTGAATGGTTGTATCCGTTACATTAGTTTGTGTTCAGTTGATCGTAAGGCCGATTACAGCACAATTATTTCTATTGTATGTTTAAAGAATTCGCTGTTTAGAAGTTAGCTTTGTAGAAATTCAAGCCTCAGTGTGTCTAATGTAGGGGTCGGCGATGTTTCCTGTGGACTGTCACTGGTTTTTACATTTTAAAGTATAACGTCTGATGTGTGTGAGAATTACTTTTCAAATCTAACGCTTATTTTTTATGTTCGTTGTTTATGACTGGTGCTAATTTCTGTGGCCGCGCCGCCTAAGGTGTGGGTCTGCGGCCGCTGCCGCTCGCTTCCTGGGATTGCGGTTTCGAATCCCGCCGGGGCCGTGTATGTCTGTCTCTTGTGAGTGTTGTGTGTCGTAAGGTAGACGTCTCTGCGACTGGCCGATCACTCGTCCAGGGAAGTCCTACCGAGTGTGGTGTGTATGAGTGTGATCTCGCAACCTCAACAATGAGGAGTCCCAGGCCCACTGGGGCTGTCGAGCCGTAAAAAAATAGTATTACTGGTATTTATTTATAATTAGTATTTTTTATTATTAATATAAAAAATTCACAGAGTTACTAAATCACATTTTTACACTAATTTGTCATATATCTATATATTCATTTATGTATGCAGATTTAAATGGAAAACAAAAAAACAGTTATGGCTAAATTATAATACGTTCTTTTTGGGTGAAAGTTTCAGAAATTAAGACTTCGTTATATCATACGTTATATTTTAAGCTTTTGATTTCAACATTACAGTAATGAATTCGACTCTAGGAGACTATTTATCTCCTAGTTTAATGGCAGAAGAAGAGCTGGAACATAGCGTGAAAGCCTTACCTGCACAGCCGTATCAGAATTTTCTTGAACACAATTTACGAGAGTAATTATTTAATTTCTAATAGTAATACTGACTTGCGAAGGAGATGCAATTAGTGAATTCCTTGCGCCTCCATTCTGGTGCTCTTTATCAATGAGTATCTCTTGGCATGCCACAGATAGCGGAATACTGTTCAAGCCGCGGACAGCTAAAGAGAAAGACACTGGCAGATTAAGCCCTCTAACCTCTTAAGAGTACCATCTTACCATACCGTTTGCCTTCTGTATCTCTCACTAATCACCTGTATTCTGATTTGTCCACAGAGGCTGACGTGGTTCTCACCCGAGGATGATGTCAAAATGTGCATCGTTAAGGGCAAAGACGAGGTAAGAAAGACACATCGCTCTTCGCCATCCTGTTTCTTCAGTAATTACGTTTAATTAAGGTCGCAGAATGTAGACCTCTCTTATTCTGTGCTGTCTGCCTTCAGTTATTGCATTTTACTGTGTCACACTGGCTATGAGCCAGTTAGTTCCTTACTTGGAAGATAGTTATGGAAGAGTCATTAAACCTTAAGGATATGGTATCGTGAAGTTAGGGTAAGAAGCACAAATATAATTCTTGCCTGAACGTTCTACTTGCAAGATCATTACGGTGAAACAGATACGAAGTAGCTGGAACGCGTCCAACTTGTTACCAAGCGATGGGAACAAAACGCTTGGTCTGTATCTCGCCTCCATCGTCTTGTATGAAAATTCTCGTGATTGTTCCTTCACTGCTGGTCCATAGAAGCAAATTGGGCCAGTTAAGGCTATGTTTTCTCGAGTGTGATCCCTTGTGGTTTGGTAGAAAGCTTCCGTCGTTTCGGAGGAACCTGATGTTTGTCTCCCTGGAGATGGAGACAGGAGGTTCCTCCGAAACGTTGGTGTCTGCTAGATCACACGGTGTTATATCCTAGAAAACAGTAACGTTGACATTCACCGTCGCCCTGTCGCGCATGCGCATATCACACACGACACTAAATGGACCTTTTTATGTGCGTGTAAATATCACGTGCTTACTATTTTCAAGCTGTCACTTAATATGTTAAGCGATCTTGTCGCTGTGCATTAAAACTTGCGTTTATTGCGTCGTAATTACCGTGAAATAATCAGCTTAATTAGTTGTTCCTAAATCCTTCAACTGTACTTAATCTCTTTATCTTCTTCTGGCCAACATCTCTAAAGTCCGATGGTTTGTATTTCTATCCCTGTTTTGGTATGCAATTTTGCTTTATTCTGTAGGCCTGTTGTCTATGATGAAGTCAGTTTTTGTCGTAGCATGCAGTTACAATGAACTTATTTCGAACTTAGTTTATCTAAGTTTTTGCTTCTTCGGCAGTCTAGTGTTATAAAACGCATTGAAGGTCCTTAAAACCTCGTTTGTGCCGCCTGAAGACTTTTTACGTATTCCACGCGATTAAATTGTTTTAAATTCTGTACCTGCAACTTTGAAAGTTTTAATTCGTTCGTTCATTCATTCATTCTTTCTTTCTGCAGTCTGTCTTACGACAGGTCCGTAGTCTCTCCCAAAGCGAGTTCTCCACAGGGTGCGATCTAGTGCTTCCTCTTTCAATTTCCAGTATCTTCTCTTTTCCTCTAGGTCATCCAGCATCTGCTTACGTTTTCTTCCTCGTCTTGCCGTCATTTCTGTCCTTTCCTCTAACTTTTCTTCAATCACGTGTTTTAGAAAGCAGTTTCTACGCAAGATGTGACCAACCCAGTTAGCCTTTCTTCTTTGTATTGTATGTAGGATATTCCTCTCGTCCTTGACTCTGTGTAATACTTCTTCATTTCTCACACGATCGGTCCAACTGATCTCCATCCTTCTCCAGGCACCACATTTGAAAACTTTCCAGGTATTTCTGATCTACTTTCCGAAGTGTCCACGTTTCAGCACATACAAATCTGTGCTCCAAATGTAGCACTTTAATAGTTTCGTCCTTAAATTTAAGTCCAGTTTGCTGGTGAAAAGAGCCTTTTTGTTGGATGCTGCTTTATGCACGAACATCAACACACCTAGTTCTTGTAATGCAATGGACTATTGGCACTTGGCATCTGTGGTGTGAAGCCGTCTCTACTGGTTTATAAGAACACACTCCATGGAGCAGAGTCATTCTTGAGAAGCTAGTATTCTCTCAGGTGGTCAAGAAATTCGGTGTCTTTCTGGGGTCTTAGATGCTCATTGTCGTGTTCACAGGAGGTCGCCATTGGCTCCGTTACGGCTGCTTATTACAATTCCACACAACCGCCTTCTCCACAGTTTATTCTTCATTAATTGTCGAATTATTGTCTTTGGTGGACGTGCCGTGAAGATAAAGCTGTTCTGTGCACCAGGTGCGTTTAGTGATCTCGCTGAGGATTTAGCCTCGCTCCCTGTTTCAGTAATTTCATTACTGTTATTTTTCTACGGCAAATATTAAGTAAGGATAAAGTGAATTGTGGCCGGGCTATACAAGCGTGGTTGTGGTTTTTGCCACCGATGTTGAGGTAAAAAAGAATGGTTGAGTATTTGTTGCCATAAATTAGCAGGCCGTCGTCCAAATGTTATTTTATGTTCTCCTCTAAAAATCTTTATCTGTAGCAACGTGACTATTTTTGGTGATCCGTGTTCGATTCACTACTCGGAGGCTGTCCATCGTGATTGGGGTTTCCCTCAGTTTGTACAAGAAAACGCTGGGACAGCATCTTAATACAAGCCACAGCGCTGCTTGATTCACAATCCTTACTCATTCATCATACACACCAATCCTCCCAGTCAATGCAGGTATAACTTAGTGAGTTGAAAAATTCCGTCAAATAAAGCAAGAAACATTTTGCACTCTGCAAATTAAAGCCAGGTGTTTTAACAAGGCTGATACCAAATCTCGCCATTGGACATGATCCTGAGCCAGAAATGTACAGTATATTTTGGCTTGTCTTACACAATTTTTACTTGGGTTATGGACTGCTTCCAGACAGTTTAAAATACCAAAAGGAATAATTCTATTTCTGTTATAGTAAACTTGTCCTTGTGTTAACTGAACGCCACACTAAAAACATGTGTGGTGAAAAATATAGCGCCACTTGTTTTTAACGTAAGCGTTAGATGGAGGTGTGAAGTCATCTTCCGTCTTTACTTCTGTATAACCCGCCGTGCCGTCTTGAAGGGAGGCTGGGTTGTTCCAAGATCACGTCTGCACTGTCCCCTTTGGGAACCGAATTTCGGTCTTCCAAAACGTTATTATACTTACTGTAATTGTTCCGGCTTCTAAATCATTTTGTACACCTACCTTTATGTGAGGGGAGCGCGGTGGCGTAGTTGGTTGAGGCACTACGCTACAAACCGGAATGTCGCGGGTTCGATTCCCGATGGTGTAATTGGAATTAATTCCTTGACATAATCGTTTCGGTCGCACTATGGCCCTGGGGTCGACTCAGCCTCTAACAGAAATGAGTACCAGGAATATTTCCTGGGGGTTAAAGGCGGCCGGTGCGTAGGGCTGACAACCTTACCACCTTCATGTGCCGATTGTCTACAAATCTGGGACCCTCAACCTCCTGGACCCCTCAGGGCCTGTCTAGGCCTGTAATGGGGTTGGTTTACCTTTTTACCTTTATGTGAACTCTCACCATTAGGCTTCCTTAATATGACTCAGGTATTGCTGAGTACTGAACATAGACCTGCTTATTTTTTTATCGTATAAGAACTGCATGAAAATTCAGTTAGTTCAAAGTAAGACGTCTCTGAATTCAAGAAATTTTCTTTCGCAGAAATGAAAATGTTTTGGCCTGCGGAGTATCTGCTTTATATGCAGTGTATATGGTATGGATGAGCCAAAAGTCGCTGTGTACTATACAACAAACGATAAAACCGTCTTGTTCTTAGTATTAATGTTACATCAATGAAGCTATGAAATGACATTGCCGGAGGAGGGGAGGTTTGGTCGCCGTACGTGCCGTAAGTCACGTAGGCCATAGTACTAAAAATGATGCCGTTTTATGTTTTGTATTATAGGTGCGAAGTAAGTTTTGGCTCACGCTGTATATTCGATACATCCATTATATTGTTACTGAACATGTCGTTATAACTTTTCTTTAATAGTCTTAGGGACGGTTTATGATAAGCTTGAAGCAATTGTTTGTGTGCCGGGATAGCTCAGTCGGTATAGCGACTCGCTACGGGCTGGACGGTCCGGGATCGAATCCCGGTGGGGGCGAGATTTTCCGCACCTGTCCAGACCGGCCCTGGGGCCCACCCAGCCTCCTATACAATGGGTAGCTGGTCTCTTTCCCGGCGGTAAAACGGCCGGGGCGTGGAGTTGACCACCCACCCTCATTTAGTGCCAGGGTTAAAGAAAGAGTAGAGCTATACCTCTACTCCCCCTCTGGGCCTTCAAGGCCTGTTCTAGGGAGAACTTTACCTTTACCTTTACCTGAAGCAGTTGTTTTATTTGACGCTAAAGTGTCATAAACTTGCATCACTCTTGTTACGTTCATCGTCCAAATATTTCACTCCTTGAGTTGCAACCGTTTTCATTTTTCCGTGTGGTCTGCTTTTGTAAGTCGTATCTGATTGAAAGAGTGTTACAAAAAGAGGGAACAGGCGGTGAAATACTGTGGTTATACTGGTGCCAATTTCTAATATATTTATTGAATTTAAGAGACTTCTGAATTTGACGTAAAACTGGCGCAGACGGAAATGTGAGCCTAAGGCGTTAAGTGGAAGTATGTTTGGCCTGATTTACTTCCGTGAGATCACCGAGCTACGTTTGTATGTGTAAGTATATGTATATGTAGTGTATGTAATGTAATGTAATGTCTGTATGTATGTCTGCAGTACTTGCTACTGCGCAAGGGTGTGCAGTACTTGGTCGAGATTCTCGTGGCGTAAAACGGAACTGCCTCCTTGCTGTTCAGTTCGTAAAGGAGAAAGGGAATGACAGACATAACAAGATTGAGGGTGCTTGATGAAGGTAATATTGGGACCTAAGATAGAGGAAGCAACAGGAAGATGGAGAAAATTACATAATGATGAGCTTCATAGTTTGTATTCTTCACCAGATATTATAAGGTTTATTAATCGAGGGAGGTGCGACGGAGGGCGTATAGTGTATAGTCTCCATAGAGAGATGAGAGGTTTATACGTTCTAGTCTTGCAGTCTGAAAGGAGCAGGTCTCTTGGGAGACGTACAAATAGATTGGAGAATATTAAAGAATGTCATCCCTTTGTGTTGTTAATAGTACAAAGAAATAAATCAGTATCTGTCCAAACACAACAAAATTCTATTTATTATATAGAACTACATGTGTAGACCTATCTGAGGTCATCCTCAGGTTCACTGTTGGTTTTCAAAACATATTAAGGAAGAAATATACATTATGTAAGTCCGTAAATTGTTAAAATTGTTGTCGTTGTAAACAAGAGCAATATGTGTGGATAGAGATTCTGCCACAACTGTACAAAAACAAATCTGTAAACGGCTGATTATGGAATATTGGTGGAATGATATTGACAGTGGAAAACCGAGGGTCTCGGAGGAAACCTGGCCCAGTCCCACTTTGTCTGCTACTACTAATCCCATGCGAAATATCCTGGAATCGAATCCTGGCATCCGCTGTGAGAGGCCTGTGACTAACCAACCGGCTGAGTCAGGGCACTGCCTGGTAGATGGGATTAAAGTAGGTCTTAATAGATGTGGGGATTTGGACTGATTCAACTGGATCAAGATTATGGAGAAGAAATACTACTTCTTGCGAACGCGATAATATGCCATGGGGTTCCATAAAAGGCAGGAAATTTGTTGGCTAGCTGAAGGGTATTATCTCAAGAAGGGCTGTGCTCCATGGAGTTAGGCGGTTAATTAGGTACTGCGTTTAGCCATTTAAGAGAGAATATAGTGACTTGGAGACCCGAGAAGTTGTCCACATATGCCATAGACTGTGTTCTGAGTTACCTCGCCCAGGTGGTATGATGTCTGATGTTAAAACCAGTCTCTGTTTAATCCTTGCCGGATTCTAACTTATAATAACACCATTATCATTGTGAGAAACCATTGCAAACCAAAGAGCGGAGATCCATGTGATTAATTGGAGTGTGTCTCGTACCACGCCCTTATTGAAGACACTTTTCGAATGAGACCAGCAGAGAAGCCAGGCTGTTCTGTCTAGAACTTTCTGTTCTTCCTTATTCTCACTGCCAGTGGCAACGCTTTGATGAGGCGATTTGCTGCTTTGTAGGTTTATTGGCAATCCACTTGAAACAAAAGGATGAAGGAAAACGTAGACCCCTCCCCCCTCGTCTTCGTGCCGTAATGATTATCGCTTCTGTTAGAATTACGGAGACCTGAGGTTCCATCTACCAAATTGGCTTTCTTGACAGATTCTCTGTATCATTTCTTAGTAATTCCATGCAAATCTCGGTATCAATAACATGAAATAACCATATACGTTTACCATTTTTATGCTTGCCATATTTTCTCCTTAATACTCCAGGATATCTGTCAGTGTATCAATTGGCTACCCACTCCACGACCCTGCTTCAGTCCCCGGTCGAGGCTGGAACTTTTCCTTCCAATTCTGCGTCCATGTAGGCAGCATGTTGTTCCAGCCAACTTTCCAACGGATACTATGTTCCTGTTCTTGGGATGCAAAGCGTGATGCCTGTCAGCTTCTGCATCTGGTGACGAGATTTAGAGTGCATGGAGCTTTACCTCCATTCCCTCAGTCCTTTTCATACCATGAAGCTCAAACACGTGACCTTCATTGTCTCAGATTCGTTTCTAAGCTCCGGGCACTTTTTGTCAATTCGTCCTCATTTCCGTCTTTCTACTGACATTTTATTAATATTTTCCTGTATACATATGGGATAATTTCTCTTTCACATACTGTATCTTTGTATTTCGCAACAGCTCATTGTAATTAACAGCGTAACCATAAGCGTGCAATTTATTCATAATGCGTGTGAAATGGATGTCAACACGAACAAAATATTTGGAGCGACAGGTGAAAACATTACTTCTCAATAAGCCGATTTCTGTAGGGAAACAGGTAACAAATTCTGAGGCCAATCCGGCCTACTTAAACTGTATCACTGTAGGCATTACTCTGTTACTTCACTGAGTACGGTGTGCCTGTTGTTCTTTTGTGAGATGCAAAGCTCTGATATAAAATCATGCTTATGGGAACTTAACAAACCGTAGACCATACTGTGTGCATCACCTTCCATTAAGTTCTCCCGTGTTTTGCGAAAAAGCATGTACAGAAAGCGTGGTTCAATAAATTCTTATTCCTATAATAGGAGCGTCTTTTTGTTCAAGCAAAATCGAAATACGAGTGTCGGTCAGAAAACAAATAAAGAACCAGTAAGTAACTAAAGAACCTTGGAACATCTCCCCTACAGCCGTGATCTATCACCGAACGATTAATATCCGTTTTCGAGATCTGAAGTAAAATGTTTTTTTTTTCTTATGGCTCGACAGCCCCTAGGGGGCCAAGGCCTCCTCATTTTTCGAGGTTTCGCGATCACACACTTTAGACATACCACAGTCGGTAGGACTCTCTCTGAACGAGGGACCAGCCCGTCGCAGAGACCTCTACCTGACATCACACAACACTCACAAGAGACAGACATCCATGCCCCCGGGGGGATTTTTTTTTTTCTGTCCCGTTTTTTCCTTTGATCCATTTTGTACTTTTTAAATCCTTCTGTCCTTCATGTTCCATACTACTATCCTTATACAACAACACAACACAAACATCCATGCCCCCGGCGGGATTCGAACCCACAATCCCAGCAAGCGAGCGGCTGCAGACCCACCCCTTAGACCGCACGGCCACTGGGATCGGCGAAGTAAAATGTTAACAACCAAAAATATAAAGATAATCGCGAGGTGGAAACAGTTGCGATACGATGCCTGACACTGTAGGACACGGACTGATATCAGCAGGGAATGGAAAAGCTAGTATGTTATGATAAGTGCCTCAAATGTAGCGGAGAGTGTGTGTGACAGTAGTGCGATAGCTGTAAATTATATCTGAACTGTTGTTATTGGGGTTGAAAATAAAGAACCTAAAATGTGTATATTGAAAGATCTATTTTCTGTGTGCTCTTTTTCACAAAGTTTACAACCAGAAGAGATCGAGATAAGCCGTTGTGTCACACAGGACAGCAATTTTGTATTTGACACTTTCTTTAAAAGTTGCAGAACAACGAACACACCACTTTATATGCTCAGTTCTTAGGACTCTTATTATCCACGTACATCAGACAGAGATCGATGAAGAGTCCAAAATATTAGCAGTAGCGTAATGTATGAAGCGCAGGCAAGTGTCACAAAAATTTCCTTGAACATTTACTTTATCACATGTCTTCTTTATTCTATTTACTTATGCTTTATTTATGGACTCCTTTAGTATCTGAGACTATCCTATTCCGTCCAGTGGTATGAAGGTAATAACGGATTGCAAAGAATGCGAAAGGAAGTTATCGCCGCATAATTTAGCTGGAGGGGCTGAGGAAAACTTCGAATTTCTTAGCCAGGCTGATCGGTATCTCGGCCAATGTTCGAACCTCTCATCCACCGAATGCAAGACATAAGTGTCACCACTGGAAGCAATTTGCTCGGTATCTCTGTTCTTTGAAACTTTTATTATGGCGGTATCTTAATTTGTCTTGTATAATTTGCTAATGACAAGCAGCGGAGCGTGCACAGAAGTGGAACGTCAGATAAATATGCAGAAGACGTATTTAATGATGGCGAGAAGCTGATGTTATATTGAAGTATTTTAGTCTGCTTCCTTTATTTAATAACTAAATCTAGGCGGGTGTGTCCCCATGCAAAACAGTTGAACATGTACATTATTTCTAATTAAAAAAAAATGCAACATGGTTTGACCACTGAAGGATCCCTCCTCCTTTACACCAGTTATAATTTTGATGTTATATGTTCTGTTTCTCCAATAATTATATACGGCGGTGTCTTGAACTTTCGATGTGGGAGGTATGATATGGATATGATACGTTATGAATGAAAAGAGGCGAGACTCCAATGTGTATAATAGGCTATTATAATCCTGTATAATAATGTATGGAGCTGGAAATTCTTTGCTATATAACTTAATTAAACTTCTGGGTTTAGTCTTATTGAATCCTCGAAAACCGTGTTTATAGCTGGAATTTCTTCAGCATATACTTTAATTAAAATCTTAGTTTTCACTTATTGAATCCAGGAAATCGGTGTCTGTAGCTGTAATTTCTTTGATATGTAACTTGATTAAAGTTTTGAGTTTTGTCTTATTGAATCCTCAAAGCCATGTCTATAGCTGGAATTTCTTCAGCGTATAATTTAATTAAATCTGAGTTTTCTCTTATTGAATCCAGGAAATCGGTGTCTGTAGCTGGAGTTTCTTTGATATATAACTTAATTAAACTTTTGAGTTTTTTCTTATCGAATCCTCGAAAGCCATGTCTATAGCTGGAATTTCTTCAGCGTATAATTTAATTAAATCTGAGTTTTCTCTTATTGAATCGAGGAAATCGGTGTCTGTAGCTGGAGTTTCTTTGATATATAACTTAATTAAACTTTTGAGTTTTTTCTTATCGAATCCTCGAAAGCCATGTCTATAGCTGGAATTTCTTCAGCGTATAATTTAATTAAATCTGAGTTTTCTCTTATTGAATCGAGAAATCGGTGTCTGTAGCTGGAATTTCTTTGATATATAACTTAATTAAACTTTTGAGTTTTTCTTATCGAATCCTCGAAAGCCATGTCTATAGCTGGAATTTTTTCAGCATATGATTTAATTAAAATCTAGCTTTCACTTATTGAATCCAAATCGTGTTGTAGCTGGAATTTCTTTGATTTGTAACTTGATTAAAGTTTTGAGTTTTGTCTTATTGAATCCTCGAAAGCTATTTCTATAGCTGGATTTTCTTCAGCATTGCTTAATTAAATCTGAGTTTTCTCTTATTGAATCCAGGAAATCGGTGTCTGTAGCTGGAATTTCTTTGATATATAACTTAATTAAAGTTTTGAGTCTTGTCTTATTGAATCCTCGAAAGCCGTGTCTATAGCTGGAATTTCTTCAGCATATGCTTTAATTAGAATATGAGTTTTGTCTTATTGAATTCACCAAGTCTGTTTATGTGGCTGGAGTTTATGTAGCATGTGCGTTAATTGAAACGGAATTTTGTTGTTTTCCTGCCTACTTACATTGTGTACAGATGACAGGAAATCAGTAAATTTTCTTAGGAACTCGTGAAAAATGATTCTGAATTGTGTGCACTGCTGTATCTATCATACGAATACCGAGGCCGCAGTACTGTCAAGGAAGTCCTGCATTACGGCGATGCAGTCACTAGGACACTGAAGACCGAGAATGGTAGAGTTGCAGCCTGATGTTTGCTGTTGGCGACAGTGATGATACTGCAGCCTGTGTCGAACTAGGGTCTACATTTGAATACCTACCAATGGTCATGTAATGAGGTTTGCAGAAAGGCAGTTTCGAAACCCATTACGAGATATTTGTACCAAATCTTGAAGACGTCTTACTCAGCGTGTACTCTGCTATTGCCAGTTGCTGAAGAAGGTTATTTTCAAAAGCGTTCTGTAATTCCTGTTATATTTCGCATAGTCGAATTTCGTGTTATAAGCTATCCAGTAAACGTGGCTGAACAACTATGTGGTTCAGTTGCTGTTCATACAGGACTGATTCTTAGGTTATTAAACGACGCTACGTCGCAGACCCACGCCTTAGACCGCCCGGCCACCGGGATCGGCTATAATTTCTTGGCTCTAAGTGTCTATATTGTAATTAGAATTTTTTCCCAAACACCGTGAATCTAGACTTGAGGTTATGACTGCAGTGTTGCTGAAGTCTTCCGGGATGTTACGCCTTGTCGATCTGTAAATTATTGCACGTGTTTTGGAGGAGCATGTTGCGTCCATCTTCTGGGTCAAGTAGTCTTGGGCTGCGTACTGTTTGGCCATGAAGATGCGACAGTACATCGCTTCCGAAACGACGGTCAGTATTTACCAGTAGACCCAGCATAACATCCCAGAAAGCTTGAGTCCTCATCTTAAGTCTGGGTTCTTTCCTTAACACAGTGAACCCGTGTTTCGTGCATATGAACTAGGCCAGGGTGCTGTAATCTTTGCGTGCATAAATAATGACGGAGCGTGAAACGAGACGATGCAGAATCATTTTACTTACGCCAAATAAGAAGTATCATGTAGGCTATCAGAACATCTATGTAAATGTTGCAGGAGCCACTGTCCAGAGCTGAAATACGCATCTTCGCCGTGTGCAGTTTTTAATGTCATTCCGTGATAGTTGCTGGAGAACTCCAGTAATTTATCACGTAAGAAACGCCGAGTATCGAGATTATTCAGGCCGTATGTAAATTTCATTGCAAATATTGAACAAGAGATTCCGAAGAGGCTTCTAAGGTGCCTCTTACAGGTGAGTGGATCCTAACACGTGAAAATAGCTGGTGGTTACATTTATATTCTCTGTGACTGTAGTTCATAGTCGCTGGTCTTCATACTTATAACGCATGCGCCAATAGGTATTATTTTAAGTAAACGTAACTTCACAACGTGACGTTAATACGTTCTGTTTGAAATATTATCTTCTAATATACTTGAAAGGCCACTTCAGAGATCATTATCAATTCCTTTTATCTTCAGAAGTATTGCAAACGTAATTTACAGATTATTCTACAAATGTTAAGTAGTGTAGCTGGAAACCCCCGAAAAGAAATAGGTATCTCCATTCGAATGCCAGTTCGCTTATCAACAAAGGGTGACTGTAATTTATATAGAAAAGGAATATTTTAATGACGTCAGAGCCAGTTTGCTGTCATAGTTGTTACAGCCTGTTAGTCTGTGATTAGCCTTATTTATGCTCAGTGCACAGTGATTGTTAAATATTTCACGGACGGTGGTAGATGTAGTGGTTAGCATGTTGGCGTCGTATAGGATCCGAATTAATCTGAAATGTTGCCAGTAATATTGAAAGTAATAATCAATCTGCCAGTGTAATTGCAACCAGTTAACCTGAAGGCGGAAGTGGAACAAATTCCCGCAACGTCATGCATGTCAAATACACCTCACGCAATGGACACTGCGCTACCCAACCCAATAACTGAACCACCACAGGAATAAGTGACTAACCTCATGGAGCACATTTTGTGGAGCCCGACGATTCATATTATATATCTCTGCATTGGTTCACAAACTTCTGTAATATTTAGATGTATTATCCTTTGTAACGCACCTCCCTGAAGATGGCAACATAAGTGGCCGAAACATGTAGGAGGTATACGGTGTGTATAATATAATTTCATACACTTATGTGCATTTGTTGGTTTTGATATCATAAGTAACTATAATATTCGAAGAGTGTAAGTTACAAAGTTCACTGTCCTGCACTTATTTCCTGTCGCCCCTTGCCTTTTGTTCTTCTATTGTGAGTCAAATATTAACCGTACTAATTTGTTCTTATGAACTATTAATTTGCCAGTAAGACAACACAGCAAAACAGCAAAATTCAGCAGAGGAACGCAACAGAACGCCGATCCCAGTGGCCGTGCGGTCTAAGGCGTGGGTCTGCGGCCGGTTCGCTTACTAGGATTGTGGGTTCGAATCCCACCGGGGACATGGATGTCTGTCTCTTGTGAGTGTCGTGTGTTGTCAGGTAGAGGTCTCTGCGACGGGCTGGTCCCTCGTCCGGAGGAGTCCTACCGAGTGTGGTGTGTCTCAAGTGTGATCGTGAAGCCTCGAAAAATGAGGCCGCCTAGGCCCCAAGGGGCTGTCGAGCCATTGGGGGGGGGGGAAGCAATGGAACACAACACACTATAATACGTTACAGTCAGTTCTGCTATAACTCGGTAGTTGCTTTCATGTGAGACCTCGCGTTATAGAAAATGGCGTAATAAAAATTGGGTCAGATCCAAAAAAAAAAGCCCGTCATCCAACCTTATATCTTCAAATTGGTCCCTGAAATCGTGTAACAGCCAACACGCATATGCGAAAGTTCGCGTTATACAAACAGCGTTCACACATTCATCAATCGCGTTATAGGCAATTCGCGTTAGCGAAATACGAATAACAGCAGAACTGACGGTCTTCTAAAAAATGAGAGAGGTTACTGTCAATCCAAATTCCAAACAGTACTAATGCTTGTTGCCGTATCCTGTGCACTGCGGGTTACAAGTGAAGTCGTCTGTATGTCCGTGTGGAATTAAAGGAATGGCAATTGAAGTATACCATGCCCTTACTGACGTCATGGAAAATTGTTTGCCTTAGCCACGCCCGAGCAAATTATCGTAATTTACCGCTTTGGCTAGACTATAAAATTGTTTAATGTTTAAATTATATCATCTTGGGATTTATTGCGGAAAGAACTGATTTTCTCCCATGCCACGCACATTTCGGGACTCAGTCGTGCTGGAATGTATGGTTTAGCGTGGTCCATGTTCCGGAGATCATGGACATGACAGTTCATGTTGCAGCCTGCATATAGCAATACTTTGGCGCCACGACTTAGTCATTTATCTAGCGGCGTAAAACATAACAGGCATGTTTCAGTTACATTGTGTAGCCTTTATGGAACATAGTTTAGAAAGTATGTCTTAAAACCGAGTATGGGTGTGTGAGGGCATGGACTGGTGTGATCTGACATCTGCGCTCTTCTGGGATATTACCCAGCGTAGAGTGGTAATCCTTTACCGACGTTTCGGGACAACGTATCGGTCTCATCTTCAAGGGTCAAGAAATCCAAGAAGAAGAAAAAAAGGGACAGGTGATGGGCTCTTGTGAATGCGGTAATGAACTTCCGGGTTCTATAAAATGAGTGGAATTTCTTGACTAGCTGAGGACCTGTTATCTTCTAAAGAAGGACTCTGCTACATGTAGGCAGTCAGTCAGTTAAATTAACAGATAGAGATATCAGTGTGTTTGTTACGCAAGGTTGTTTTCTGGCTGCACAGTCTCCTGTTTTCTTATCCAAGGAAACGACAAACCCCAGTAAGCGTGCTGGGAATCTAATCCATTTAGAGTATAATTCATTAGTGTCGTGAGTTGTTGACATGCTGATTGTGAAAATTGAATTGAATACCAACGGAGTTTAAATGACAGTTGGCTTCCTTCTCACACTGCATAACTAAAGCTAAAGAAAAACAGGCTTGCAGATTCGTATTACAGTGTTATACTAATTTCTCTCCTGAAATCATTCCTACAGGCTATGCTTACTGAGTGTGCGTGCTTGCGTACTCATGTGTGTCTGAAGCGTTACAGCTTCGGGCTTCATGAATGACTGTGATCCAAATTCTGATGAGACCAGAGCCCACGTCGACAGTTATTGTCGCAGGGTTTATAACAATAGAATCGCCGTAGGGCAATTTCATTCCAAGCATTTAGAATAATTTTATTTTCAGCAGTAAAGGCATTTAAATTTAAGGTGGCTTCGCCAGGAAATGCATTGAAAATGCGAAATAAATTGAAAAAACCTGCGTAACACAAACGATATTCATAGTGTATGTTTTTACACAAAAACAGAATGAGTTGTTACGTATTTAATGTAGTTATATCAGGGATTTGTGTGCTTTGAATGAGACCTGGAAGTGATAATGAATTGTAAGTTTCGTGAAATCAGAGAAGCTTGTATTTATGTTAACTAAAAGCATGCGTAAAATATCGAAAGTTCATAATCGAGTGAAGAGCGCTGCTGCTGTGTAACCAGGATGTTCAGTTTTCGGTTTCTTGACCCTGAGGTAGTATATTCTGGCGGACTTAACTTTTCTTGAGTTTTCCTAGTCTCACTGGGCAAATCCTGGGATAGAGCCAAATCGGTAACGTTTACGTCAGTGGTTCCCAAACTTTTTCGGTCCACCGCCCCCTTGGTTCCATATACACACCCACAGCCCCCCCCCCCCTACCTTTTTTAAAAAACATAAATGCGCTTTTGTTTCCACTTTTATTTTGTATTTAAAAAATAGTTTAAATAAAATTATAAGAGTTAAACTTAATGTTTTGTGTGTCAATTAATACATTAAAATTCATTATATTTTTTATGATTAACAATAATTCATCTAGCTATAGGTTATTAAAAAAATAATATGTGCTTCAATAAGAATCATAAATTAAAATACTAAGAAATTTAGTTCATTTTTTATTTTTAACACAAAAATTACTTTATTTGAATTTTATTATAAAATAAATGCACTACTTGTCTAATAGCGCCCCCCCCCCCTGTGATAATAACAACGCTCCCTTCCACCTCTCGTACCTATTAGCGCCCACCTCGGTAATCTCACCGCCCCCCAGGTGGCGGTACCGCCCACTTTGGGAACCACTGGTCTTCGTCATCTCCAGTTTATTGTTAAATATAACGATTCCATTGGACGCTATATAAAACGTATACAGTTAGCAAAATGTCATTAAATAAAGTAAAGGCTTTCTGAGAACGTAAAAAAACTCTCTCCTAATCAGTTTAGTGTAAGAAGAAAAATGATATGTTTGGCGTGTACTGCGTCGTGTTGTAAGGACGTGTTACAAATGTGGTCGAACCATTGTAATAGCACAGCACACCGATGTGCGAAATAGGATTCTTTTGACGTTGATTACAGAAATGACGCTCACAAACTTGTAACACTGACGGTGTCTTGCTTTGTTAAGTTCTGTGTTTTGTTTGTGTGTAAGATATGTGAACGTACGTGCCACTGATTACGCTGTTTGAAACAGTGGCGTTATTTAAATGACGATAAAGCTTCATGTACTTATAAATCATAATACACTTCCAACTCGGTTATAACGTCACGAAGGGGACTGAATATTTTGTGTCGTTATAAACGAGTGTTGTTATAACCGAGTAGTGTAACGTTATGGTTAACAGTGAGGAGTTAATTGGTACCACAGAATATCTGACGGTATAGATCGAGATGTCGTATAAACCGATGTCGTTATAACCGGGTTTGACTGTGTTTTCAAATTATGGTTAACAAAGACTAAAAACTCTAGGATCAAAATTGAGAGGAGAAAAGGCACTCTGTCTTGGCTGAGCATTCAAAACACATGAAGTTATTGCTAAAAAGCGTGACCTAATGCAACATTTTTGCATCTGTATATGGAATCATCATGGCCTGTCAGAGCTAATTTAAGAAGTCAGTTTTTTTCCCCCATTGATGTCCGAAACGATTAAAGTACAATACCGTTTAAGCAAATTAACAGTATGCCTAGTGCTTGCCTAATAACGCAAGGAAGATGGGACGGAAAAGGAACATCATAATGTGAACATCGGAGAGTTAAATGTGTTACCTTACGACTGTAAAATAATTTTAACTGACTTTTAATAGTCTTAGGTGGCAGTGGTTTGCGTCACTGTTAACTTCAGTACCTGATTTACAGAAATGGAATACGGAGTCGAATAAAACTACGCCAGTAGTTCCGTAAAAAAGTGAATATTACGAACAGCCCAAAACTTTTAAAACATTTTTTAAAACAGTTTTTTAAACATACATCTACGTGAGATTTTAAGATTCTAATAGACTACAGTACACATCGTACAATTTTAAAAGAGTTTTGAACTTCATTTACCTATGGTTTTTTATATTTTAACAGACTATTGTACATATTGTGTATTTGTTTTTAATATGTAAATAATTGGTAGCACACGACAACCCCTGAAGATGGAACCTTAGAGTTCCGAAACACGTGTAGGGTGAGGGGTAACAGGCCAGAATAAAATTGGTCAATATAGTGCATTAGTCGGTTTTATTATTTGATTAGAAAATGCACGGTGTTAATACTGTGAAAATACTGTGAAATTCAGTACGTGATTTAATGGGCGCAGATTGTTCAGCGAATGGTGACATGTGGTTAAGTCAGAAGTTGCCTATCAGATTTGAAGAGTCGGGGCTCGGTCGGCCGCCAGTGATTTGTCCGTTATGGCCTTGATCAGCTGTGACCCTGTAAGCTTAACGGCTTGTCCTTGCCGCATGAGTGTTCAGTACTGAATATTTTGAGCTTTAAGATTGATTTTATTAGTGCTGTCTGACTGAGTACTGAAGGTGGATGGTAGCGAATATTGAGGGAACGGAACTTCTCGCTAGTTCGGGTAAGATGGAGGTGCAGGAAGTTACCATCCGTCTTGGCCACTCATTCAGACAACACACAGGCTGCTTTGCTAGAGTCCTTGTCTTATGGATAGAATTTTATGTTTCGTTGTCACAGTTTTTCTCTACTGCCCCCCACCCCTCCTAGAGTTCTGATTTGAATGCAGTACAATTGTAAGGAGGCTTAGCTACGAGTACTTGGCCTGTACAATACTTTCATATTTACATGCTGGTGCTTTCGAATTTAAAAATTGTTTGTGTACACGCGTACTTGTGCGTGTAACCTGTCCTTATAAAGAGACTGGAAGATTAGTGTTGTGCATGTTGGTGCTGTCCATTTAGGTTTCATCATTCGGCTTAGTGCAGTAATCTTCTTCTTTGTACTTTGTCCATCGTCTTAATTTTAATAGACTGACCACGTTTTGGAAGCCGGCGCTGCTTCCGTCTTCAGGCACGGGAAACACCTAATCTGGTGGACCCCCAGTGACTGAGAATAGCTCTTTGTAAAGGATCCACCAGATTATGTGCTTTCCTTGCCTGAATACGGAAGCAGAGCCGGCTTCCGATACGTCGTGCGTCATTATAAATTAGACGTTGGACAAATTCCAAAAAAGAAGATTATGTTAGTGTGTTATATACCATTGTCAGAGCCCTATGGATTGAATTCATCATTTGGTATGTGTTAATGCCGTGGGCCTGCATTTTGTATGGAATGTTGCTCATACTTTTCGGACTCATTGAGGACAGCAGCTTTAATAGGCAGACCGTAGAGTTCCGATGGGATTGATGTCGAAGATTTCAAGTCCCCCCCCCCCCCCCCATTGGCGACACGTTTCAGAACTTCACAGAAGTTTTAAGTTACGTGAAAGGTTATTAATATGAAATACGCGAGGTTAGAAGTTCTTATTGCGATGGCCATGAAGACAGGGCCTTCTGTCTGCCGGAATGTGACGCCGAGTGTTGCAGTATCTGCCCACCAGACTGCACGACTTCACATCCCGTCTTAATGTTCAAGAACTTAAAACAACCACTAGCTTTAAGAGGAGGCACTCGACTAATTGGGATATCAACAACTACGGGTCCGACTTTTATTGGTAAAGATTGAAACAGTTTTTTTAGATCGACAATGGAATTTTATGCTTTATACAGTAGAGTTTATTACGTGAAATTCATAAAATTTGTCTGAATAGACTATGCGTTTAAACTTTAGTTGAAATTAAAAGATCATAGTAACTTTTATTAGGTAGCAGGTTTCAACATTATGAGTCGCTGCATTCGTGTTAAACACACAACTTAGTATGTAAGATCAGAAGGTTCTCAGAGCGGTGTTGCTGAAGATTCAAGTCTTCTGGGATGTTACACCGTATTTACAAATCGACACGTTGCAACATCCCAGAAGCCGTATTCTTGAGCCTTAACTGTCTTTCTTTCTAAACAAAAAGAATATGATAGAGGAATGTCATGCTTTAAATTACCCCACATTTTATAAATTTATTTATATAGTGATGTCCAGGAATGTATTGTATACTGGTAGGGTATATAATATATTATCAGTTTATAGGTAATTTTAGTGGGAAAAAAAGTTTTGGGAAATTGTTGCTTAGAGGATGAAGGTGGAGATGGGACAGCACTGTTAAGATCGACGATCCTATGGCATAGGTTGAGGCCGTAAGGTGAGTGGAACTAACTCGGGCTTTTGTCCAATGGCAGGCATGGGGACTGCATCGGCGGAGTTGAACCTACCGTTTCCATAGCGATATAGTTTTTATCGAAACTTTGTATGAAAGCGCAAATACCTTTCAACATTACCAAACATCAAAAGTATTTTCAACAAATATGTGACGAAATTTTTAAAACCAAAACAATCTCCAACGAATGTGTATAAGCACGCAGAAAATGCACGTGATTCGGTGATTGGTCCGGAAATAATAGCCCGTATGTCATCCTGCGATGCGTCCCTTGAACAAATGCCGAGCATTCTGATACGCCTGATTAGCTCTGTAATGACATGTAGGAAATAAATGATGCACTGGCGTGGTAGTGCTATTTGTGCCTTGGCATGAAGCTAAATAATTGCGGAACGAGACTGTTTTATACACTGACTGCGGCAGAAACCATAACCTTTTCATAATGACCTTTCAGAAAGCTTAATGATAAAAGCCCTGCAGTTGGCATTTCCGCCCTATTTGTGTGCGTGTTTGTTGTAACTTACATTCAGGTTACGTCACATTCTAGTAACGTTGTGTAAACTGCGGCTTGGTGTTATGTGATTAGATTTTACGATTTATGGAATCTGACTGTTGTTTCTAACGATTAAAACTGCTGGATAAATATACGTAACGCGTAGTTCATCGCGTTTTACTTGTACTGATGGGAGTCGGTCGTCGGAAATATTCAGTTATTAATAACAATGGCCTTCATTAATGCTTACTTCTCGTGCATTGTACAATCGCAGTAAACGAATAAACCCTTTTACATGGGACATTAATGCTTGCTGCTGTGCCTTTACCTATCTTTATGCATGTTCGTTTTATGCTACAGGCAGCGTTGGTGGTAGTTACGAATATGAACAGAATATGGCAGCAACGGAAACTGTAGGGATTCGGCATTGCGGTATCCGTCTTTTCGGAAGAAAGTTTGTACGTCTTTCGAGAACTTATGGAGTCATTGAAGTTAGTGGAATTCCAGTCGGGGGTCCCCCCCCCCCCTATGACTCGACAGCCTTATATGGGCCTGGGCCTCCTCGTTTCGTCGAGGCTTCATGATCACACACATTTGAGACACACCACAGTCGGTAGGACTCCTCTGGACGAGGGACCAGCTCGTCGCAGAGACCTCTACCTGACAACACACAACACTCGCAACAGACAGACATCCATGCCCCCGGTGAAATTCGAACCCACGATCCTAGTAAGCGAGCGGCCGAAGACCCACGCCTTAGACCGCATGGCCACTGGGATCGGCTCCAGTGGGCTTTACCTCAGTAAATTGAGCCGAGGTGTCGTTGTCGGTCAGTGACAAGGCTGCGGCCTAGATCACCGATGAAACGTGGTTAGATCCTCAGAAGGAGCAAGGTAAATTCCAATTCCCGTTTCTTGAAACTTGCGGGTGAGAAAGTGGGGAAAGACGAAGGAAAAGGGAGGCGCGGGGTATAAGGCTAGTACCTGTACCTGGCACGAGATGTCATTGAAAAATGCCAGTCTTAAATACATCGGCCACTACAACATTAGGAGCCAGCAGCACTGTAATGCATGTGATAAATGTTCTTGCACAGATAGTAGATGCTGAGTCAAAACCCTCTCCAGGCGAATACACACCCCATCCTGCTCGCATTCCTTAAATACCTTCCAAGTCTCTAGTTACCAGAACTGAACAGTATTGTCTCTTCTCGAAACGTCCAGACCAGCTCTGGGGCCCACCCAGTGTCTTATTCAGTGGGTACCGGAGGCGATTTCCCTGGAACTCAAGCGGTCGGGGTGTGGCGCTGAGTGCTTATCTCCGTGTCTGTCTTGCTATGTTGAAATAAATTTGAACGCTTACTCTCCGATGTTGACCTCGTCATTTACAATAATTTTCCGACTTCTGGATGTCATTAACCTCTTTGTGTAATTTAATTACTAAATGATAAGCTGTCGTTTCCGTTGGCCGTGGGGTCTAAGGCATAGGCGTGCAGCCGCTCGATTGCTAGGATCGCGGTTTTGAATCCCGCTGAGGGCATGGATGTTTGTCTCGTTGTGTAGGTAGCGGATTCTGCGACGAGCTTATCACTCGTCCAGAGAAGTCCTACCGGGCATGTGCCTCTAACCTTGTGTGATCTAGAAACCTCAACAGTTAAGGCGGGCTAGGTCCGATTTGGGCTGTTGCGCCACAAGAGTTTGATAATGAGGCGGAAGATTTAAACGACGATGTGTTTCCGTACAAACTACTTTACATGACCTTGCATAGCGCTCTGAAACTTGCTATACTAATTTTAACGCTCTTTTCACGGTGTTTGCCCATGTATGTTTTTATCTCTTTGTTAGTTTGCTGTAGAAATGAGATCCAGCACTTTGAATGCAGAAATTTAGTTTTAACGGACGTATTGCTAGTCGGCAAGTTGCGTTGACTACTGTGTGTGCTTATTTGTCAGTTCGCAGATAGCACGAAAGTGATTGAATGTACGTAATGTATTGTGACGGGGATATGAAGCTTGTTATACGGAGAGTATGCAAATGAATGGTGCAATACGAAAACGTTCAGAATGGTGTAGAGCCTTGCCATAAATACAAAGGAGGTAATGGTGATCGGTTGAGCTTCTTCTTCGCGGACCTGAAGAAGTCATAATAACAGACGGAGAACTCCTCTGGGTCTTCCAGTTTCTTCCTTCGTACTCGACGTCACCTATCCTTGAAGGCAGTGTTACCTGCCTTCAAGAGGGCGTGATCAGGAAGCCGCAGTGTATGCTGACGGTGTGCCATGAAGGGGTTGCTGTTTAACTTGGTTTCTCGCGCTCATGCTGATTTATATAGAACCTCATTACAATTTCACTTCCCAACTTGCTGTCTATACATAACTTATTTTCGAAATGTCCTCGCTCCAACATGGAACTCAGTAACAGTGCTACTGTTCGATTATGTTAAACTTCGCTGCCAAACTTGCGTTTGCATTAGCACCAAGGTTGTTTCTCTTGCATCCATTAGTAACTCTGTGTACTTTACAGTATGTGAGTGTGTAATAATTCAGTCAGATTACTTTACCTCAGAAATTTTCAAGGACCGCGCAGGGGAAATGTGGTGTTATGTAGGAACCTAGGCTTGGGAGTGAACTTTGTACGTCGTCTGTGTTCCAGGAATATACAACTACAACAGCGGTAAACACGATACCTAACTTACACGGTAACAGTTCAGACTGCGTAAAGTAGGGGGTATATACTGGGTCCGTATGCCGAATGGTTGTATTTAAATTTTATGTTGTATGTCAACTACTGCCGATCCCAGTGGCCGTGCGGTCTAAGGCGTGGGTCTTCGGCCGCTCGCTTGCTAGGATCGTGGGTTCGAATCCCACCGGGGGCATGGATGTTTGTCTCTTGTGAGTGCTTGTGTGTTGTTGTCAGGTAGAGGCCTCTGCGACGAGCCGATCCCTCGTCCAGAGGAGTCCTACCGACTGTGGTGTGTCTCTCAGTGTGATCAAAAGAAATTTCAACCTTGACACTGAAACGGGAAATCCGGAGTAGGTAGAAGAGGACGACTAAAAAAAAAAATGTCAACTACTACAATATACGGTTTTACTACTTTAATTACTCATCACATATTCCCAAATTTTCTTATTTATATCATATCCTTCATGTCGGGCTCGACAGTAGATCAAACCACACACTTGTATGCATGGCCAGTTTTTTAAAAAACCATTATAAAGGTTTTAAATGCTAATATCGATTCGTGAACAACTATTTGTATATATTTTATACTCTGAGTTCATAAGACATATTTATTTATAATCACTGCTTGAAACATAACGTATTATTGTTCTTAATTTTTAATTTTATAATTTTATGCATCTATACATTTTAAAATTGTGAGCTTCGTAAATACTTCTACTGTAAAACCACCTATCGTGTATTTGGATGCAGTACGTACTTGTAATTCCTTGATAGATACCCCCTGAGGATGGCAATTTATTTGCCGAAACATATGTAGGGGTTGTAAATACATTTTATACTTGTTAATTATTTTGTGCGTTTGTTGGTTGTATTTAATTTAACTGTGTAGTTATAGCAAAGGCACGGAAGTTTTTTGACAAACTTAGAGACTGTTAGCTTCTCGCTTCTTTTTGTAGTTAGTTCCCGCACTGATTACCAGTTTTATATATATATATATATATATATATATATATATATATACACGTGTGTGTATGTGTGTGTGCCTGAATATCTTTGTTCGTTCCGCTGTTTCGTAAGAAGAAAGTTCACGGGTAGCCCTTTGCATACCTTTCCACACTAAAAGTATATATATATATATATATATATATATATTATATACAACATGTATATATATATATACGCTTGCGCAGTTCTTTTTTTCTCTCTTTTTTCTTCTTTCTTCTTTCTTTCTTTGTATGACGAGACATTCCTGAACCCCCTGAAATTAATTTTGATGTCGCAGATTTAGCTCGTATGCCAAAAGGAATTTTCGGCTACTTTAGTGGTGTAATTATTCTACTGAACTGTGTTAAAACGGACTGTGTTTGTTGCATTCGCTGACCGCCAGACAATAAGTCGTAAATGAAAAATTTTTAATGGCGGTTTGTGTCAAGTTATGGGGTGAATCATCCTAAAGTCGCAGATACGACTTTACGCTAAAAAAAAACCCTACTTTTGTTAAATGTTCTACCAACTAATGTAAATACATTTTGTTTATTTTTGTTACGTACTCAACTAGTGTGTACATATTTAATGTTTTATGTGGTATGTTCTGTGTGTATGTAAATATATAACGATTTTGCACGCCTGTTTTGACTTGCAAATGTATACTGTAGTGAATCATTTAATTAGATTCCATGGCTTTGTATTTACGCCAGTAAATAAATACGTGGTGGTGATGTCGCACACTTCAACATGACCGTATCCTTCCGCTCTGTGAACTGTGTTTCCTGTTGGCGGAGTGATCACTGTAACCACAGCTGTGGGCGAGACCTCGGAGAAAGCTACTTCTCATTCTTTCATATCTCGCCCTTGCATAAATCATGACAGTACTTTGTATTCCCTGAACACAGCAGCACAGAACTCGATCCAATCATGGCGGATGCCCCCCTACTTAAGTATAAACCACCAAATTTATTAATGGATAATTTAATTAGTATTCCTGGCTTGTCATAAACTCCACTGTATCTCGTTAACACACAGGCTCGCCTGAATGACAAATATTTAGCTGTTTATATCATCTTCTACACATACTTGGTATTCTTTGTTGGCTGTTTGACAACGCCTTACCAGATACTGTGGTTAGGCCAGTGTAGTGTCGTATGTTATGTAGTACAGGGGTACACATATTCCAGGCGACTAAATTTTATACGGCGGTGCCTAATATTTGTGACCCTCAATATGGAATTTTGAAGTGGTTGCCACATTTTTTTTCTTTGAAAATTTGTTTGCCTCTCATTGTAGAATGGTTCTGGTAATGACTAGGGTATTATGTATGAGCGAGCAGATTTTAAATGTTTATTACTTGTATTTCCTGGGAAGTGTAAGGCAAATTACGAAATCCAGTAGGGAAGGCGATGTTCGACAGGAATTTGAACTGAAAACCTGAGATATGTGATGCTTGGCCTGACAAAATGCCATCTCTCTGGGGCTCCTGTCCCCGAAATATACGTAAATTAATATAAGTACACTCTGTTCTATATGATACCGAACATTTATTGAATTTTGCGAAAGTATATCCATTGTAACGTCCGCACAAACAATGGATCATCGAGTAAGTTTCCTTTCCAGGGATAGCACATTTAACGTTTTGTTCTGGAGGCACACATCTTCGAACCTCGCCTGTTGAGGCAATTCAGACAGCGTTTTCGTTATACGATTTCTCTAATAGTACTATAAAACAGGCTATAGCAGTTTCCTTCCAGATGAGTTCCCACTTTACCATTCGTAATCTTTTTCACTTCTAATTGGTCTCTTACTGTGCGGATTTTGTCAGGGCTTGGAAAATTCTGAGGCGAGTTAATTTTACTTGCTGGCGAGCAGAAATTTGGTATAATAATTTATTTTACTGGATCATACTCGCCATTTTTGTGTATGATGCGATAGAGTCTGTGAGAAATAGCATACCGAGTAAGTACAGTATGACAGTTTTGTTGCAAGTATTGAAGAAATAATTACGCGATGAAGAGACATTATTCCTCTAAGTAACCATGTTCCTTGTTAAGATATTTTGTCGAACGGTTTACAAGTTTGTACTGCTTTCTCCCACGACTGATGCTGGTTCTAAATACTCGTTTTTTTCGGTTGTCTCGGCTACACTAAACTACATTCCCAGCTTTATCTTACGTTACAGTCGATGGCCGCTCAGCCCATGCATCGTCGTTAAGAAGATTCGTGCACCCTCCTTGGAATCTCTCTGCCCTTCGTAACATATCCTCTTCCTAATACAGATATCGCTCAAGTGCACTGTCATTCCGCCGTAAATATCACTAGTTATGACACTCTCTGGCTACAAAAATCGGATTACAGTTTGTAGTTATTCTTCCCGTATTCTTGCACTGTGTCGGACAAGTTTCACGTGTCATAGTATTTTATCGCTACTGTGAGGACAACGCGAATGTAGTGGGCAGAGATGGGAGTAGGATAATTTTGTCTACATCCGCCATGTACTACAGTGTTGCTGTCGTGTTAGAGGAACAATTAAAATGCGTAATACTTATTTACTTTTCTATGTATATCTTGCAGCAAAAACTGAAAATGCTTTTCTCGTAGTGCAGTGAAACGTTGTCCATTCACCGGGATAGACGAATTAATGCGGAACGTTGGTGTAATGGTATTTACAAGAGGAGACTGAATTACACGCAGAAAAGTGTATCCCAATACCAATTTGTCCAGCCCAAATCCCACTTGGACTGCCTAGGAGGGAACCCAGGCTCTACATTTCGAAACTAACGATTAACCACCTGAGCTGTGACACGATCCGGTCCCAGAAATGCAGTCGAACTCGGTTATAACGCCATCAAAGGGACTGATTATTTTGTGTCGTTATAAACGAGTGTTGTTATAACCGAGAGTATAATGTTATAGTTAACAGTGAGGAATTAATTGGTACCACAGAATATCTGACGCTATAGACGAGGTGACACATAAACCGATGTCGTTATAACCGGGTTCGATCTGTGCCGACGTATAGAGACACTTTGATGGGCTGTGATGCTAAAATCTGTGGACGCGACGTTGTCACACGGAGGGCGAGTGAGTTTAACGCGAGTGCTGCAACATTATCAGCTAGCAAGACGTTCCTCGTATCGCAACCTGGTGTCTGAGGTTCGTATGCCGTTGCACAGACTGAAACGGGCATACAGCCTTATGCATGGCGAGGTTCGAGTTCGAAATCTCAGCTTAGACACACACACGTAACCTTTGCTCTTTGGACTGGTTCTGAGGCAGAACCTGCAGTCCATGGAGGTTTAGACGAGTACATTATGTGGGCCTTCCGGACCGCATGCACCTATTTCTTGTACTCCCAGCCGCATCCCTTTGGGAACAATAATACAATTTGTAATATTCTTCTTATAATTTTTGTTTGTAAACATTTTATTGTTACCCTATGGCTTATGTGGACCTCAACATTTTTAGAACAGTTATGACGATAAAACTTAAGGATTTAATTACGTGTTCTTGTAATAGACTAAACCGTATACGTGTGTAATGTATTAAAAAATTTTAAGTAAAAATGCCTGACCTAGTAATTACTTCTGTTAAACGTAGCTGACTTAAGTGCTGTAAATAAGATGTTCAACCGGACCTGGAAGTGTTTCTCAGATGGTCCGTAGATTTCAAAAGGTAGGGATAATGTTCTAAGGTATTAGTGAAACGAAGGTCCCGTATTGTTAACACTTGCAAGATGAACAGCGACAAAATAAATAGTTGTGTCTGTACACACTGTGGAAGCATTGGGAGGGGGAGTGGAGCCAGTTTCACTCATGCTTAACCGCAACACTATATCGGGGTGAGAGGTCAGCTTCAAGCCCCGGCCGCTTTATCACCGGTAGAAGAGCTCCTTGTTCCCATTGAATAGGAAGCTTGGTGGGCCCCACAGCCGGTCTGGACGCTTTGGAGAAGAGATAAAACCCTTGTCCCTGTCGGGAATCGAACGACGTTTTTCCGAACTTCCAGTCCGAAGCTTAGTCACTGTAGCAATTACGCTATACAGGCTCCAAGGTGAACAATGTGAAGTCTTCAATGAGTGGAACAGAGAGTACTTTGTTGGAGCTGCGAACTGGGGCAGGTTTAAATATGTACGTTGCGATGCATGTAGCTGAACTGAGGGCCCGCCTGGCTTGCGTTATACAATGCAACAGCCACTGCTGCCTCCCATGGAGTGCGCGTTAATCGCTCGTAAATCCGCCACAGTATACGAATGCTTCCACTACGTTTTGTAAATCAGAAACCTGAGAGGCGGCGTGTGCATGCGGTTGCTAACACACCACCACCGTCACCATCACCCTGGCCAGTGTGTGAGGTTTCGCATTGTCAGACTGCACTGGCTGCAGTGCGGTAAAGCACAAAAGCACGGTACTTTGTTTTAGATACTTGCCATGTTTTGTAAGGTAAGGTAGTCTGTGGTCCATCTAGCCTGCTGTCCAGCGACTGCCGAGGGTTCTTTTCTGGATGCAAAACGGCCCTAGCGTGAAGATAACTACACATTCCTACGCAATGTCTCCTCCCTGCTATGCATCATGATGGCGTGCTGTCTAACCTTTGTTGCCTGAAGTTTAACGAGAAACACTTAACAGAATCGCTTCGACCGAATTCATAATGTCTTCTTTCCTGCTGCGTAGTTTTCTAGCCATACACATTTGTCGGTATTGATGGTGCTTTTCTTTATTTTTGTGAATAACTAAGAACAAATCCTTTCACCTTTAATGTTCCTATCGTCAGTAATACTGACATGGCAGCTATGTGAAATTCTGAGGTGGAGGCGTGGCTAGCGCTACGCAATATAGGGTCCTAAGATTTTGTTTGAAATAGATGTTCGACACATGCGTAACTTCGTTAAGGTACTCGGTTTATGGAACGTACGAGTAAAATAAAATTGGCGGACATGCGGAGTCCGTACAGCGAACCCTATGCTTTCACGGGAATTACGTTCTTGAAAAAACCGGATAATGATGAAGTCGCGATGCCATATAGGAAATACGAAGTTAAGGAAAATAAATACTCACGAAACCATGACGGTATGTAAATTAATGACTGATATACACTAAAATGTTTGTGTCGGTGTTTATTGGAATGACGTCGGTGTTTGCTGAAAGTTGTGAAGGTGATCGAAAGACATACCTAAAGTGCATGGCGGAGGAGGAGTCAGAAGACTTGGTGAAGGAGGAAGTTATCTTCGTGTACTTTGCCTTCTCCTACCTGTCCTTGTATATCTACATGTATGATGCCATGGCAAGAGTTTTCGGGCTTAAATTTTAGACACCAGTTCATGAAGTGGTCGATCTCAAAGATATTATCGATTAACAAATCATCCACTATCTGGAGGCATTTGTTCACAGCACCAGTAGTCAGCTAAGGCCTCTCCACAACAGCACGATGATGTTTCTCATCTCTTAGCTCTCTAAGCGCCGTCAGCTGTTCAAGCTCCTCATTAAACTCTGCAAATCGTTCCCGTGAATCTTTACGGAGAAGCATGGGGGTGTTCCTTATTTCGTCTGCTGGTTGGGGAATTCTCGTAAGCCATTAACTGTTTCAGGCCAAAGCCTTTTCTAACAGACATTCAAAGCCGTTGACTTCAGCTCGTTCATGGACTGCTTTATATTTACTATACAGTCAGCTACGCTGTATGATTTTTTTTTTGTGGTGAAGGGCCCAGCAGCAGATGTTACGGACACATCGTAGCCTTGAGGCTTATTGTGCAACCCTGTGATGAAGAGGATTGGCTTTTTTTTCCGGTTTCTGTGTAATGGAACACCGGTGGAATTAAATTGACAGGGGAAAACCGAAGTACTCGGGGAAAAACCTGTCCCAGTGCCGCTTCGCCCACAACTAATCCCACATGGACTGGCCCGGGATCGAACCCGGGCGTCCGCGGTGAGAGGCCGGAGACTAACAGCCTGAGCCATGCTGTAAGATTTACAGCATGCAAGTGGCCTTAACAAATTTCGTTTCCCTTGCATCCGAGATATTGCGCAAGGAGCGACAAGTGTAACAGCTCTTGAGTGATCAGCGGCTGCAGAGTGAGGTGATGGTGTTGGACACTTGACTTGAATATTGGTGTGGCCGAAACCAAGATCCTGGGGAATTACCAAGGACAAAGAAGGCCTTGAAAGCTAGGTTCTTGGACTTCAGATACAGTCTTCAAACCAGCCTGTACAGGCATGACCTTCGCCCTCACCATAGCACCACTGACTGACAACCATTTTTATCTCGTCTTCCACCCATAGACAAAGCCCTTACCATCTTTTCGCGAAAGGGGTCACGACGGCTTACAAAACAAATTTTTGACCTCGGTAGACCACTGGCTTTAACGTTACCACAGAGGTTCTCTTAATTTTTCTTGACGAAATGTGTCGTGATTAGTTTACGTCATAATGACGTCCGGCCGCAGCAATGCTCAATCCCTCGTCCAACTTTCCTACACTTCTTGTAACAGAGGCATAAATTTCCTTTTCCTTTTATCCTTAAGCTCTTCATTTCCACGTACCTTTCCTATTTAAAATTACATTAAAAGACGGGGCAGCGTGTACTTCTAAACATTTTGAATTGTAATGTGGCATTGTCGACCTCAGTGGACTAGTGGTTAGCGTGCTCGCCACTGGACCCAAGGTTCGCGGGTTCGATCACGACCGAGGTCGATGGATTTTTAAGGGTGATAAAAATCCGGAGCACCACTTCCTTCGGAGGGGAAGTAAATCCGTCGGTCCCATGTAAAAGAACATTACGGGCATGAATAGAATTAGTAATGCTCGTAACTGTCTGACTGACTGCCAGATGGCTCTGGCAGTCACATCAGGATTGAGTCGAACAGCGCGGCCACAAAAATGCACAAGACCAAGTAACCTCGGAAAGAGGAGGCCCAAGTCCATATAGGGCTGTCGAGCCATGGTTATTATTATATTATAATGTGACATTACATTACCACAGGATATGTAGGTACGCTGTACGAGCGCGACCGCGATCGAGCGAAGGACTTACAATGCCACAATGTCTTTGGCAAATAAGCAAAACCGCGTTGCGCAAACCCACAGTTAATGACGTATTTAAATTAGGTTTTGCGGGGAGAACTAGATTTAAACGTAAAATTTTGTACAGGAATAGAACACACGTACATACCTTCAAATGCTTGATGAAATGTGCTTACGTGTTAAGAATTACAAACACAGCGACACTGTGCCTAACTGTTTACTAGTGGAAACTGTGCTCAGAAATGTGCCTCGCCGTTTGAGCTGAAAATTTGAACTACAGAAAGCTTCATGAGTACTTCATGGAACTTAATGTCTTAAGACGTTTCATTCTGTTCTACTCAGCGCCTCTGCAATTCCGCTATATTAACGTGCTTGCATTAAGGTTTAAATTCGGAACTGTTACGAAAGATACGCAATATGAAAGAAAACACGCACTGTATCACGGCGTGAAGTTGTGTATTGAAGTCCGCGCGCAATACCTCTGCGTCAAATGAGCTAGAGAACCCTGAAACTTTTGCTTGTAATATTTTACAAAAGCAAACTTTAATAACGTGAATGTATCAGACATTATTAATGTCATCACGTTAGGAAGGTTGTGGTGGGTGGGCCACGTTGCACGCATGGGGAACGCATAAGAGTATTAGTTGGATAACGTTGAAGTTAAGAGGCCACGTAGGATGCCGAGTAATATGTAGGAGGATAATATTAAAACTGGTCTTAAAGGAACAGAATGGATTCCACTTTTTCAGGATACGTTACGTTTGTGAAGGACACGGTGTCAACATACGCTTCCCGTAAAGTGCGCGCAGTTGCTTAATCAACTAAGGGAGTGAAAGGTTTCTTACAAGGGATTTGTCCTCTGAAGGTTCACTTGCTGTTATTCTGCAAATTTTGTGTAAAAAATAAGAACTCGAAATGCCTTAACATAAGGTATTCTTTTTATTAAAGTTAACAAAAAATAATACAATAAAAATGTTAAGACTTGTTTGAAGAAGATGTAAGATTGCATGCTGCTAGACGTGAAAGCCTTTCCAGGCCTGGTGAAGGATTAGGACAAATTGTCTTCTTTTGTTGCTACTCTTTGGCTCAAAGCCACGGATTTCTCTTCTCACTCAATATCTCAACCATTTGAAGTTTATGGCCAGTTCCCTAAAAAAAAAATACGTGTAAAATTAATTTTACAACGTAGTTTTATCCCACTTTGCAGAGATATGGTCCTTCCAACAGTGACGTATGCTGTACGTTTGTATGTTCGTGTCTGGTAGCTCTGGTAGTTAATATTATTCCATTTTTGTTAGCATCTCAAGTGGCAGTATGCGAATAAAATAATGCATTTACAAAGGTGGAAATGAATTACGTAACACGATGCTGTTTTTACGATTAATTAAATATGTATGATTGTTGGGCTCATTGAGAGATGGCGTCTGCACCGGTGAGACCCTCAGTGTTTGGCATATAACAGGGGTGGCCACAACGCGGCTCGCGCACGTCAGTTATGCGACTCGCGCATACGCATGTAAAAAATAATATTCAGGCAGTTTACATGCACACGAGGCTGACCTTGAACGATGTTTTAAATGATTTTATAAAGGAAGGGCACTTGTAACAAACTGAAACAAAATCACTGTAGTTGGATGAACAGAAATAAGAAGCCATCAAATAAGGAGAAAATATTTATTTTATTAATGCATGGCTGTAGTGTACGCTTTGGTTTAGGATTGCTGTATTGCTTGATTTTGTTGTTGTATTGTAGTCAGAACAGCACACAACATTTCGCTAACTAGAGTTGTTCTCGTTCAAAGGTGGAGAGGCACCTACTGACACTTGTCCTACAGAACGGGCCATTGAACAGCCCTTTCTGTCGGAGTGGTTACCTCCTCACTCTCTCATCTGAGGACGGGAGCAGCTCCAGTTACAGAAACTTTTTTTATTTTTTTTTTAAATACTTGGCAATGGAAAAGCTCCAGAAACCTAGACGCCTTACGCAGAATATTCCATCGTATGAAGAGTTTCGTACTTCTGTCTACAAGAATTTCGCGTTGATTTTTCGAAGGGCTTCCTCAACTAATATTATACTGAACTTTCTTGGTGTTTATAGCTGGCGTAACACTCTGTAACCATTTGGAACTATAAACTACACTGCATTCAGGTTTATTGCTCTGTAGTATACCTTCTTGTCTGAAAATGAACGAAATGCTAGGCTCATGACATTACTATGCTATATGTATGTCCACCCATTTAAATTTTTGTACTAGTTGACAGAATTTAGCGAAACTTGTTATGAGTATCATGCAGTTGGAGGACATAGTAACTCCCTTTTTTCCTGCCACTCAGTAATAGGAACAGGAAATGCCTGTGGACTTATGAGGCTCGAGCAAGACTAGCAACATTTATTTGAAGGTACTGAAATTAGGTATGATAATAAGTTTTTTAAAAAATATGCAACTTTTGTTGAGGAAATATTTTCGTAGAATGTAAGATAACAAGCCGGTGGGCCTGCGAATATTTCCTTTAGCTTGCTGTCTGATGGCGATAACAGACGTGAAATTTGGTACGCAAATGGATCATAAAATACAGGATTTATCTTTTATCATGCTCTGAGCATGACAGCTTTATTGCGTAGAGCCTGCATCCGCTGGTACGTCTCGTGCCAGCTGCCCTGCTTAGAGACAAGATAAAAGAGACATCTTGTATCTGCACATTTATTATGAAATATACAGGATCCGTATTTTATCTGACAACTACCGTTTGTCATTTTCGCCCGCTACTCCGCTGCGCTTGTGGGCTTTTGGCTGAGTGGGCGACGTTAATATGATAAGTTAACCGTCAGGAATTGGCAGCTGAAAGTTTCCAGATAAAATAAGGACCCTATAACTTGTAAGTCAAGAATTATTGACATGGCGAAGATCCGAAAATTTGAGGTTATATCCAATGAGTTGAGTTATATCGTATCTGCACTTAAGTAAAAAGGTCCTTTCATAAAGGTAAAATGAAGCGACTGTAATACTGATACATTCGTAGGACTAGAAATTATTGCAATAGGAAATCAGGCTTTTTGAGTTTTGTTTGAAACTTCTTGTTGGGTGAAATGTTTTACTTCGAGCCGTTTTCCAGCTTCTGTAATGGAGTGTCGAAGGAATATAACTCACCGTGTGTTTTTGAGCTGTGTGTGTCAGTCAACAGATGGGGGAGCGGTTTGTGGCCTTAAGTAAGGGAACGAACGGACAGGCCACATGCATGTCGAGGGAGTGACGTTATACATCGATAGGTCGCATGTGGATGTGTTTTGGCACGGGGGGGGGGGGGGGGGAATTCGTCCTTCACTTTTGGGAAACGCGTCGTAGATCATAAGGAAATTAAACAATACAACGAAGTAACAATCCGGAATCTCATACAAAAACAATGAAATAACTGAATCCGTAACAAGAAAAACAAAGAAGCATAACACGGTAGGCAAAGAAAACAATCCGGAGGTAGAACACGGAAAGAGGAAACAATAACTAAACTTTGTTTATATTACGGTTTTGTGGGAGAATCTGTTTTACTGTTTCCTGATGTGCGTTTTGTTATAGGCGCATTTCTTTTAAAGTATAGATGTCACGTGATTATCACTAGTAACTTTCTTGTGAACAGGAAGCCGTACCGACTTCTTGTGAATGCATGGAAGGAGGCTGCGTACTTAAGCTGGAGGGTGATTTTAAGGGTCGATCTATGAACCCGACATTGTGATCTCAGTGTAATCATTTAAACATAAATATGCTTATATACTACGTAAATAACTATCGTGTTTTCCGACACGGCCGTTGCTACAGTTACGAATTTCTCAACTCAATGTCTTTCCCCCCCCTGCCCCCCCTGCTGTTTCCGACACTCCCCTCTCGCGCGGGCCACAATCCCCCATAAAGCGGTAGTATGGTCTTTTATTCCTATACGATTCTGCAGTAGTATATGACCATTTAAGTACAGACATTTGCTATGACACTATGCTAGTTAATTTTATCCGAACCACAAATATGAGCACTATAAAAAATTCACCCCTTTTCTATTGAGTCTTGCGTACTTAGAAATTGGCTTAGGGCTAAACATTTGAGTTAGTTGTGGAAAATGCCAATACAATTATTAATTTTTAAACAAAATTATTTAGTTAATTGGCTACATTTTTTGCGAATAAAGTATGATGGAAAGAACAGAGCAGTACTCTAAGACAGTGTACTCCCTCTAAGACAGTGGTATTCACTCTAAGACAGTGGTATTCACTCAAAGACAATGGTTTCACTCTAAGACAGTAGGTATTCATTCTAAGACAGTGGTATTCATTCTAAGACAGTGGTATTCACTCTAGACATGGTATTCACTTGACACATGGTATTCACTCTAAGACAGTGTATTCATTCTAGATGACATCTAAGATGGTATTCATCTAAGATATGTTCATTCTAAGACAATTCATTAAACGTGGTATTCACTCTAACAATGGTTTCAGTGTTGCAAGGAGACGTGTGGTTCTGCGGACGAATGTATTTATAATGCAATTTTTTGTATAATTTAGAACATTTTAATTGCATTTGTTATTTTACTCCCCATATGTTTGCGTAATCGGTAGTGTTCTTTGTAAATTGCCAACAATGACATTTTGTTTTTAATAAACGTACGTAAATATATTTATTTTTTAATGAAAGTTTTGTGTTCCGACATTTTCATTTCATTTCTCTACCCCAAAAGTAACCTTTATTTGAAGGAGGTGTGGCAAAAGGTTCCACATGTATTAAGAATTCGAAGACCACTGCTCTAAGAGATACTGTCTGAAACCTTGCATGTATATGAGACACACCAGTGGAAGTAACTTTCACCCGTTGTGATGGAATCATTACTTGCTTTCTGCATGTTTCAGGCTCATTTCCTTAAAGTAAAGACGTGGAAGGAACGACGCTTTGGCGTGCGTCTCTCTGTGCTTCGTGTAATAACTTTTAAACAAATAAGTTAGTGTGATTTTCAGGAAAGTCGATAGGAGAGTCACGCCATTGGTCGTTGCCACGACGCCATAGCGCCACTCATTTTAGAATCCTGATGTGCCGGGACTTTGAAAGTAATGAACATAACGTTAAAGTGACGTTTGTAGGCGCGTTCGCAAAATTGCGGAAAGCGACTGTCAGCTTCGTCATGTCTGTCAGTCTGTCCGTGCTGTCCGCGTGGAACAACTCGGCTCCCACTGGACGGATTTTCATGAAATTTGATATTAGAGTGTGTTTCGAAAGTCTGTCGAGAAGAATTAAGTTTCATTAAAATCTGACAAGAATAACGGGTACTCTACATGAAGACCTGTGATGCAAAAATAAAATATTATAATTTTATATAATAGCCACATATGTGAAGTAGTAATGTGTCTACAACCAGTTGTTTTCTTATATTTAATGAAGAAATTGAAGTAAATCTTAGACAGTGATTAACCGACCTGCGTATTTTCCGGTTTCTTAATTTTATGTTTGTGATATTGTGCGTTTTTACTGGCGTTTTTGATTCCGACAAAGCCCCACCTTACTTAGCAGTATGTGTCATGACTGTGTGTGGCATCCTATGTAATAACATTCGAAACTCAATGCCACCGACTTGTTTTATGCGTGTCTAGTCCAATTTGTAAGGGGTTTACCTGGCCGTGCCATGGCTCAGGCGGTTAGTCGCCGGCCTCTCACCGCGGAGACCCGGGCTCGATCCCGAGTCAGTCCATGTGGGATTTTTGGTGGACAAAGTGGCACTGGGACAGGTTTTTCTCCGAGTATTGGTATTTCCCGTCAATTTCATTCCACCAGGTGCTCCATTAAAATGGAAAATGCAGAAAAAAGATAATCATCTTCATCACAGGGTTGCACAATAAGCCTTCAAGGCTGCGGTGCGTCGTAGCATCTGCTGCGGGGCCCTTCAGTAACAAAAAAGAAAAGGTGTTTACCCGGCACCAAGACACAGTGCACGTAAAATATTACGTAAAAAGTCTGTACATAGACGATTCAGTATAATCTGAGTAACTGACTGTGTCGTTAAATAAAGTATATGTTAACGACTACAATATTACGTGCATAAATTCATACGGTTTGTTTCTCATCAGTTAAATTTGACGTTATTGCTTTTTGTAGCTACAGCGTGTAACTTGTGCTTGTGCAGCTGTACAATTAATGTAACACAAGTATTTACCAGCATTAAAGCATTACAGCACCATTCTGTTATTATAGTCTTTTTAATTTGTTTAGTATATTGTGATAACATTACAGTAATCTAATTGTTGTACGTTGTAATATCATGGCGTTCCTGGTTCTCGTATAACTATGTTACTCTTGCCATACTCCTATGTTATTGTATCTGCATTTATGTTACAGGTACTAATGTTTGTGTGATTGAAACAGTGTAGTGTAGTGCTATTACAATATTGTACTAACATCTGCTTTATCTCCAGTTAAAGTGCCTTGCAAATGTTCTAAATGAGTGCGCTAAAGTTTTAATTTTGCAGCTGCAGAACCGGACGGATGTGTTGCAGTGTTTTTGTATTGTTACTGCAGTACTGTAGCTTGTGATGTTACTGTAGCTATCGTGTTAGACTAAAGTGAAGCACTGCGGTATTACTGTAGCTGTGGCAGTGGACCACAGTAATTTGATGCTGCAGTATTGCCACTGTAGTAATGTAGCTGTGTAATGTTTCTGCAGCTGTAACAATGGACTAAACTCATACAGCGGTCTTGTATTAGTGCTGTAGTAATGTAGGTTTTTATATTACTGTAGCTGTAACACGTGACCAAAGTGATACGAGATCCTTGTATTTTTTCTGTAGTACTGTAGCTTTGTATTGTTACTGTAGCTGTAAGACCGGGCTAAAATGGTAAGATGGCCTTCTATTATTGCTGTGGTACTGTAGCTTTGTAATGTTACTGTAGCTGTAGCATTGGACTAAACTGATACGATGTTGTATTAATTACTGTGGTAGTGTAGTTTTGTGATGTTACTGTAGTTGTAGCACTGGACTAAACTGATACGATGTTGTATTAATTACTGTGGTAGTGTAGTTTTGTGATGTTACTGTAGATGTAGCATTGGACTAAACTGATACGATGTTGTATTAATTACTGTGGTAGTGTAGTTTTGTGATGTTGCTGTAGATGTAGCACTGGGCTAAACCTTAGACGAGTTCTTGTATTATTGCTGTGCTCGTGTTCTGTATTTGTAAGTGATCTGACTAACTATACAAGTGACGTAGTAGTGCTTTTGAATGTTTCTTCTGCTGTGTTCTTTGTGTTATAGAGTTATTGTAAATGTGGTACTCCACGAACGTGATGCAGTGCTCTTTAGTCGTGTCGTTTACTACCAGTATTGTAGTGTTACTGTAGATACATAACTTTACTCAAGTGATGTAGTGCTGTTGAAGTGTGTCGCTTATTGTGTTATTGGTACTTAGTGCTACTGCAGCTGTAGTTTTGGGCTGGTGATGTAATTCTGTTACTGTAGTGTTGTAGTGTGTTCTGCCTGCATGACACAGCGGAGTGTGAGGAGTACAAGCAGCGATCGATAGCTGTTGAGCTTCAAGCTGAGCCGTTGAAACGTTTTGTGTGTCGCGTCTCGTTAGTAAAGCCTGTTTTCTCTCAACTCAAGCTTCATCCATCCCTCTTCCCTCCCTTTCCCAGTTTTATATTCTCTTTTACACGAGATTTCCCATAGCTTCGCTATTTTCAATACTACTTTCCTCCATTTGGTTAAATCAGGGCTGTACATTATTGTTTCAAGTTTATGAAAGAGAGTTTAAACGAAACGTCGCAGTATTGTGGTTAGCCCTGCGGCTTCGTATTCCGAAGGTGCAGGGTTTGGTTCTGCACTCAGAATATAGCTGATTTAATGGGTTTTTGCTGCTTTCCTGTTATGCCATGAACATTTTGGAACACTAAATTGAGACCGGTTCCTTCCACATCCTCAACAACTTCTCTTACGGAATCACAGTCACAACTGCTTTGCTGGCATCTCACGGCGGAGACCCAGACTCAGTCCATGCAGTGTTTGTAGTGGACAGCGTGGCACTGGGAAAGACGTTTTCTCCGATTTCTTTCCCGTTAGTATCAGTCTTTGAACACCAAACAATTACATCTCATTCATCGCCACAGACATTATGTAAGTTCAGCGACTTAGTTGCCCTTAATAAAACAATTCTTTGCTTATTCCATTCGATGTTATACAGTTGAGAAAGCGTTGTTAAATAAACTAATAAAATTATAACTTAGAGGAATGTTTTGAAGAGAGTATTTGATGTGTTTATTTTGTTTTTATTGCGTTGATACTGGACAGGCTTTTGGTTTGTAGTTAGTTTGTAGTTGTTGATGTTAGTTGTGTTTACAGTCTGAACTGGCACATTTGACAGCTGTGAACAGAGCGCGATCATTAATAGTGGATTGGCGGTTAACGCAGTCGTCATGTATACCAACGTTAGGCAAAGAGACTACACAACCATGGTCACTGGAGTCTGTCAGAAATGAATCTGAAACCTGAGAAGCAGAAGGGTGTAAATCCAATTTTATAATATTTGACATGATACATAATTTTTCTTATAATTTCAGTCCCTTTCAGACGCAGATGGTTGTTAAGTCAAAATACTGTCCCAATGTAGCTGGACCAAGAGTGAAACAACAGTAATTCACATATTGGTCTAAGAAAAATTATGTTTTATCTCAAATATGATAAAATTAGACTTACACCCTGCTGCTTCCCAGGTCCAGAAATAATCAGATAAGGGGGACGGATTTACATTCTTCCTTCTCAGGGTGGTAAATCATTAGCAGACATTAATGCTCGGTTGTGGTAATGAAAGGAAGTACTTATACACGTTTTAGTGGAAATGAAAATGAATACGATTTATTAAACTTTAATGTCTGGACTAATGAACACATTTGTTAAGTGCAAGTTGAGTGTACGTTGTTACTGTCCTGTGCTGTAATAAACTTATAGGCCTGTATAATATATAACAACGCGTATATGAAGGCTTGCAGATTTGTAAAGTAAAGTCATATGCATTGTGCACGGTTACATATTTGTAAAGATTTGTTTAATCGGTACACTTGCGGGTGCGAAAATAAAGGCATATGTAGAATAACATTTTATTCGTCGCTTCGCACGCCTACAGATGCATAATGTTATGGGCAAAAATGAAAATTATGTGCTTTTTCTGAGAGCGTTTAGAGATGCAAAAAAGATATGTAAATTACGATACATTTTTCCCCCTTGTTACCGTCTGCAGATGTCTTAGAAGAAACCTTAAATTGTAGTTTTCTCCTTACAAAAGATCAGGCACGTTATGTGTTGAGGGCACGCTTCTCCTTCCCACTACGACCTGCCAAGTGTTCTGTAGCGACTGACACAAGCATCCTGCACTTAAGAATTAACAGCATTATCACAAACGTTTCTTTTGTAGCCGTATTTGAACCTAACAAGACAGGCAATGTACTATAACGTAACATTGAGGCGCGTTCGCGTAACAATTGTTACTGTGGAAAAGCAATAAGTATTAAATATTCTGAGTGTGTCTGTAGCCTTAGTTATCGGGCATACAAAGCGCATGCATCGTATTATGTTGTCGTCTTGGCTTGTCTGGCTGTACCATATTTTTTCACGTTATCTGATAAACTGCACGATTTTCGGAAAAAGTTTCTGAGCATCAAATGCGTTTTGGTTTTCTCTACAACTCTTATCTGGAACATTTCTCATTCTAAGAAGAATTCAGCGATATATTTTCATAAATGTACTCAGGTCTTCATGTAAAGTACTCGTTATTCTTGTCAGATATTAATTCATAAAACTAGAATTTTGTCAATAGAATTTCGAAAACTCCTCAAATATCAAATTTTATGAAAATCTGTCCGGTGGAGTCGAGATGTTCCATGCGGACACACGGACGGACAGACATGACGAAGCAAACAGTCACGTTTCGCAATTTTTGCGAGCGAGCCTACAAATGTTTCGTGTTAAATTTATGGACGCGAGTATTTGTTTGTACCTGATGAACTTGTTCACTATTTGTGCAGACGAAGATACATTTTTATTCTACCGAACAGGTTACTGTAGCGGTAACTCTGTAGATATGTGTTCAGGAGATATCTAGTTCGAATCTTGATTAGAAATTCGACTATCCTGAGTAACATTTCTTGCAGTTTGCTTCAGTTCCTCCAGGGTAGTATATCTCATTGACACGGCCATTTCCTTCCCAGTATTTTCCAATTTATCATTCATCGTTCAATTCCATGCTGTATATCTTGAGCTACAAAAACAACTTCTCACTTTGGATTCTAGTGATGTTCTTTCCCAACGAAAATGTTGTTAAGAGCATTTAGTTTTGCCATCAATATGGCACGTGTAAATCAGGATTTTGTTTGGGGTTGAATATTTTGTGTTATCATCTCGAAAAGCTCGCTTTCCCCCCCCCCCAAAGACTGAATGTTCTAAATGCAGGTCTTTAAACGTTCTGCATCATGGCGGGCCTCCCTGTACGAGTCCTGTTCTTCTGCCTTCCAGTCATAGCCTTACATCCTTGTTTCTGTTGCAGCCCAGTGTTTATGAGGTCTACCGAAATTTGTGCTTTTCACTGAAGGCAATTTAAAGTGCATTTCAACAGGCGCTTTCTCATCTTCTGTGAATTTATTTTTTTGTTGTGATAATTGTTCGAGAATATCCTGTGAGACTTTTTAGGAATTTTCTTTCAGAAGATTGCGACTCTTTTATTCTCTGTGTTAAAAACCGCGCCTCCTTTTTTAAGACACTGTAGTATCCGTCAAGAGGCTGACTTACGTGTCTAATTTTTTGTGTATTCCTTTACCTTTGAAGACATTCGTAATAGCCCCATATACTATCTATTAAATAATACTACTAATAACAATTTAAACGTCCGTATCATTGGTTTTGATTCAGGCCTATTGATTTTGTTATTTAGAACCATTTACTTGGTCTTCGCTTTAACTTTGATCTGAAATTAAATTTAATTGTAATTCTTTTCCTCTGTTTTGCTTTTGGCTTTGCTCTTGTCTTCAAATGATTTGTTTCTTGTGTCATTCTACTTCTTCTGTCTTTGTAATTGGACTTTAAGGTGTTTAGACAGCAATTAGCAAAATGAAGATTTGAAATTATTATTGGCTTGTAATGATGTCAACAGCTATAACCCGTAAGAGGCAAGCACATAAAATGCATTATAAACACAAAATGAATAAAAAAAATAAAATTGTAAGACAATATGAAGTTCACCCTATAACAGGCCATGCAGGCCCAGAGGGGGAGTAGAGGTATAAATCTCTTCTTTCTTTAACCTCGGAGCTAGTTGGGGGTGGGTGGTCACCGCCACACCCCGGTCGCTTTACCTCCCGGGAAAGATACCCAGCTGCCCATTGTACAGGAGGCTGGGTGGGCCCCACGGCCGGTCTGGACGGGAAGGGAAAACCTCACGCCCAACGGGGTTCAAACCCCGGACCGTCCAGCCCGCAGAGAGTCGCTATACCGATTATGCTATCCTGGCCCACGGAAGACAGTATATAACAAACTAACTGAGGTTATGTGAAGGAAGTATGTCCTCTAGGTCAGTAACTTTCAGCATTTTGCACTTCCGTCCCGCCGATAATTTTGTCCAAAAAGTGTAGTTTTACCACAACAATAACAATAGTTTCTGTCTTTCCAAGAATCTTCTTCGTACAACTATGTACTTTTTAATATTATGATGACCACTACAGTTTTTTTTTTTCATTTTTGAGATATAACGTCCCACTGTACCGATCATCAGTCCCCACCAGATGGTCGTTTACCATTGGTTACCACCGCTGCTCTAGGGAAATTGGCGTGTTCTGTCGGTAGCTTTTGCACACCTCTTTGATTAATAATAATAATAATAATAATAATAATAATTTGTAAGATTCAGGATTTCGTTACACCCTGTATCAGTTTCGTTCGAAACTCAGTGACGACCTCTCTGCAGTTCCAGATGTTATTAACACTACTCAGAAATGTTATTCTTGTCCGTAAACGAGGTTTCAAATGCGGTGGGTCCAATTGACAACATGGATGTTGTGCCCGGTTGTTACCACAAGTATGCTATTGTAACAAGAGCTGTTATCTTGATGGTTCAATATAAATTGTTGTTGTTCGCTTCCATTAGTAGAGAGACTCTCCTCTTTTCCCTCGAGACGGCGATTTGAAGAGCGGATTCAAAGCCAGGGAAGTTGTGATTTATGCAATTCTTTTATACACCACCGGCCTTTAAAATGGCATACAATACAACACATTAAGGGACTGTGGACATATCGCTCTTCGGCTGTTCTTTTTCAGAGCTGCTAAAGTAGACCCCCCCCCCCCCCCCAAAAAAAAAGTATAAGCATGGAATAGTGTACTCCGTTGAATTTTCGATCACTTCCTTACTATTTTGCATTCGACTTCACATTTATTATTTATTTACTTGTTTACTTATTGCAGATACAATCTGAACGAAGCAGTCGAGGGGCAGCACTTCTTAATTCCGCTAAGGTGGTCTCGGGTGACAGTCTCATTTCGGAGACCGGCCCTGCTGCCGGACCAATGTTCTTCGATTTTCTCGGTCCCGTAAAGCAAATGCCAAAATCTTGCGTCAGTGAAGGCCACAGTTGATTTCTTTCACATTGTTTCCAGTTCATTAGCTTATTGAATGCTTATTAATTGATAAGTCGTTGAATAAACCGAGAAAAGATACATAAAAAAAGCCACAAATAAGCATTAAAATACTTGGCTATTCTCAACAAAATTAGTGTGAGAATGTGAACTGGGTTCAGCTGACTCAAGATAGGATGCACTTTAGAACTTTTCAAATCAAATATCAAATATTTATTTGTGAGTCTCTAGTACATTTTTCTCTGAATTTTACGGCTAAACATCATGTTATTATCAGTGCACATCCGTTATGTTTAGTTACTAATCTCTGTCGTTTGGCTCACGTTGTTTGTTATATAAGGAGAGGGTTCAATTCTCATCTGTGGTGTGCTACATAATAAAGTGCTCTTCGTCCTCCTTCTCGAATCTTTTCACAGCTTTTTTTACTTGGCTTTCCCAATTGCATTTTGTCTTGTACAAAACTCTGTCTACGTTTCTGAGTTCTGTAATCTTGGAGCAACTGGTTGTCTTCTTATACGCTACTTCTTTGTTTGTATCCAGCTGTTTAATGTCCAAAAAATGTTTCTTCATCTTTGTTTTTCCCTTCCATTTGAAGCGTATGTGTGTGTCTGTCTTTCTCTTTGCATAGGGACATCTTCGTTTTTGCACCTTTCCTCATACATCTCAATTTTGTTTCAGGCGTTTGAAAATTATCCTATTTTTTTTAAAAAATGGGAAATTTATTCAACGCTGGTTGACTATCAACTTGTCAAGAATGATATTTCACCACTGAGTTAATGTAGTTGCAGATTTATTATTAACAGGCAGATTGGTCTAGACATTTATTTCTTGTACATTTGATAATATTGCCAGACCCCCGAATGAGGAAGTTGTGCATTTCTTGCAAGCGATAGGGCACAACGTTGAAAGTATATCTTGTTACTTGTTTTCTACCTTATGCTTCGTTCGTGTGACAAAGCGGAGTAACAATTCGCTGACGGACGGCAGCCATACCGTCTGTGGGACCCACCGATCCTCCTAGCCGCTGGATACTGGGGGCTCTTTCCCAGAGCGGCATCGTCCATGGTGTGAAGCTGACCGCTCACATGTTCAACTGTATCGGCCAAACGGAACGCACATATCCTGTTAAATTCAATGCAGAAGTTAAGAAGGAGTGAAACTGTACCCTCACTGCCCCGTGCTTCATGGGGTAGTGCTTAATTAGCACAGACGACTTGGACGTAGTATGTAGTAGTAATAATTGTTTTTTTGTTTTTCGATTGATTCACCTACGTAACATCAGTGATAGTGATTATTTGTGGCATTTTACATTGGTGTTTAATTCCTCAACTTGTGATTCACTTCTCAGTCTCAAGGCAGTTGCTTCTTGTAAGGTAACACCAGCTTTTGCTTTTGGATTGTCACCGGTCCGCTTTATGCAGACATATTTTGCAACTGTTAAAGGTTACTGTTACAGATCTACCATTTATCTGTACCGTCTAAAGTAGTTTGTGGTGAAGAGCCATCCTTTTACGCTCTCTCCGTTTTGCTATCTTTGATAGTGACCGACCGAGTGGCGAGGAAGAGGGCTTGCGAGTTCTGGGGTCGGTCGCTTCACGCGTCGTGATGCGTCATGAAAAATTGGGGAGATGGAACCATGCTGTGAAAATTAAATACTTTTAAGGCCATCGCTGTTAACTTAAATTATTTTGTATGCCCTCATTCCGAATTTGCAATTGTAAATTTCAGTGTGTGTGGGTAATTATGTCTTCCTGATTCTGACCCTACATAATGACATGGATTCTTATATTGTAAACATACATTGTTTGCCTTTATTTATTAATTTATGTCATCCTAGTACAACAGTGTTGATAACGTATACTGCCACAGCATGTTTTACGAAAGTAAATTCTACTTAACGTGATTACACTGAGCAAGTGTGTTCAGTCTTTTACTATTTTGCACATCGTGTGGAGTTAGTTAGGTATGATGCTGTTGTCTTTATAAGATTTATTAAAGTAATTGCTGGCACCAATTAACTCTCATCAGTTCCCGTTTTGTGTCTTCATATGCGTGCATTAATTTGGCTTGATTTAACGTAACTATCTTCAGATTGCTCATATCGTGCCGTCTTCCTGCAAATCAAGTTAAATGAATACATGCATATGGAAACACAAAGTGTCAACTGCTGACAGGTAATATTAGCACTTGATTTAATAAATACTGTAAACACAGAAATATTACGCATAACTTCTTTTACGTGATGTAAAAGTGGTAAAATCTGTAATACGTTTTTGTCTTGTAATAACCTTCAGCAGAGTCCACTTGTGTATAATATGTAACCGTGAAGATGGTGTAGTGACAGAAACATGTAGGAAACCTTGCTGTAAATAAAGAAGCATGCATTGTTACTATTGTTGTCCATGACGGTATGAGTCAGTATTACAACATAAATTTAGTACACTCTATTCACTGTAAGACGTGTTCCCATGATAAGTGGGTCCCTATCACCACAGCATGGCGAGTCCTCAGGTTGTGGATGGAGGAACGGCCTCCACTTCGGAGGGTAGCTGCGAATATAATGAATAAGCAGTCGCTTACAGCCGAAAATGGGTGGTCTTCCAGCTTGGGGGGGTTGGGCGAGGTGCTAATAACTCCTCACCTTAAAAACTTAAGATGTTGCAAGACACTTCACAAGGCTTCGGACTTGGACTGATTCTTTGTTACGACACAAGCAGTGGAGAATTGGTCTAGCTCAGGATGAGGGACATGTGCGGGCTCTTGTGAATGCGGTAATGAACCTTCGGGTTCCATAAAGTGCGGGAAATTTCTTGGCTAGCTGAGGACCTATTAGCTTCTCAATACGGACTATGCTCCATGGAGTCAGTTAGTTTGTTAGTTAGTTAAGACTTGTTCATTCAGAATGTGCTTAGGCTCATTAGTAATAACTGGATTTGTTAAGCCCTTATTTCTAAGTACAATTTGAAGTTCTGACGCTAAATTACTCCCTTCTAATGTGACGCCGCGTAGTTGGGTAGTGGGGCAGGCAAGGCAGCACGTTCTTCGCACTGTTTGTGTCTGTCTACCAAATTACACTCAGTCAGTAATGCCCTTGTTATTTGTAATGTATGCAGCTCTGCACCACCGGGCGTCGGAAATGTCGCTGCTATTTTACCGAAACGTGTATCAGAATAGCTTGGGGAATTGCTGCGTGACACGAGAGGGCGTAGAGCTGAAAGTACCTCATCAGTTGTACGCCTAAAATTGGGTTAAAGGCTCCCTAAGTAGCATTGCGCACTTGTTAGCCTGCTTGATTACCTGGAGGTTACAACATTTTATCTGTGTATTGGCAGTGAAGCGTAATGACACCACACTGTTGGTGTAATGAAATCAAATGCCGCTGCTCTACGTTTAGAATTAATTAAATTCTGAAACATAATAACCACCGTGAGCGTTTTTATTTTTTGTGACCGTTTGATACTCCTCAAATATGGGTCTGCATGAACACACATTCACACGTATAACTTACGAGCTTAGTACGATCACACACACTCTTAAATATGATTTGTATTGTGATCCATAGAGCCGTTATTTGAAATATTTCCTTACCATCATTTGACTGGAAAAACTTTTTTTTTGTGGCGCAACAGCCCAAATCGAGATTAGGCCGCCTCATTGTTGAGGAAGATCACACACAATTAGACACACACGCCCGGTAGGACTCCTCTGAACAAGTGATCAGCTCGTCGCAGAGGTCGCTACCTACACAACACACAACAAACACAAGACACGAATATCTATGCCCTCAGCGGGTTCAAACCCGTGATCATAAACTTAGCATTGGAGGGGCAATAGGCGCTATGATTTGTTTGTAAAATCTTTGCTATCGTGTTTGTATTATAATTTAGCGTTTCTTCCCACTTTACTTACGCTGTACGGTACATACAAAGTGACCTCAGCAACTTAACTTTTCCTGTATGCTGCAGCGCTTCATCCACAGATTACAGTACGTTCGTGTTAGGTCACATTTTTCATACAATAAGTATCAAAGCAGCTTGCCAAGAATGCCATACATTCTCATTTAAACTTTCTTCAGAAATCCCGTTACAAACCGTCAGCTATATATGGGTGTTATTTTCATTTTGAATGGACCCTGAATAAACCCATACATATAACAGATGTACAGGATATCGCTGTTCATTTATATTGCAAGAGCGTTAGAAGTTAGTTGTACATTTTCCAGTTTATTTTTTTTCTGAGGGTGGGGCGGGGATCGATCCAGATATGTATTTTACTGCTTCACGGGTAAGAAACAAGAAAGTTTGAGAACCGTTATGTTAGAGCAGTGTCCGAACTTTACAGTTAATAAAACAATTACAAATACAAGAAATGATCTATTGTAAAAACATCCAGTTTTTACGTAATTATGCTACATGTTTCATCCATTACTGCCATCATCAGGCAAAATCTCTACAAAAACGTACAAACTGAACTAAATATTTGCTATCCTTTTTAGTTTTGTATAAATTGTGTGGGTTACTGATTTCTCTCTTCTTCTAAAACCTCCGTACCGGTTCTGGAGCTCCCCCCTCCCCCCGTGCCTCCTATTCAACGGGTACCGATTTTTTATCTGGAGTTAAAGCTGCCGAAGCATGAAGTTAGCTTTTACCATTGTCTAGTCCTGAGGTTAAACATGAGAGGATCTATACTTCTGCTTCCTCCACAATATGCCTTTGTGGCGTGCACAATGACAGTTTTACTGTTTACAGAAAAGAGGTTAAGCGACATGATATCATATTAGACACACTAGCTGGACGGCTTGCCTCAATGAACAAACCGATGCCGAACAAATGTGGCATAATAACGACGCCATATCAATTCCAAAGTTCGCCAATATGAATGAGGACTTAAGGCCATATTTACTACCTCTACTCATTGCGTGCCCGGTTTTTTTTAACCGGAGATAAAGCGGCCGTGAGGTGAAGCTGACCACTGACTTTCATCTAGTGCCGACGTTAAGAATGAGTGGAGCTATACCTCCAATTCTTTATGTGTCTTCATGCCGTGCACAAGGATAATCTTACCTTACTAAATCAAGATCAGAATCGCAGAAACTTATTTGATGTAAGGAAACCAAAAATAGCGCTGGAAGAACGCTGGTAAAATGTTAATTGAATGTTTGTCGTGGGAGGGTTATCTGTCGCACCTTTGTTGCAGGCTGGTTCAGCAACACTTGACTGTATTTTACTGAAGACCTCCCGTTCGGATTAATTGTGTTGGACTAGGATAATATGTCACGTTTGTTCTTAAATGTTGTTCCAAGAAGTATCCAGTTCTGTGTATAGTGTTATTTCTGTACACCGAAGTAGGTCATTTGGATTAAAATGACCTATTTATAGATTACGAAAATTGGTTCATTGTCACCGTTTATCTTAATTTCCGTAATTATAAATAAAACTTGTAATGTATATTCCCTGATAATGGTCCTGGGGGGTGGAGCCATATCGGAATAAAACAGAGGTGTCGTTTAAATCCATTTATGGGTACTTGTAATTTTGCATTTTGACACATGATTGAAGGAAAGTTAGAAGGAAGGATAGAAATGACGGGAAGACGAGGAAGAAGGCGTAAGAAGCTACTGGATGACCTTAAGGAAAAGAGAAGGTACTGGAAATTGAAAGAGGAAGCACTAGATCGCAACCTGTGGAGAACTCGGTTTGGAAGAGGCTACGGACCTGTCGTAAGACAGACTACAGAATGAAGGATGAATGAACTGTGAAAATTGGGTTTATGCTTATACATGCCTTATCTGTATCACTGGGGCGAAGGTTACATTTCTTTTACAGTTACACCGGAATTTCGTATTTGTGTGAACTCTCGATGTAAGCGATTGTGAATCCTTTCTAAGCAACATTTTTGTCTGCGTCATTCGCGGAGTCTGTATAGTGTATGTAAACACACGGCGAGCAGGTAGCGCCAAAGTGCTGCGTTTTTATTGGCTACCGGGCTGCGAATTTTACTAAGCGCAGTTGATGAGATGTGTGTTTCTTGCAACGGAACAGACGGACAGAAAGTCAATAAACTAACAAAGTACGGGTACAGTGATAAAGTTTAAGTGCTTTGTTGTCATTAGGACAGTGATTGATTGTCAGCTGTTTTAGTGACGTTCAGAATTTCGCAGCTCCTTTCCGGCGTCGTTTGCTTGTTGTGAAGTAGGTTTTATCGTTTTAAATTGTCGATCTTCTTGGTTGTCTTCATTTAATATATTCGCCCACATTCCTAACCGCCTACCTTCACTTACAAGTGTTTCATATTAATCACTACGTTTTCTGGCATGCGTTAATGCTACTGTACATATTCTACTGCAATCACGCTCGTTAATCTATCTTCCTGTCTTAAAAAGTCAACAGTTTTAACCCTCAGTACGACAAGCTGTGAACATAAGATGGCTGGTTGTTAACTCTTCTGTTTGTACAGTTGGTATGCTCACATAACTATTAGAAGGAGCTTAGAATGTAGTAAACCAATGAATATATTCGTCAAACGCAATTTAAAATTTGTTACAAAATCAGCAGCTATCAATTAATAGTGTACAGAGTAACAGGAAGTTAAAACTAAACGTTTGAACCTGAAATTTGTCTATCCTTATTAAAAAATGTGGTTTCTACTGAATAAGGAACATACTACGTCTCCATTACAAAGACCAGCGATATAACGGTGTTGTGGGGAAAACTGTGGAATACTCCCTGAAAATTCGACGGAGGAATCTGGTACATCCGACCTTTCCACTGTAACCCTTCCTTTGTTCCACTCTTACACATTATAGACATTGAGGAACACTTTACTGTAGCAAGATAAGTGAAGATACACGGTGTGTACTTGAAAAGATCTGGAAACAGAGTTTGATAAGAGTGCTTGTGATAACAAGGGTCTACAAAAGTGCCTGCCTTCTTTCGGCAAAGATATGCTGTTATTCTGTTCTTGGCTATTTGATCTGGGTTTGTTTTTATTGCGTGTGCTCATCCTACACCGAACGTTTAAAACAATGAAAATGATCTCCTTCAAATATTGTAAAGACGGCTTAGTAGAATAAATATTGCTCCTATGTGATACAGAGACAAACTTTATTTTCATGAGTGGTCGACACTGCATTATCAACTGAAGATTGCATTGCAGGGCCGTTCATTGCCATCATGTCATGAAATTTTCGTTTCGTTTTGCCGACATGAAGAAACCTACAAACGAATCGAGAAACAAAGAATTAATTAATTAATATAAGGAATTAATCAAATTATTAATATAAAAAGAATACCCCGCTTAGACTAACTACATCATAGTGATAGTCGCTGTTTATCATGATAATCATGCGAAACACATAGGCCTATATTTACCATGTACATAGCTGTTTAAAGTTAAGGCAGGTGGTACATATAGTAACCACTTCGTTCTAGAGGATTAAGTTCTATGCGGTACAATTAACCCATGACGAAAGAGACAACAGTAAGAGGCCTTATGTAAGAACTCGTGCTAATTAGTGACTTTTGATGTAAATTCATGGCAAACATGCAGTAAATTACATGAAAGAAGTGACTGATAGTAAATGACATAATAATTAGGCTCTTCACTTTTCGCACCCAGAGTCGTATCCACTATTTACGTACGTACGTACGTGTAGACATACATAGTACGGTAGTGGATGTAGTCCACTACAGGCAGAGGATGTCACGTCTCCACCTGGATTATGGAGGCAGTTCGTTTGGTTACCAAATTTTTGGGTCGTATGTTTCAGGAATTACATGTGTCACATCAGCTTCATTACATTACATTAGGAGTGTAGCACTTTTGAGATGCTCCCTTCGCTTCTTTTATACGGGGGCATTACTTTATCTGACAATTCGTGTCACTACTGTTCACTCAGACCTTTCGCGTGAAGGCAGGCAGCTCTGATTTCGCCGCTGTTCTGATTTGCCTGAGTCGGTGTCTCACGTTTTAGTTCAATGTGCTATTAGGTTTTTTGTGACAGTATTTAAAGAAGCTGTTGGAAGTATCTTCCTTCCAGCCGCACAAAATCATCACATTAACAACTACATTGGTCCTGACACGTCGCGGTTTTATAAGTTAATCGAGCCGACGGAATGTGATTAGCGACAGTTGTCTGATAAAATAAAGTCCCTGTATAATGTGCGTCGTTTAGCGTCTTGCCTATATGTCCAACCCCCACCCCAGAGCACCGCCGTCCCGTCAGGCACGACGGAGAGCTGATTGGATATGGAAATGACCGTACAAAAGCCTCAGAACTTTGCAGATATGCATACGCTTCCCGGAGAGAATTTGGTTAAAAAATGCAGGCATGGCTGTATTGACAAATTTTGCGGTAATTTTTCAAGAAATACGTTTTCCTCTTACCTATAAAGAATTTAGTGAAAAACTCGTGATTATATTTAAGGCTTCCCTTTATATGGAAGACAAATCGCCGCTAACGTCTCTAGCTAAGGCTATTGAGACATCCGTGGAGTTAACTGAGATATCGTCCCCTTCCTATCAGTCGTCTGTACAAGTAACACACCCAGCAAATAGTTTCAAGTAGTAATGCTTCTTACTTGTATTCGACAGAAGTCTGGTTCGAATCTCGATCGAGACACAGACATCTCTGGCTGACATTTATGTTCATTTTATGGTCTCTTATGGCAAATAACTGTCACAGCACCTAAAGTTAGTCCACAACTTCAATACCCTTTCCAATTGCTCACTCTCGTCCGGTCCTGCGACTCTTTATAGCATCGCTAAGTAACCTGCAAATTAATGATACAATACACAGTTATTGTACCATCAAACCTGGGGTTTCCAACCTTTGAGTCAGAAGCGGCCCCTGTTATTTTGTTTTCCCCCCGCTCCCCAAATTTCAAGTACGTTCCCTACTCTGCAGAGCGCAACTAAAATGCTGTGTCCGTCCGTTTGTATGTATATAACAATTATATAACAGTATAACAAGTATATAACAATTAGATAACCGCTGAACGAATCAGTGAGAAAGTACATACTGGGAACTTTACCACAAATTTCAAACTAATTCCGATTTCATTAACATGGACAAATGTAATTGACAGTTTACATAAAGACTTACACTCATTTCAGCTCTCGTCTTCTGCGAACGCAGGCCTACCCCATGCGAACCGCAACGTTAGTCTTGATTGAGTTTAGACTACATTGGAGAGAGGGTTTTTTTTTTATTTGAATGTAGTTGTCTGTTACAGTATAGTTTTTGAAACTTCCCTCTTCAGTGTCATTACACACACAGTTTTCTGTGTGTTCTGACAACACAATTTAAATCCAGCGAGGTGGATTTTAAATCAGTTGCAAAGGTACGCGGAGGCTTCATAAGCATGTTGTGCAGAGAGGGAAATCTCACTTATATTCGTAAAATGTTCGCATTTGTCGATATTTTGCATGAAATGTTCAAAAATTTCCATCCTGGAGACAAACCTAGAAGCATTAGCAGACCTTCCACAGCGGAACTGTTAGCTCTGCATATATTTTCAGATTTGTTTTAGAGATTCCAATTGTCCATAAAACTGTCATTATTAGCGAATAATTAATTATTTTCTTATTTTATATTATTCACTTCGTGCATTGTGATTGTAATTATATATACCAACAAATGAACATATGTAATATTACAAGCCATCTGTACATGTAAGCTCTGCTACATGTTTAGGCGAGTTTTCGACAACTTCAGGGAGATATCTGTAGCTGCTGTTACTTCTTTGTGTGTTTGTGATTTATGAGTTTTAACTTAACGCTTTTATAAATTGTTTTGTATTGCCTTCTCCCTGAATATGACCGACACTCGCTGAAACAAGTACTAGTAGAAGAGCTTACATGTATTGATTACTTGTAATATTTTACGTATTGTTTGTGTTTTTTGGTACATGTAATTAATAATTTTCTTGTATGTTAGTATTAAGTACATGAAATGTATGATTGAGTGTTTAATAAAAGACAACAGTGATGGTAGTAAGCCGTCAGTTTCATGCGGAAATCTTAAAGCCTACTTCCCTGTTGTATATATTTCTAATTCTACAGATCAGTTAGATATTATTTTATTTTGTAGTGTCGTAGCATTTTGTTTTGTGTAACCACGCAGAATTTATTTTTTATAAATTTTATGTTGGAGTGTTAATGATAAAATTTTGAATTTAAGTTGTGATACAAGTTAGGTTGATTGAGCTACACGTGCTAACAACAAAAAGGCTGTATCATGTTGCATCCCCTTAGTGACAGCAACTATTTGTCTAGTTGGCATTCGCTGTTGCTATGCGAACGGGAAGGCGCTGACCTGGTAAGTTTTGGCGAGCGCTTATGGGCCGTTAGCACCGACACGCAGGGTCTTTTGTGTTCCATCTTTCGTCAAGAACAGACGAAAATACTGAGTGCTTTGATAAAAACCTAAGATGAGGTTGATAGCTCTGATTTTCCTGTTCATACCAGTTGAGTCTTGTGTGATGCATCCGAAATTGTGCGACGTGGAGTAAATTGTTTCGATGTAGTTTTTTCAAAATTAGTTTAAAACCGAAATGTGATGGGTTACGTAGAGTATTAAGATGATCCAGCCTTAGTGTTGTTAGGACCCCCCTAAATAGGTAAATACTAAGATAATAATGGTGACTTAGTTGTGTTTTCTTTGTGTGTTTTCGTAGTAGAGTAAAGTAGACGAAAATATATCACATATGTTTTCTTAGAAAGTGTCTAATTCCCATGGTTTGTTCGCTATCGTAATCAACCCAAAAGACAGACAATTTTCTAACACGGATGCTATGTTGCTATTTTGATTCCACAAAAATGAGTATATTACCGTTGTAAATTTTGCTTATTTGTACAACATTTATTACCATATATAATTTCAGAATCCTTAATAAGTGGCGTTGGTGTCGTTCCGGGTTTACATGTTCATGTTGCTTTTATGTATTGATTGTAGGAAATGTCAGGCTATGGTCATCATGAAAGTCAGTCAGCTGATTCAAAAGTTGAAACAGGGGATACACAGACACACACTGACAACGTGGTTGCATCATAAGGGCAGCTTATTTCCATTTTAGGATATCATGTACGCTAAAAACCGGCCAATCTAATTTAACCCAGCAGCTAGGCCTGTAACTCGCTGCATGGATGTAACTCCTTGGGACGCTGACAATCGCTCGACTTCGTGAAGCAATTCCCCGCCTTTTCTGCAATCCAATAGTTAATTACCGTTTACACAGGGGCCCGTCCGTCACTTGTCCCTTTTATATTCGAATAAGATCTGTTTTGATGCTGTCCTTCCATATACGCATAGATACCTTCTAATTAGTCTCTTTCCTTCAGCGTTTCCGACCTAAAATTTCTCAGTAATTATAACGTAATTAAAGTGTCAGTCATAAATGACAAAAAGGAAGGTCGAACAAGATGTAGCATCTACTGGATGCATCAACGTCAGATGTGTGTGTATACATTTCTGAACATATCCGCAAAATTTCATTATTGAGTTTAAGGGCCCAGATGCCCTCTGAACAGAGGAGCTCTCAGGCAGACCCGGTGTATGTAGCAGCGATGCAGTCGCGATTATGTGCAGAGGAGCAAGCAAGGTCTACTCTGTGGGCAGAGGAGGCTGGACAGCCGGGCCTCTTCTGTTTTCACTCAGTCCAAACTTTATACTATATATACAGGTCCTTATTTACTTACCGCTTTATGTATCTGCTTCACTGTGTTGGAGCGGGGGCAACTCAGTTAATTTAATGACTACTGTACGGACTTGACATTCGAAGAATCGTGGTTTGGTTTCCGATAGAGTAAGATATCTTTCTCTTCTTCAAAGCATGTAGACTGGCTTGTAAGGGGCACCCAGTTTACTATGCAGTGGGCTTCAGGGGTTCTTTTCCCGGGGGGGAAAGCGGCCTGGTCCGTAAAGCTGACCATTTTTCTCCATATATTGCTCAGGTTTAATTTAATTAATTAATTCGTTTAATTACTGTTACTCTTCTTACATCTATAGATGGTCCTAAACCACTGTCCGTATAATGAAGTCAATTTTAGTCAACACATCTATCTTTCATTATAAAAACAATTTTCTTTTATAAAATGCTACATGTTTCGGCCCTTAGGGATCGTCAGGAGGCGCAAATGAATAAAAGGGAAGGCAGTCAAGTACCATGAAGTGTCATTCCTATGAAAGATACCTTATCATGTCTTGTTCGTGTTTGCATGAGGGACGTAATGGTATTATGTACAAACCTCTGTACTGCTTGATACTTGTGACTTTTGTTAAATAAGTAAAAAGAATGCCCAGGGTTTAAACTGTTTATAACAGGAGTGGGGGCTGCTTCTGGTCTATTAAGGGGTTGTGTTTGGTAGGGTGAGGCCGTCTGTGAAAGTAGGAGGATGTGAGGTATGATGGTGTATGGCAAACCCAAACCCTTAAGCTTCGCCCGAGCTTCAGAAACGTCGCTGCATTAGTGGCTTTAAATAGGCCTTTTTTTTTTTGTATGGCTCGACAGCCCTATATGGGCCTGGGCCTCCTCGTTTCGTCGAGGTTTCATAATCACACTTTTAGACACACCACAGTCGGTAGGACTCCTCTGGACGAGGACCAGCTCGTCGCAGAGACCTCTACCTGACAACACACAACACTCACAAGAGACAGACATCCATGCCCCCGGTGGGATTCGAACCCACGATCCTAGTAAGCGAGTGGCCGAAGACCCACGACTTAGACCGCACGGCCACTGGGATCGGCTTTAAATAGGCCTATAGGCCCCAAAATTGCATGAACAATTAAAATACCTCAAAGAAGGATCCATAGTACCCAGGCGCCATGAACATTATTCCTGTACATTTATTATGTCTGCTTCCGTTTGATTTCCCCTTATTTCGCGCTGCAAACAGAAATCGTTAATATAAAATTTAGTACCTTGTGTTCGATGTTGTGAATGTAGAAGTGATGCCACTAAACAGTTAAATGTACTCGGTACTTTATCGTCTTTTGTGATGAACTGTCGCTTACTTTGATATCTGTCGAAATATGCCACTTTATGATTGCCTTTCATATGTCTTACATGAAAGAAGCACATACTCCCCCCCAGCAACGTCAAGGAAGGTCCCTTCACCTACCTCGTCTCCTAACTCCTATGTGAGATATCACGTAACCCCCCAGCTGTAGATCCGTGGTCATAAAGTGGGTGAAACGTGACCACGAGAATTCCGTCCACTTTCACCCCCCTTCCTGCACTGCGGGATTGTCCCGACAGCAGCCGTTAACCCCACAAGCTAGCGCTGTAGTGTTGTACCTCATGGCTCGACTTCAGCGCCACCGCATTCCTCTCAACCACCCCACCGAAACGCCCGTAGAACCTCGGACGCTGTGCACTGAAATGCTGGCGTCCCCGTTTAATATTCTCACAGTCTTTTATTCTATAATCACCGTGCATTTTCCACAATTATTGTTAAGTTGGTGACTTAACAATAATTCTCACAGTCGTCCAGCGGTGACTGCATGTGCCCTGCTGCAGATTGCTGAGTCCGCCATCTTCAGAGAGCCAAGGTGTCCGTGGCGGCGAGAATTGATGTGAAAATGAAATGTCAAAAAAAAAAAATTGAAGACAAGGTATGAGATGTTATGTGGTGGATATCGACCTTTAACCTGTGCGTGGTAGAATGAATTTTCGTGTAACTCCAGAACAGTAGCTGCTCTTGTGTTTTTTAATTGGGAGTCACACTGACAATTTCTTTCGTCAGAATGCCGATCCCAGTGGCCGTGCGGTCTAAGGCGTGGGTCTTCGGACGCTCGCTTACTAGGATCGTGGGTTCGAATCCCACCGGGGGCATGGATGTATGTCTCTTGTGCGTGTTGTGTGATGTCAGGTGGAGGTCTCTGCGACGAGCTGGTCCCTCGTCCAGAGGAGTCCTACCGAGTGTGGCGTGTCTAAAAGGTGTGATCATGAAGCCACGAAAAATGAGGAGGCCTAGGCCCCCTAGGGGCTGTCGAGCCATAGAAAGAAAAATGAACAACAAAAAATACCAACTGTATGTTTTAATTACACGCCTTGATACAGGCTACACAGTCGCGTTTCGACTTATGTAATCATCACTGATACTTAAAAGATGCCTTCCAATATTGAAATGGATGAAGCATCGCACCAGTCAAGTTAATTTACATTAGAACAAAAGATTTCAAAATTTTCTGCATGGTACTACGTACACAAAGGCATCCAACCGGATTCTCCAACTTTTAATTACTGTAGCTGCGGGGAGTGGTTAGTATGGGGTGTTGCTTTTAAAGAATCTGCTAGTAATTTACGTGCGTATCGCACAAAAATATTCTTCCCGTTAGGTACTAACATGTCTGCATTTGAATGAAACACGAGTTGTTTCACAGCCCAATGCAAAGTTTTGGCTGTACACGTAACACATATCAGTTTAGGATAACTCACTGAAACTCTTTCTGCTGCTTTTTTTTTTATGTACCTTGCGGCGTCTGTGGCTACCGACAACGCTTTGTCACATTTCACAAAAGCCAACCACCGAGTCTGCTTAGATTCAAACTGAAACTCATGCTATTGTTGTGGGATTCATTGCGGACATTTCTTGGCATGTCAGAAGAATGGTACTCTCATAGCGTTTGATCGCTTGTCAGAACTTATGGTTCAATATTTGCAGCCACACTTCGACTTGCTTCGGCCGTTTCGCCTAATATTTCCTCTCCTTCACACTGCTGGCATTGTATTCACTGTTTCTATGTACGACGCGAACAAATGACATTTCGTTAAGATTATCTGGGTTTCGATGACTTATTGATTCGTAAATAGTTACCAACGTTTCGGACGAGTTTGTGTCCTGACTGTTTAGGATCTGAATACTCCAAAAAGAAAGCTTTTTGACTGCTTATAACTTGAAAATGGGGCGGCAAGCTGCTGCAAAACGTCGGCAACTATTTAACAGTCAACATGGCGTTATAACCCGAAGACTTGAATCGAAAATTCATTTTTAGGCGCCTTCGAAGAACTGCGATAAGCGACTATTAGCTTCGTCATGTGTGTGTGTGTGTCTGTGTGTCTCTCTGTCTGTCTGTGTGTCTGTCCGCCGCCCGCCCGCCCGCATGAAACAACTGGACGGATTTTCATGAAATTTGATATCTGAGGATTTTTCGAAATTCTGTCGTGAAAATTCAAGTTTTATTAATTAAAATCTGACAAGAATAACGGTTACTTTACATGAAGATCTATGACATTTATGATAACATCTAGCTGAGTTCTTCTTAGAATGTGAAATGTTTCACACAAAAGTTGTAGCGAACAGCAAAACACACTTTTATACTCAATCACTTTTTCCGAAAATCGTGCCGTTTATGAGATAATGTGGAGAACATTGTAGAAGCAGACAAGCCACAGATGACAATAAAATACGACGCATGCGCATTGCATGCCGGTTAACTAAGGCAAGAATACAGACACACACACTCCTAATGTTTAATACTTACTGCATCTCCACGGCAACAGTGGCTACTCAAACGTGCCTGTGTTACGTTATACGTACATTGCCTGTCTTATTTATCCTGATTTCCTTCTTCCCTCTTTCGAAACACTTTCTAACAAGAAATATTTGCTCTATATATCAGATGGCGAGTTTTGACTCGCAAACAGGATCTATGGCAAACACTTTGCCAACTTTGAACTTCTCCCCCCCCCCTTCCCCACACCCTTCATCAAAACCCCTTCTGACCTTCCACTTCATTGAAATTTTCTACATCTCCTAGCGGATGAAAGCACAGTATAAAGTACAGAAACAGATCATGGCGTGTAATAAATACAGCTTGAAGAAACTGCAGAAGTGGACACAAATAAATAAGGCACGATAAATATCACTAAGAACGCGATGTTACGATGTCATAGCTGCACATTATTTATCCGTGTTTCTTACTCAGCCGTACTGTCTTGAAAGGGCTTGCTATACGTTACAGAGTTTCCATGTTCGTGCATTCTGGTCCTGCCTTTGTTCCTGTGTTCCTTTGTGCATTTAATCACGCTTCCTTAACTGCGCACGTTACGTGGAATCAAACAGGAAAATCGTTGAATACAATTAATTGGAAGATATTTCGAAGGAGTTTGGCGTAATGCGCTGATGTGTCATTTACATTTATGTATTAGCGACGGTTGGTTGCTTATGTTACTATTTTATTACTATTAGTATTGCTATGACTTGCAATAGTTTAAGTATGGGGCCTTACATAAACTTACAAACGTCATTTGTTACTGCCTGTCACTACGACTGCGCATGTGGGCGGTCGGTTGAGTGGGCTACAGGAAATGACAAACGATATTCTTGAGATAAGATAAGTTCCGTATAATTCAGTTTTATACTACAAATCTATATTAACTTTCCGATCTCAGTGGCCGCGCGGTTTAAGGCGTGGGTCTGCGGCCGGTCGCTTTCTGGGGTTACGGGTTCGGATCCCGCCAGGGACATGGATATCTGTCTCGCGTGAGTGTTGTGTGTTGTCAGGTAGAGGTTTCTGCGTCGTGCTGATCATTCGTCCAGAGGAGTCCTACCGAGTGTGATGTGTCTAGCTGATTGTGATCGTGAAGCCTCCATAATGAGGAGGTCCTGTTCCAGTAGAGGCTGTTGCGCCATTGGAAAAAAATAAATATATTTTAACTTCTTTATAGTATCCATGCCAATTGAAATCAGCTGATTCGGTTATCGTCATTGTCGTCATCTTTATTACTCCCGGCTTAGTTTCAAATACTGCCAACGGCATTTGGGTTTTTCTGTTCATCGCCACGCCCATAATGGTTCTGGAACCTATCCGATGAGTATGCTTAAGTGACCAATGCAGATAAATGCGGCTAAATGTGAACTGTCTTTGTGCCTGTCCTACACAAGCGTGTTAATTTAGTGTTAAATTGTACAGGATATTTAAGTTGAATATAATTGTACAATCCCCTCTTTTTTGTATTACAAAGCAAAGTCTGTGAGTAGTCGTTTTTAAAGGAGGGGTATCGCTCACAGTCTCTTCCACTTTTTAATGGGCGTTTATATAGCAAGCCTCTCCATTTGTTGGAATTATGACTGCAATTTGAGTTTGTGCAGCTGTTTGTATCAACAAAATCTCTCAGTGCAAACATATTACAGTAACTATTACATAAATTATATCGCATTTCTCACGCTATTGAGCTAAATAAACGAATAGTTATTTAGCAGAGTTTAAGCTCTTCACTATTTACTATTTTACATTTGAACTGAGTGTATAGTTACACCATGCCCTGTTGCCAAATTACCTCGCTTTTCAAATTGAGTTTTATTACAGCGTGTCGACGTCCGTAGTATTTATCAAATGGATACGCCGGAAAGTGTGTAGGTGTTCATTTGTTTACGGGGTTGCTGCAGGCGAAAGCCATGCCGAATGAGAGGGGCGCGAACGGAATTAGACTGTTTGCTGCTGCGGTTTGTGTGCTCTAATGAATGGTTCCAAATGCTGGAGCACATTTTGGTTTCAGCACATGTGACCAATAAAATTGTGTTCCCAGTTAATATTACACAGCTAAACAGAGGACACAAAAAATGTCCGTTTCCCCACCCCTCGCTAAATCAGGGCTTTTATACATTCAAACAGGTTCCGGGCATAATATCCGTTTACACTTTCTTTTGCACGTGAAATTGTATTATATTTTCATTGAGCACAATTCTATCGATAAAGGTTTTCTGGGTTCTGTATATTTGTTTCTTTGTGCTGTCCATTCCGTAACACAGGGCTATAATGGGCGGTAACAGGATATTCTGACAGACTAATCAGTGCCCCTAAAAGACCTAGTGCAGCAAAGGGTGCTACTGTTGATTGGCTTCATGCCTGGATACATGTGCACGTGGACGTTTTCCTGTAACTATTTATGAAACACACGTGGCAGTGGCTTACCTTTCGTAACGTTTGTCGGAAGCAGGATACTTAAGTTCGTTCATGTAGATCCCAACTACGTGAGGTGTTTCGAACATAATTTCAAACTTTCTCAAGGAGTAACTCCGTAATAGCGCTACTTGTCTGTTATTATTTTTGGGTTGGTGGAAGCTAAGAGACTGCGAAGAGCAGGGCGAGTAGATAGAATTTGGGGACTATGATTAATTATGCCGATCCCAGTGGCCGCGCGGTCTAAGGCGTGGGTCTGCGGCCGCTCGCTTGCTAGGATTGTGGGTTCGAATCCCACCGGGGGCATGGATGTCTCTCTCTTGTGAGTGTAGTGTGTTGTCAGGTAGAGGTCTCTGCGACGGGCTGGTCACTCGTCCAGAGGAGTCCTACCGAGTGTGTTGTGTCTAAAAAGTGTGATCGTGAAGCCTCGAAAAAATGAGGCGGCCTAGGCCCCCAAGGGGCTGTCGAGCCATTGGAAAAAAAAATGACTGATTATAATTACACTCCATTTGGATGCTGGGACACTTTTTAAAAATCGCGGGTTTAGAAACTAGAAGGAGGAGGGCAGTGTTAATGTATCGTTATGTGTATCTTAAGGAAAGTGGTTGGTGAGGATGAGAGGTGGGAGGAACCGTCGTGTTGGAAGCAGGCAGTGGTGTTTGCGGCTCTGAACCTCCGGTTTAACTATCGGAGATTTCATTTTTGGGGAAAATGAATCACCTGCACAACTTATTCAGTTGTTTTGGTCTCCAGGTTGGGATTTTAATTTGCGAAACAAATTATTGCAATATTTTTAGAAATTCTTATAATCTCGTAGGTGCTTGTTGTGGATAGGTTGATGAACCTGCAGGCCACATGAAACGGAGGGAATTTCATGACCACCTGAGCAACTATTTGCTGTTCAAGATAGACTGTCTTCCGTGGAGTTACCCTCGACAGTTGCATGAACCAACATCAAGAAATTACTGAATGATTTGCGGTGGTCATTGTTATGTCGAACATGTAACAATAAATATTAACGTTATTCAAACGCTCAGTTGATTTACTGTGGTTCTGCTTTATCCCAATTCTTTGGTGGTTTTTTTTCTTGTGATTGCTGCCTGCGGAAGTACTGCAACGGCATGGTAACATCCTGTGGCATGACCTGAATACCGACTACGAAGAAAGCGCTCTACTTCATAGGTTACTAGGGAGACGGACACATAGGCGTACTTAACAACAGAGAGAATATTTTTTTTATCACCGGGCTGAGCGCTGCAAAGCGTGTGGCATCGTCGATTTCTATGCAGCATCTATGTAGTCCGCTCTACGGCGAGAACACCGACGATAAACTAAATAACTACCCTACGAATAATACCGTACTAATCACAATAACATTAATTTATTTAGTTCACTTCTGAATGCAATTCGTGGAACTGTTGACAATTTAACAATAGTCGGTGTATGTTGTGATTAGTCTGAACAGGGCAATGCGAATCTAATTTTTTTTTGTTCGGTTTGTCGTTATTAACCTTCATTTACTAATGGTTACGAATAGAATCAGAAGATTACAAAAATAAGTAGCAATGTAGTGTACCTGTTCTTAAGTTTATATTATAGTTTATGCCTTTTGCCGAAGAAATATAACGTCACTGATTAATGGAGTAGGCTGCTCTAGAGCTTTTCAATTTCTTAGCGAGTTTGTTCGGGTGATATTCCGATGTTACTGCCCCTCAAGGACCACGGTAGATATGGGAAGTTCTGCTAGAAAAATGTTAAATTTCGGGAAAACTGGCGGAAGTGGTTACCCTCCATGTGAAGCTAAGTCGCAAGGAAGCTTTGAGATTGGAGTCATTTTACCTACCTGACACCATAGCCAATGAGAACAGGTTAACAAAGGACACTGGGAAAAATTACACGCAGGCATGTATCGACTTCATTTTATTTACAATCACTTTGATTATTCACAGTTCGACCGGTCTTCTGTACACAACAGTATTGTATTTTGGTTTGGTTCGTTGTTGGATTTGGGTTGACGTCTTGTTCGCGGTGTAGGTTATGTAGTGATGAATTGCAGAGCACGCGTCAACTAAATGTGCCCTGACGCAGATCACGAAAATTGAACAGACCGCACTGTTACGTTACCAGTCCTGCTCTTCTTTCACCATATCTGCTACTTAGTCAGTCTGCTCTCGCCATGCTGCTCTTAACATTACTTAGCAGTGCAAATGCCTGTTACAAGTCCTCCTCTTTGTGTTATGCAGATATGGCAGCTCTGCGCTGTCAATACCTTACGTATGTCGTTACCAGCTCAGACAATCTGCGGTAGCTGGAGTCCACATGTAATTCCTAAAGGTAAAGGCAAAGTTCTCCCTAGAACAGGCCATGAAGGCCCAGAGGGGGAGTAGAGGTATAGCTCTACTCTTTCTTTAACCCTCGCAATAGATGGGGGTGGGTTGTCAACTCCACACCCCGGCCACTTTACCCCCGGGAAAGAGACATTATACCCATTATATAGGAGGCTGGGTGGGCCCCAGGGCCGGTCTGGACCGCTGAGGAAGATCTCGCCCCACCGGGATTCGATCCCCGGATCTTCCAGCCCGTAGCGAATCGCTATACAGACTACGCTATCACGGCCCACACATGTAATTGGTTTAACCCTTTAAAAGCTGCGTGGTTACTATATATACCACCAGTTTTAACACTAAAATAGTGTATTTATTTGTTCTGTATGGTTCTCACAATAAACAGCCTGCAATTTCTGTACACAACATTCACCGACGGATATTGCTAATGGAGAGGGACGGTGGACTTTGTGATGAAAGAATTGAAACTTTAATATATAATTGAAATTAATCGTAGTCTTCGAAGGACTAAGTGACATTGCCAGTAGTTTATAGGAGGCAGAGTAGCTGTTTGGCAAAAGTGGATGTTTATACTGCAAGAAACAGAACTGTTCATTCAAGAGACTGCGTGTTTGTACGGTTTCACCTATTCTGTTTCAGCGGTCTCGCAGGTTGAATAACCACTGGCCCTGTTGAAATAGCTTAAACTGTGATATATATGTATATACATGAACTTTTGCTTACAAAATTCTTCGGCCGATGCATAATAGATAATACATAATATCCAAATATTTTTTTCTCCAGTAGCGCAACAGCCCCTAGTGGGCCAGGGCCTCCCCATTATTGAGGCTTCGCGATCACACTCAGACACACGACACTCGGTAGGACTTCTCTGGACGAGTGATCAGCCCGACGCAGAGACCTGTACCTGTCAACACACAACTCTTAACACAGACATCCATACCCCCGGCAGGATTCGAACCCATAATCCCAGCAAGCGAACGGCTGTAGACCCACGTCTTAGACCGCGCGGCGACTGGGATCGACTTTTATTATATATTGTATAATATGTAATTAATGTATTAATAATATCGTGTAATAATATATAATAATAGTATGATATATTTATAATATAATATTCTGGTCCTGTATGTAATATGTAACATGTTGTAAGCAAACGTTTCTTATTTATATATGTATGTATATATAAGACACTTTCGCTTCCAACATGTTTCTGCCGAAATTGGCCACTGTCAGATAATACATAATATTCAAATATGCTAAGAAAATTTCACGTTGTATTCACCGTGCATCCTGTTAACTAATTAAAAGTTTATTAGACCAACGTATGCACTATATTCTTATAAGCAAGTCCGATTACCCCTACATATGTTTCGGCCTATAACAGGCCATCTTCAGGGGGTCAAAGGTTTTTACATTGACATTACATCTGTTTGTTCAATTTTAAAAAACAACAAGTACATCCACATAAAAGTAAAATGAAACTTAGTTCCCAATGGAGGATGGCCTGTTATAGGCTGAAACATATGTAGGGGTAATCGGACTTGCTTATAAGTATATAGTGCACATGTTCGTCTAATAAACCTTAAATGCTAAGAAAAGTTACTGTTCTGTGAGGTGTTTGCATTTAATGCGATCTCATTTTACAATTAACCATTTTATATTGAAGGGTAATATAGATTGTGTATATAGATATATGTATATTGTAGTCTTGGATGAAAAGCAGTTAGGGCAATTTTTGAACCGTCGTAAACAAGGTATGTGGTGATGCATGAAGAGATGTATTGGAGGAGGCTTGGGTTCTGGTGATGCATGAAGAGTGTATAGGAGGAGGCTTGGGTTCTGGTGATGCATGAAGAGGTGTATTGGAGGAGGCTTGGGTTCTGGTGATGCATGAAGAGTGTATTGGAGGAGGCTTGGGTTCTGGTGATGCATGAAGAGTGTATTGGAGGAGGCTTGGGTTCTGGTGATGCATGAAGAGTGTATTGGAGGAGGCTTGGGTTCTGGTGATGCATGAAGAGTGTATTGGAGGAGGCTTGGGTTTTGGTGATGCATGAAGAGTGTATTGGAGGAGGCTTGGGTTTTGGTGAATGCATGAAGAGTGTATTGGAGGAGGCTTGGGTTCTGGTGATGCATGAAGAGTGTATTGGAGGAGGCTTGGGTTCTGGTGATGCATGAAGAGTGTATTGGACGAGGCTTGGGTTCTGTACATTCTTGAGCAAAGATTAGTTGAGGGCTCGTAATTTTTGAGCGGTTTGTACATAAGAGGCGCGTTGTTCATGTTAAGTGCTGACTGGATGGTGTTTATTTTGCAGGAAGCTGGGGTTATATATGCAGTGTTGGTTTATAGGTATTGCAGTTTTTGTAAGTGAATAGGCTGATTAGTGGAAACGTTTATGTGATGAATGAGGATTCTAATTAAATGTATGGTTTTGTGCTGGAGAAACATAACCTGAGACAGTTGGCATTGTCCAACATAAGTGCCATGTAATTGCTCTTATAAACATCTGCTTACTCATTTCATGCTACTGAAATACTTTTGTCCCAGCGTCTAAGTCCTTTACGGCCTTCATGTTCTAACATGTTATGTATTTATTTTCCGTCAAACTTGCTGCTTTGTGTTTCTCGTTGCTGACGAATGGCTTGCATTATCACGCAATACTCTCATATACAGCGAAGTTGTCAGGTTGTTCTGGGCGAGTAGCCAATACGGCTCATTTTGAAATTGAAGTGAAGTCATTCTTTGCTTATTTTTTATTTATTAGGCCGTATGACGTGTTACAGTTCAGAATTAATTCTGAATCAATCCATCCTTTCGGACAGCGATCGGAAATCTATGGCTCGCATGCCGCAGCGGAATTATAGATGGCACTTCGATCGAAACCCTCGAGTGACTAGCTTACAGGCCCAGCGCCACTGTCAGGCGACTGGCACGCCTTTATGGTTTGGAGGTCCCAGCTTCAAACCTCGGCTCAGATAACGGCGAGCATGACTGGAATTTTGTTAGTCTTACTAAGTTGTACAAGATAAATGTATGAATAGCACCTTAAATTAGGCCACGACCACTTCCTCGTCTTTTCGATTCATTATTAACTAATTATCATGTCATTTAACGTTGGTAATTAAAAGCGTAGTTAAGAAGAACAGGGATAAATAAACTAAGCATGCAGCTGAAGTTAAGTATTCTGTTTAAAATTGGGAACTCTTTAACGTCACTTTACGTTTGTTGCTGCTGTCAGGTTCTTTTCAAAATCTGCTGAGTTGTGTAATATAAATAAGCATACGATGTAGGAAAATTAAAAAAGGGATTTGTTTGAGAAAATTTTATACATACCTGTATAGATAAAATAGTGTACGGCGTAAATTATTGTACTTTTATTATTATGGGAAGGAAAAATATTTTTGAAAGTTTCTTTTGCGTGATTATATTAATAATGAAATTGCTGTCACACATTGCTAAGTTATTAAGCTTACACTGCCATAAGACTTTAAATTTTTAACTATGTTCGAGTGCTTACATTGTAAATAATAATAAATAGCCATACTATTATAGAACCGCGTTAAATTTCATCACTAATATAATACATCTTGGACAGCCGAGAAGGGGCTGTTTTTCAGCTTGCATGATACGAGAAGTTGGACAATGTAAAATTACATATAGGGGGTTCATTAATTAAAAAATAATTTTTTAACTGAAACAGGCCAGACTACCTATCCCGTGAAAAGTCAAATAAAATTAAAGTACATCATATATTGATTTTGCTTCCGCTCTGCACATACAATTCAGAAGACCACGTGATGGGTAACATTCCATACATGAAAGTTCAGCGACCGTGAGCACAAAGCCACGGACAGAGAGATCAATACGTACCACAGGGTCACTCCACCATCTAATCACCATGTCCAGCCCTGCATGTTGTTTCGTCTGTTTTGTTCTGTTTCTGGGTCCATTACTTAATGCAACCTTTCATCTCTTTCCTTTGTAGTTAAATACAGCACGCCTACACCTTGTCATCAGCATGGCTACCTTATGATCTCCTGAGGTGGCAACAACGGGAACCTATTCATGGTAAATTCTTACAGGTCTGTCTGTAATTCGAGTTGGATGACTTTAGATGCGTCAGAGAATGCTCAGATTTAGAAGCTTGTCCCTCCGTTGTTGTGTTGAGAAAATTAACAGAGAAATATCCTTGCTGAAGGTGTTGGGGCTCTGTATAATTTACTAACGTGCCTGTAGAATTAAATAATTTTTCAGATTTAATAGCTTTTTTATATCGTACTGTAACTAAATCATCCAGATCATCATGTAGATAACATAAAGTAAATCATTTCTACTTCCTCAGGGTTTCTCGCCAAATAAAAGTCTACTCAGGTAATGAGTCTGCTGATTGTAACACACATCGTTAATACACTCCTAATTAATGCTTGTAAATGTATATTTTGGATACTAGACTACTATTCTGTTTGCAGCTAACTGACTGACTGACTGACTAACTTCACAGATCAAGGCCTTTCTTGAGAAGCTAACAGTCCCTCAGCTAGTCAAGAAATTTCCCGTATTTTACGGAACCCAAACATTCCTTATCTTGTTCACAAAGAGCGTGCCACTTGTTCCTGTCTGTGGCTAGATTTAGCCAGTCCACGCTTTGCCTTCCTATTCTTTGAGGTCCGTTTTAATACTATTACCTTCTACACCTAGGTCTTACCAAGTGGTCTCGTTCCTTCAAATTTCTTTACCTAAACCGTGTGGGCCAATGCATTTCTCTTCTCCTCACACTCCCCGCTCACCGCATCCTCCTCAGTTAGATCACTGTAGTAATATTCAGTGAGGGGTACAGAGTGTGAAGCTCATCATTACGAATTCCTCTCCAACCTCTTGTCATTTACTCCGTCTTAGGTCCAAATATATTCGTCATCACCCTATTTCGAACACTCTCAGCCTATTTCACATTAGTTGGTGAAATAGAACTATTGATCCTCAGCCTATGTTTGTCCCTTAATATGAGAGTCCAAGTTGCACATCCATACATGCATAAAACAGGCAAAACTATAATTCCGGATATTTCCTCTGCAGAGCTGGACCAAGGGGTGGGCCAGCTGGGCTGCTGTCCGGGGCACCAACCTACAAGGGGGCCTAAATATCACAGGAATGGAATACTCGAAAATATGGTGCTAGTAAACTCAGATTTTCACAGAATTTCCTCGAAAATTACCGACAATTTGGGCACGCGGTCTCAAAAAATTTTGCCAGCCCTGTCCTAGGCCGAAAACATTTAAAAAAAATATCGGTTTTAAATGGCGCCAAATTATTTATCTGCCCGGGGTGCCAAATTATTTGTCTGCCCGGGGTGCCAAATTTATTAACCTGTGCAGGGCGCCCGCATATCTCGGGCCATCCCTGCTCCTGTGTGTGCAATCTTTAGTCAATTTCACAAATAATTTGAACAATAACGGGAAGCCTTTACATCGTGTTGGCACGTGAAAGTTGGTAGATGGCAAGAAACAAGTGCTGAGTCACTGTCACTAGTCACTGTTCAGGATCTTAAAGCTCTTTACGTCTTTTATATTTTTATATCGTTCACACCGTGCACTGTCGATAACCAGTTCACAACACTCGGACCAACAAAATGCACAATAATGTTCCCAGATATTTTATATTACAATATCACGTTGTACCGTCCTACATGTTTCGATCTCCAGTACTATGCTATCCTTCGTTAAGTACGTAGGCTGCCTCCGAGACACTGTATACCAGGATCCATTATACAACTGGACTACAAAGAATCGCCAGCTTTTTGACTTTTTGACTTTTTTACACCGTCCGTGTGTTTTGCCTAACGAAGAAACAGCAGTGACGTAGATCTAGTCATGCCTTACATCGGATGTGTTTTGTAGTAACCAGCTGTCTCTAGTCCAACAGATAGGTAATTACACATTAGCCGACCTAAACTCCGCATATAAAATCTATAAATACAAACGACCAAAACGTATACTATTGTAATTCAGTTCACCATCCAACATAGTGTTTTTTTTTGTATTTTTTTCACTAATATTATTTTCATATTTATTTTTTCCCTATTTATAACTCTAAGATTCATGTACTCATTTTAGTTAAATTGGTTACAGGTACAATTTTTGTTATGTTCCTTGTACATTGTTAATGTTGTTAATTGTAATCTCCAATAAATAATTTAAAAAAAAAAGACAATGCGGGCAAAGGAGGAGCGCAGGAAGAGTTGAAATTATAATTAACACTTCATTATTTGTATGTTTTACATTATAATTTCCTTAGTGAAATAAATAAGAAGACTCTTTCAGTTCCTGTTAACACAGTGTCGTTTTGTATTCCGTGGTGGTCACATTCATCGTTTTCTTCTTTATAAATCTGTTGGTTCTGTTGCATTTATTTTGGCTATCAGACTCATTTTATTATTGTGAGGCATATATTATACCGGTAAGAAAGTCCATGTGCTGATGGTGACTGCTTCAATATCACTTTTTGTCTCTCCAGCGATCTGAGGTAAACAGGATACTTGGGTGTTGTACTAGCTCTGTCTCTAAATTTCCAGCTTTTTTACGGAAATGCAGGAACCTGCATGCTAGAAATATTGATTTACAACTGGAAGCAAGGCAAGATTAAGAACAGGCAGGCGTAGTGCAAGATGTTAAGGGGGGCCAATCCGAATTACATGCGATCTTAGGAATATGGAGACGGCTAATGAATCTAAATTACCAGCGAAAACTCGCCCCGTTACCCTGGAATTTGTGTCGACTGTCAAAGGGAATGTTCGGCGCTTTGAACTGTCAGAGGATGATCATGCAGGAGGACCTTGGGGAACACAGGGATTTCAACGTATGGTTCCACAGGCTGGGGGTTGATTTATTACATCCAGTCTAGAACTGATGGCATAGTTAATTCGAGAGAAGCAAATCCGACAGAAACGTTTACGGGAAAGATACATGTTATATACTTCCTGTTTATCCAGGCGGATGCATTAGCGCATTCTTGTAAGAAAGGCGTTGTTCTATGCGGCGAACGATGCTAAGTGTGACTCTTAGGATATTGTGACTTGGTTTTCACAATTCCTATTCACTCTTCCTGTTGGCTGGGACAACTGGTATCTCCTGTCCCTCTTCCGTGGATCTGATTGGTTATGTTTCATGCCTATACGACATTATACATACAGACCAAACTCGAAGATGGACGCAACATCTTCCTCCCGGACGATGGTGTCCGCTTGTAGGATGACTCGTCACAGCCTAGCAATCACTGTATGATCGACCACCACTGTGAACACTTGCGGACTTACAAGATATCAAGATAACGTAAGTTTAAAACCTCCAGTATTATGTACCCGTTCGTCTTCTTATGTTCAGATCCCTGTCAAGTTGTTGGGCCGCATGGTAACCCATTCCAGCATGATTTACCTACTTTCGCTCTTGATTTCCTGCTCGACTTTGTGTGTACTGAGAAATGCATACTACATTTTGGGTGTAAAGCCACAGTGGTGGCTTAGGCATGGATAGAAAATATTCAAATATGCATTAAAGAAGGTGTGTGTGTGGTGTGAGAGAGAGAGAGGGAGCTGTTGATTGGATAAACTGGCTCGACATAGCGCCTAGCAGGCTATTGTGGGCGCGGTGTTTTGTCTTTGGGTTCCATAGAAAGGGGAGTATTTCTTTAAGGATTTAGCGACCAGTAGTTTGTCAGTGAGGTCTGGTGATCGGTGGTGTTCAGTATGTTCACAGTCACGTGGGCAGTCTTATCAGCGTGTCAGACTTGTTCCTATCTGTAGCTCACACCTTTGATTAATGCTCGTTTGGTCTTCACGACATTGAACATGCGTCGGTTATTCTTGTTAGTGTTTCATTACAGTACAATGTTATGTGGTAGTGAAACCTTGACAATAGAGATCTGAGGCTAATTTACAATTAGAAATTCTGAGAACAACTGCACTACACTCTCCGATATATACGGGTTAACACCAATTTAATAAAATCCTCTTGGGCTGACAGCGTTTTAGCAGCTAACTCCGTCTCAATCATGAAACTTCTGATGTTGCCGGTTTCTGACAACGTTGTTCACTTTAATCACCCAACGCGGCTGAGAGACCGAGAGTATTTTATTGAATTTGGTCGCCGTGACGCTTCATACATATTCTTATATGGTCACACATTTTCTGCCCAATTTCGAAAAATTTGTTTTACATGAACCTAAACTTCATGCAGAAGTAAAACTTACTCACTGCTAGGAGGACTTTAAAAAGTGATGTGATGACATTAACTAACTAACTAACTAACTCCATGGAGCAGAGTCATTTTTGAGAAGCTAACAGGTCGTCAGCTAGTCAAGAAATTCCCTGCGTTTTATGGAACCCGAAGGTCCATTACCGCATTTACAAGAGCCCTGTATGGCCACACATTTTCTGCCCAATTTCCAAAAATTTGTTTTACAAGAACCTAAACTTCATGCAGAAGTAAAACTTTCATCACTGCTAGGAGGACTTTAAAAAGTGATGTGATGACATTAACTAACTAACTAACTACTAACTCATGAAGCAGAGTCTTTGAGAAGCTAACAGGTCGTTAGCTAGTCAATAAATTCCCCGCGTTTTATGGAACCCGAAGGTTCATTACCGCATTCACAAGAGCCCGCCACATTTCCCTATCCTGAGCCATATCAATCCAGGCGATGTGATGACATTAGTTAAGTTTCATTCGAACCCCGTTTGTGGCCGAGCACACATCAACGCAGTACTCTGTCTCTTCTGTCATTTCACTATAAATGTTTCAAACAGCGTTTCATATTCTGCCCTCAAAGTTTCCGACGTTCCTAGTCATCAACTTGATCCTTCATGTTGTCCCAGAGGAAATCGAGGATGTCAGGTTTGGAGAAAGCTCCGCATGGAGGCTGTGCCATGGCTCAGGCGGTAGGTCACAGTCTTCTCGCTTCGGAGGCCCTGTTTCGATTCCAGGCCAGTCTGTGTGGGATTTGCGGTGGACAAACTGGCACCGTGACTGTTTTTCGAGTACCTTTATTTTTCCCTGTCAGTATTACTTCACTAGTGCTGATCCTCGTATTTAACTCATCTTCCACCGAGCTAATCGTAGCGTTTGACTGTTTCGTTAAATAAAAAGCACTTTTCTCGCGCGGGACGTGTGGCCCCGTCGACCGATCCTACGATCGTGTTGGAAAACAACATCCCGTATTTCTCATAGCAGGCAGGCCGTGAGACAAATCTCAAACAAATCCATGTGGATAGTTCCGCTGTGTTTTCAGCAAAGAAAAAAGGGCCGTACTGTGTGTCAGAGGTCATAGCGCAAAACACCTTCACCGTAAAACTATCTCTAATACGTTTAGTCGTGTGAGGATTTTTATTTCCCCAGTGTTGAAAATTGTGTCTGTCCATAATGCTGCGGAGATGAGATGTTACCTTGTCACTAAAATAAGTTTTGAACAGATCCGTCTTATCTGCACCAAGACCGTTCATCATGACACAACAATGCTCATAACGTAGCACTTTTTAATTTGGCACAATTCTGTATAAATGTGAAGTGTTTAGGGACAGAAGGCAAAACATCCTGTCAGAATTGTCAGTTCTCTTGACTGATGTAGCTGCAGTTCATAAGGGGGCCTGGGAGGCCTGCGCAGAAAGAGTCGCCTAAAATTACCAACTGCCTTTTCACTGGTAACCGGCCTGCCTTCACTTTTCTTTGTGCACATGAAGTCACTGTTTTGAAATCGTTCTGAAGAATGGCCACTGTGCACTGGAACTCGGGCACACAAGACGCTTTCTCGTAAAGTGTCGCCATTTTCTGATATGTCAACATTTGCGCTCCTAGTGGCCGTCTTTGGAATTACCTCACTTCTTTCGAAGATTTGCTTGCAATGGCGCGAGTTTAATTTCTGTAGGCCTTTTAGTTTTTGTTAAAGACATTGAAATAATAACAACAACAACAATGCGTTCACATTGTTTGAACGTCTTAATAATATTTGAGGGGTTAAATCATGATGCTTCTCATTATGCAGTTTTTTCCAGCCTCTTCGCCTTCCTCCAGCTTAGGTCCAAATGTTCCCCTCAGCACCCTGTTCTCGAACACCCTCAGTCCCTTAATGTAAGAGACAAAATTTTACACACGTACAAAACACCAGGCAAAAATACCGTTTTCTGTATTTTAATCTTTACGATTTTCGATAGCAGACAGGAAGATAAATTCTGAACCGAATGGTAGCAAGTAGGCTAGCAGCGTCAACGAACATGCAAGATGTACGTACAAAGTGGTGGCTGCAGTTTTATTTTTGAAAATAAGTTATCAGAGAGGTACTGAATGACCAGTGATGTGAATTTGAATGTGTGTAGTAGGCGGCGTATTGTCGGATAAGAAGAACTAAGACTACGGAGACACATAGTAATGACCTTAAGATTAACACATTTATTTAACATGAACTGGTAAAAACACGCACTGTAGCTATTTATGTGCAGAGGACGCTTTATGAAACATCAGTCCATTAATACCATTATCGTAAACTTCCTTTCGTCTCGGTCTTCATTCGTCTTCCTCACAGTCATCTTCTTCCTCCCACATCTTCTTAGCTTGTACTTTTCCATTTATTTTTGTGTACACTCTATTTTTATAGTAACGTCACGAACGATGGTAGATCATCTAATGTTTACGAAACATTATGCACGAAGCATGGTTTATACCAACATGAAATATTAGTATGTAAATCGGTACGTGAACCAGGGACCTCAACGGTGATATATCTCTCCTCCTAAGACCTCGCCATATATAATCGTACTTGTGTGGGCGAAACTAGGAAATTCAGGCACAATAAGAAATGCTGTGCGTAGATGTAAGAAATGCGAGACATAAGAGGATTGGGTTTCCTTTACCAATGACAGCTTAGTATAGCTTGTCTGTTTTAGACAGAACTCTGTTGTATGCATTTTAAGGGTAATGGACTGTCTGATGGGGTGCAGGAGAAAGCTGTCTGTCGTCACATTTCTTCCTCTAGTCATCAAAGTCAGACGCAAAGAAATTGTGCCCCCCCCCCCCCCCCCAAGAACTCTACAATGAATAGAGGCTTCTGCGCACTCTGGCTCAAGATTTTTAGTCACCATAGACACAACATGCTATCTATATACAGAGTATAAGATGGCGCCTTGTAAGCACCCCCAGCGAATCTGCCTACATATATCACATGACCTGTAATTAATACAACTGCAAGTTCACTTAGTTACATCCCATCCTGTTCTAATATGCTCATTCAAGCGTAGTGTATTAACTCAGGAATTATGCCGGGTTTTCTTACTGTGATATATTTAATGGATAGGCTAAGCTAGTTCACGACTCGACTCTATTGTTTTCTTAAAGTGATTTGTTGTTATTGTCCTGACATATACGCATTATTTTTATTGTTTTTTATTGTCGATATCAGTGGCAGCATTTGGGATGGAACCGGAAACACTTTGTATTAATTATTGACGTGACGTTAGTCAGAAAGAAAAATTCACCCTAGAACAGGCTATGAAGGCCCAGAGGGGGAGTAGAGGTATAGCTCTACTGTTTCTTTAACCTCGGCGCTAGATGGGGTGGGTGGTCAACGCCACGCTGCGGCTGCTTTACCCCCGGGAAAGAGACACGGTACCGATTTTACAGGAGGCTGGGTGGTCCCCAGGGCCGGTCTGGACGGATGCGGGAAGTCTCCCACCGGGATTCAATCCCCGGACCGTCCAGCCCGTAGCGAATCACTATACCGACTGAGCTATCCCGGCCCACATGTGTATATGTATAGCCAGTGGGTCGTGTTGTGGTGTATTGTTGAAAATATTTGTTGTAAGAGCCGGTGTAAAAACACAGTGATCGCACAGCACTGTTAACTGGAAAGTAAATGGTACTTCTGTTGCTGGTAGCATTATCCATGTTAGAAGACGAGGCACGTTTTGAAATTCCTTCCGGAGCCGCAGAGCTGAGTGCTGAACTGCACTTGTTAGTTAGCGACGACTGAAGATTCGTCAGGTTAGAAGGTAAAGTTCTCCCTAGAACAGGCCATGAAGGCCCAGAGGGCACTATTTGAGGGTGGGTGGTCAACTCCACGCTCCGGCCGCTTTACCCCCGGGAAAGAGACTCGGTACCCATTGTATAGGAGACTGGGTGGGCCCCAGGGCCTGTCTGGACGGCTGCGGAAAATCTCACCCACACCGGGATCCGATCCCCGGACCATCCAGATTCATCAGGTCTGATGGGAAGTTCCCGAAAAGTACTGATGAAGTTCCTGATCACGAATTCAGAAAACTTTTTTTCTGTATTTGAATAAATAATCCTCAAAGAGGAGGCACTTTGCTCGCGATTTACTATTAGTTCAGTATTCGATGGGGTCGGGGTTGGCTGGTGCGTACAGCACGCATGGGGGAGATGAACAGCATACATAATTTCATTGGGAAACCTGAGACTACTTCGGAGACTTTAACATAGATGGGAAAGTAATATTAAAATGGAATTTATGGAAGTAAAATATGAGACTATGGCCTATTTCGTGTGTCACACGATTGGAACCGGTGGCGGGCTGTTGTGAATAAGGTAATGAACCTCTTAATGCATTAAAAGCGCGAAATATTTGTATCAGTAAAGCGAATTTTAGCTGCTTACGAAGGATTATACTTGATAAAGTTTAATATCTGATAACTACTCTAATTAACTACTAACTAATTAACAAAGTTTTCCGTTAGCTGCCAATAAATTGTTTGAAACTATTTTTCTCTTTCGGATCCGTGATCCGTGCTCTTTTTCCATAGCTAGCATTTACAACGGCATTGAAATGAACTTTTCCTTGTATTATCTTCAATCGTAGGAATGCTTGTTTCACAAATTTCAGGTTACTGAAATTATTTTAAACATTTCAGTGCAGCAGTAATACTCGTAGTACTACTAAAAAGAAAATAGTTATTGAATGTCTTTACAGTAGCAAGCAATTTCGAAAAGAACAGCCTGTGATGTCTTATTTCTCTGCCGTTTCAGAAAGGTTGGGATGTTGCCCTACGAAGTCGCTATGCTAAGCTCTAATGATATTCAATCCAATAACCACGCTCCAACCCAGACGCTTCCTCACTCTCGCCATCACTGCCACAACGGATTCAATTGAATCTATTTCCTTATACTTCAATTCTTTATTCTTACTTTCTTCTTATTTCTTTTTCCCCTTTATCTTTTACTAAGGTTTCTGCTGGAACTGTTGAAACTTGGCGCTCGCCAATATAGATGCTCTAGGGATATGTCGGGCCGTTTGTATCTTCTTTCTTCGCATTTTACTGTGCAATAGGAATTTATTAAGTCGTATGGGTATGTTAAAGTTGCTCTTATATCGGCGAAAATACTCGCACGTTCGTGGAAAGAATTGCTAACTGGTTGTTTTGAGAGTTCTTAGCAAACTTTAAATTCTTCATCTAATATCTCACTCACCTGTTGGAAAAGGGAACAGTGCACACATTGATTTTTTACTTTCGTGTGACCAACGCTGTCCTGTGCTTAAACCTACGTACAGGACATTTTTCACTTTGTCATATATTAGACGTGTAACGACATTTCGGGAGTTCTCCATTTCCGTCGTCAAGGTTACAGTTTGTATTGAAATTTGAGGCTGTCACAGCGGTGAATATTGAAACTGTTTCTTCTGGCGTGTAATATATTATATTACACATTAACACGTTTGGAGAGTTCTCAATTTCCGTCTTCAGGTTGTTGGTCATCGTCAAGGTGACATATTTTCTGTTGATATTTCAGGTTCTCGCAGCAGTGAATACTAAACCTGGTGTCTCCTGGCGTGTGACGCTGTGTAATTGGCAGATGGTTTCCAACGTTTCGGAGAACCCTGATGTCTCTATTCACAGGGTAAATAAAGAGAATCGTCCTGAAGAAGGAGGCAAGAGTTTACGCCGAAACATTGTTATGGCGTCATCGCAGAATACCACGGTCTGATTTGTCGACGTGGGCTCATCTCGTTGTATTTGATGAAGAGGATAAATTATAATTCTCAAAATACTCTTCTCTCGATCCTGTTACGTCGTCATTTCTGTTAGATCCGAATACCTCTCTGAGTCCCTCCTTCTCAAACTGTAATATAAGACATTAACATTGTATTTTTTATTTCCTTGTCAGGGAGAGAGATTAGGTTTCATACACATCTAAATGACACGTATAATTATTTATGTCCACTGAAGACCAGTGTTGCTAAGGACATGAAAAGAATGGGGATTAGTATGACGTGGCACATATAACACTCATGAGGGAAAATTATTTACAGATATGACTGGCAAATTTCAAGGTAAGAAACTACTTGGGAGAGATCTAGGCACAAATGAAGGAATAATATTAAAATTTATTGTGAAGGAACAGGATCGGTAGTCGTACACTGGAATCAGCTAGCTAAGAATAGATTCAAATGATACGATTTTGTAATCAAAGTAATGGACCTTCTGTTACATAGAAGCAGGATATTGACACGCTGAGAAACTATAGGCTTGCAGGAAAGACATTACCATTGAATCAGTTTTCTTGGTTAGTTATATTGGTTGCTTTGTTCATCTTAGATACGAAGACGTACAATGAGTGGTGCTGCTGTCATCACATGTTGTTATTAGCTGATCGTATTGACCATGTGTCCTTGAGCATCCAGTGGTCATTCACGTACTCAAATTCCCAGCCTTTTATGTAAGTTAAAGGTTCACTGCCGTTAATTTTAAGTTTTTTAACCAACAAATGCACTTTTTATTTTCGTATTTCTGTTCAGTTCACCCTACATATGTTTCGGCCGTGACTCGTCCATCATCAGGGGTACATTGATAAGTTCACTTCACTGTTCACTGGTCCATTTGGTATTATCACAGAACTGTTACACTGTTTAAGGCTATTATTTACTATGACAATCACCAGTATACAAAGTTTCTTCAAGTTGTTTCTTGAAATGTCTTGGTGTTATAGTATTTATCTTGCGTTTGAAGTATAAGTATAGCACTATAAATTGTGAATATAGAGCACTATGTCGTTGGTAGTTGTCGACCTCGGTGGACTAGTGGTTAGCGTGCTCGCCACTGGACCCAAGGTTCGCGGGTTCGATCCCGACCGAGGTCGTGGAGCACCACTTCCTTCGGAGGGGAAGTAAAGCCGTCGGTCCCATGTCGTAGATTTACGGCATGTAAAAGAACCTTACGGGCATGAATAAAAATGTTGCGTAAGCCAAATTGCCTCCATTTCTCACCCAAGTCTCCTGACTGCCTGCCAGATGGCTCTGGCGGACACATCAGGATCGATAGAATAGTAGCGCGGCCAGCTGACCAGTCACCAACTGCCACGAATGCGCACGACTTAGTAACCTCGAAAAGAGGAGGCAAGAGGAGGCCCGGGCCCATATAGGGCTGTTGAGCCATGGTTATTATTATTATTATTATGTCGTTGGTAGTTATTGAAATCGTTAAAATTATTATTATTAAAAAATTGTTAAAATTGATGGTAGTTGGTCTTGTATAGATGTTGACCAAATGGACCAGTGAACAGTGACGTAAACTTATCAATGTACCCCTGATGATGGACGAGTCACGGCCGAAACATGTGTAGGGTGAAATTAACAGAAATACGAAAAAAATTGCATTCGTTGGTTAAAAAACTGAAAATTAATGTCAAGATGCACGGTGAACACAAGTGAAAAGGTTCAGTGCCGTGTTTGCGGACCTCTTACTTCTCCCTGTCTTGATCCACATAAATACATCTTACGCCTTCCTATCTTATTTATTTAGGGCATATTTTATTATTATCATTCAATCTACGTCTAGGCCTTCCAAGACGTCTCTTATCTTCAGATTTTCTAATCAAAATTCTGACTTGTCCCATGCATGCCATTTGCCCCGCCCATCTTATTCTCTATGATGTGTTCATGCTCATATTATTGGGTGAAAGGACGCGTAGTTATCACTCTACGTCAGAAATCAAGAGAAAGTAATTTGGAATCATTAAACCCAACGTGACGTTAGGATTGTGCAGACATGCGCAGTACTTAATGAACTGTTCGCCAGAACAGCTTACGAGGGCATAAAGTGAAGTTTTCGAGCTTCACGCATGATTAAAGTATGCAGGATTGGGTCCACTTAACCTTAAGCTTCATTAAGCATTGTTGGGCAGAAGTTTACCTTCCGTAAACTTCGTGAAATTGGAATTCTGCAACTATGCCTACCTTGCCTCAAGTGACCATTTAACAAAGTTTCAACTGTACAGGAATTATGTAATGGAGTAAAATTTTACCACTTGTCTACTTTCACCTACATCTTAAACGGGGAAAACCCTTTGGATAATTTTCATAGCAGCGTCCTTGAAAATAAGAGTTGATTTATGTTACAATCTCGAAGTAACTGTTTTGTGGGATTCGTATTATCATGTTTTGTGGGGGTCTTCTGATGTAATTTTAACATTTCGTGGTTAAACAGCACGACGCAGTGTTAACAATTGTTTTTTTATTTTTTAATATCAACCAAGAAATGCACTCAAATTGTCACAAATTCACAATAGTGTATTCACAAAACACACTATACTCGTAGGTGTTTCGGACCTCGTTGGTCCATCATCATGGAACACATCAGCCGTTGCGTAAAACAACAATGCTTTGGTCTCATTGTACATGTAGAAGAACTGCTGGTAATTTTTCATAGTGAAATGTCACACTGAAACTTAAAATATACAATTATAAATATATAAAATAAATTATTAAATATTTTGTAATGTATTTTATATATTGAGTGAAAATGTCAAAATGAGTGGGCTGCGTATCATCTCACGCTGTAAGCCTTCATGGACGGCACACGGACAGCCTGAATGCTCTTACCTTTGCTGTGTTCGCTGTTCAATACAAAATTATTTTGATACCCTCATTTAAATGGGGTACGCGGTGGCGCAGTTGTTTGAGGCATTGCATTACAAGCCGAAAGGTCGCGGGTTCGATTCCCGATTAGGTAATTGGAATTATTCATTGGCTTATTTTTTCCGGCCGCAATATGGCCCTGGGGTCGACTCAGCCTCTAACAGAAATGAGTACCAAGGTACCTGGGAGGTAAAGGCGGTCGGTGCGTAGGGCTGACAACCGTACCACCTTCATGTGCCGATTGTCTAGAAATTCTGGGAGCCCTAACCTCCTGGAGCCCTAAGGGCCTGTCCAGGCCAGTAATGGGATTGCTTTACTGTAACCTTAATTTAAATATCTGATAAGCATTATGCTAATTACTTCACAGGGAGAGTCTAAGAAGACACAAATTCTGTGCCAGATAATCTCTTGATTGCCAAGTGTTTAATCCTGCAGTATCAGAATTTTTAAAATGTTAACTCTTTGGTGCTGGAACTCCTCTTATAAAAAAAACGAAAGATATTAGCTTCCCTATTATTCTGTGCTTCCAGCTAAACCTCGTGTAAACATATAAAAACGTTTGCCTTTTTTTTAATAACTCTGTCGCAGCATGTTTCCGCATCTGCTTGGCAGTAGCTTCCATATAATCCTCACAAGAAATTTCTCGTTACGTAAAAAAAAACGAGGAGCCATGTAATCAGAAACGTTAATGGAAGACGTTAAACCGTGGCTGTGCGACATCTAAGACCTGTCCACAAGTCACTCGATGAGATCGATGTCGGAGAACGTCTCATTAATTTGAGTAGTTCCATTTATGATGAAAAAAATTCTCAAAATAGCAGTTTATCTTACGTAAATGAATGCAGTTCTGAGCGTTCCCCTACTTCATCACTAAATAAATGGCTGTCAGATTTTCTCACTGGCGGGGTTTTACTCAATACCTGATGAGAGGATTCAGTAACTGTCTCACGTTCCATTCTAATATTAACATTTTACTTATGTTTGAGTCACCTAAGTTGTCACACATGAACTTCTAAGTTTTCACGGAGATTCCGATTCACTGTTAAAGTCGGTAGTATCGCATCTTAGAGACGTTGCCTAAATTTACGGATGTTTCGAGGAAACATGTCATCTTATTCTCTTGAGTCCACTGACGCTATGGACGAAATTACTGCTTCGTCCTTCAGGGCCCACTACTTATTTCCTTTGAATAGTCACGTTTATGCCCATTCTACACGATGCATCTTCATGGCCTTTGAATAGTCACGTTTATGCCCATTCTACACGATGCATCTTCATGGCCTTTGAAGAGTCACGTTTATGCCCATTCTACACGATGGATTTTCATGGCCTTTGAACAGTCACGTTTATACCCATTCTACACGATGCATCTTCATGGCCTTTGAATAGTCACATTTATGCCCATTCTACACGATGCATCTTCATGGCCTTTGAAGAGTCACGTTTATGCCCATTCTACACGATGCATCTTCATGGCCTTTGAATAGTAACGTTTATGCCCATTCTACACGATGCATCTTCATGGCCTTTGAAGAGTCACGTTTATGCCCATTCTACACGATGCATCTTCATGGCCTTTGAATAGTCACGTTTATGCCCATTCACACGATGCATCTTCATGTCTTTGAATAGTCACGTTTATGCCATTCTACATGAGGCATCTTCATGGTCTTTGAATAGTCACGTTTATGCCCATTCTACACGATGCATCTTCATGGCCTTTGAATAGTCACGTTTATGCCCATTCTACACGATGCATCTTCATGGCCTTTGAATAGTACGTTTATGCCCATTCTACACGATGCATCTTCATGGCCTTTGAAGAGTCACGTTTATGCCCATTCTACACGATGCATCTTCATGGCCTTTGAATAGTCACGTTTATGCCCATTCTACACGATGCATCTTCATGGTCTTTGAATAGTCACGTTTATGCCATTCTACACGATGCATCTTCATGGTCTTTGAATAGTCACGTTTATGCCCATTCTACACGATGCATCTTCATGGCCTTTGAATAGTCACGTTTATGCCCATTCTACACGATGCATCTTCATGGCCTTTGAAGAGTCACGTTTATGCCCATTCTACACGATGCATCTTCATGGTCTTCCAGCGTAAATGCTGTATACATTTCCTGTTTCTTCTCACATTTGTTATGCTTCTTTATTTTACCATCATGATAACAGTGAAGAGGAAAGCCATTCAGCTCAACGTTGCATAGTTTTCTCTGTCAAGAATTTTATTTCTGACACAAATGTTCTACGCGTCCTTTACGAGCTTTCGTCTGCCTGAAACGACCTTTGAAGCCGGAGAGGAGGACGAGAGAAACAGAAGAAGAATAGAAATTTCGGGATAGGGGAGTCATAGACGCTACATACATTACAGGAAAACGAAATTTTACGGATATGTAAGTTCCGAGGCAGTCCCTGCTCGTCCTTCTGATCAAGTTTGGAGGCAAGATAAAACGTCATAAATCGAGCAGTTACTGTGTTTGGGCTGAATTTTTGTATTAGCATTGAGAGGGTTGCATTATGGCAGAGTTTTGGTTTTAACTTTGGTCAGACTGCATTGTCTTGGAATTTTGACCTTAATGTTGGGAGGCCTCCATGAGAAGCATTCAGAGAAAGTGCAGTTTGGATACCAACTGAGTGTTTGCTCTAGAACCGAAGAAAGTTACGAACAGCCTTGAGAGGCAGAGGATGACAACGCTGTGTAAAAGGCGGCGTGTGTTGCAGTTCGGAGGAAGCTTTAGACGCTGTAGGTTCCTTTACAGTATTCCTATTTCCGCTTCATCCTGTGAAGATTGTACCTGTGTAACTGTCGTTACGTTCTGACTACCAGAAGGACACATCACTGCGAACAGTGTACCTTGTGCATCGACTATTACAAGGGAGTTTCAAATAATAACGTACGAGGATATAAGTTGTCAGACTCTCATTGCGTTTTGGGTTTCTGCAATGTGTATTGGTTAAATGTTCCGACGTTTCTGTTGGGACTTACTGCTTCCCTTTTCAGGGATACAATTGGTTTGGCCATATACTGAAGTGATACGGAGAAAATGTTTAGTGCGAGAGACATATAACAAACATTTTTTAAATTTTAAAAAAATTATTGTGGTAGATATCCATAAATCCTAATTGATTGTCTTGTTTGGTTTTTTTGTTATTACATTAACGTATGATATTTTAATAATAAGTAAGTAAATGTGGTGTTGCTTTAATTTTCAATAACCGTTGGATTTACAGTGCCACGTTTGTGTATTTGATGTTGTTTGGTTGGATGTTGTAATGGGTTAAACCTTATGTAAATAATGGTGGGTGGGTGTACCTTGCTGCAGCGTGTCTAATGTGTCTGGAAACTGTCTTATGAATATATTGGGAAAGGCCTCAGTGAGAATAGTCCGATATGTCCGGAAGACGAGTTACCGCGACACTGGTCGAGGGACTTCAAACCTGAGCTGTGGATTTTAGTATCTAACGTACTGACGCAAATTATTTAAAAGCAGCTGGTCCTGTTTCCGTCTTCCGGCATGTGATTGCCCAATGCGAAGTTAGTTTGTGAAAACTGTTATCAGTTAATTGAAAACAAAGACAATAGATAACTAACTCCAAGGAGCAGAGTCCTTCCTGAGAAGCTAACAAGTCCGCAGCTAATCAAGAAATTCCCCGCGTTTTATGGAACCCGAAGGTTCATTACCACATTCACAAGACCCCGCCAACTGTCCCTATCCTGAGCCTGATCAATTCTTGAAGATTATTTTAATATTATCCTCCCATCTACGCCTAGGTCTTCCAATTGGTCTCATTCCCTCAGGTCTCCCTACCAAACCCCTGTATGCATCTCTCTTGTCTCCCATACTTGCAAAATGCTCCGCCCGTCTCATTCTTCTTGATTTCATCAGCCGAATAATATTCGGTGAGGAGTACAGATCATTCGTGGCCTTTTGAAATGATTCGTAACATCGAGTTTACGGTGAGAAGTTGTTAGCACCTCGCCCAACCCCCAAGTTGGAGGACCACCCCTTGTCGGCTGTCCGCAACTGCTTCTTAAATACATGCGCAGCTACCCTCCATATCTGGAGGTCGATCCTTCATCAGGAACCTGAGGACGCGCCATGCTGTGGTGACGTGAACCCACTTATCACCGAACGATAGATAACGATTAGTAAACTGACATTGTGGTACGTGGTCGTCAGAAACTTTCAAAAATAAATGCTACTGAATCTTTTTGTTCATCCGTTGTTCAGTTGAAGAGGATGGGGATGATGCTTCTTTGTAGTGAAAATGTATAATTTGAAGGGTTTTGAGATGTAGCCATTCATTCAAATCGCATTGATGGACATTCATTGTTCACCAGTTACATCATGTATACCGGGAATGCACTCAGCAGGTCTCCGATACGACGACAGCGCACGTACACTGCTGCCAACGTTCTTACGCACACGAAATACGGTTATCTAGGAACGCAGTGCTGCCTGGCCTCGTCGGCAGGTATTGAAATGTTCCGAGTGCAGAGGACATTCCAACTGAAGTAGTTTCATTCGGCACTTTCTCTATGTCTACTGCCAAATATCCTTTTGATGATTCTGAAGGAACTTAGACGTTTCGTTTCAGGCAGATTTTTGCTAAACACCGATAATTTCAAATGTATGTGTGACATAATGCAGACACCTTATATTAGTGCTTGGAGGAAAAGAAGTGAGAAGGTAGATAAGAAGACACGGTTGTAGCGGCAGATTCGATTGCATTTTGTGTATTTATATACTGATAGACTGAGTTCTGACCGATACCGGCGGCCAAGTTGCCTAAGGCTGAGGTCTGCGCCCGCTTGTTTGCTGGGATCGTGGGTTTGAATCCCGCTGAGGGCATAGATATTCGTCTCTTATGTTTGTTGTGTGTTGTGTAGGTAGCGGCCTCTGTGACGGGCAGATCACTCGTTTAGAGGAATCCTACAGGGTGTGTGTGTCTAATTGTGTGCGATCTAGAAACCTAAGTAACAAGGCGGCTTAGGCCCGATTTGGGCTGTACCGCCACAGAAAAACATGCTGAGTTCTGAAGGTAGATGGTGGCAAAGGGTGAGGGAACGTAATACAGCCGTAACCGCAGGTAGATGAAACGAGCAAAGAAGAAATGGTATATTTAACAATACTTATCAGTTCATAAGATGTTGTAGATGAATGAAATGCGACTGTGGATCATGGGTGGGAAGATACTGATGGGAGAAAACGAAGTACTTGGAGGAAAAAGTCCCCACTGCAACTTTCGTTCACCACACCTACCACATGAACTGGCCAAAGCTCGAACTGGGGTCTTTGCGGTGAGACGCCTGCGACTGATTCATCTGGGCTATGGAACTGTCAAAGTTACCATTAAGAGTATCTACTGTATCCGACGTTAATCATCTACCATGCCGACGGAGGCAGCAGGATACTCTGAAAGTTCGGTACACTTTTACCAGACTGCACGGCGTTACATTCCAGAACAAACTGTCTTCAAAATATTTGTTGTTTACAGTAGTAAGTTATTTCTCTGCTGCTATCCCCGTTACTCACATATGACACAATGGGAATTACACGTGCAATTGAACATGACGTACTAATCAATCGCAATGTCTGTTCATAAGGTTACGTATACCAACACCAACAAAAGTTTCCCGCTCCAAACTGCACTCAGCAATCCAGCAAACATTTGACAAAGCACCGTAGTGTGACGATGGAACAAAGCGATTTAAAACATAGTGTTTTTTTTTTTTTTTGCAAAAGGGAGTGGGGAAAATATAATCCAGTGTTATTTTTCGAAATGAGACTGTGTAGTCCATAATTTCCAGAATATCGGATTATTGGATTATCATTATGTTATTTAATTACGATTTTTGCTGCAGGATTGTAGGTTGTGAAATGATAAGATGTACGTATACAGGTAATTGAAACACCATTGAAATTTAAAGTGACAAAAAAGATAGAGGAGAGTTGAACAAAAAATGGTAGCATAGAAATGAAGGTATAGTATACAAGAAAATAATTAGTTATGTCAAGGTTATAGAATTTAAAAGTTTAGATGCACTTCTATACAAAACGTAATGCAAGTGAGAAAGCTAAGTGGGGGACAAACCTGCGAAGTTTGGAGGAGGAGGGAGAGAAACCATTGTAAATGTAAATATTTTGTTGTGTAGATCAGTTAAGGTTAGATTAGAATATACAGTATAAGTTGTATAAGATACCAGATAGAGGCTAGTAAACAAATACAGTGGCTGCTTGCTGTTCAAAACCTGGTGTTAGCAGTCGCATTCAAAGAAATGTACTTGAGACAACAAATAAATTTGATTTGATTTCAATTAATTGAAATTGATGTAGAAGGAAAGGGTAATAATTTAGTGTATTTTAGTATCCGAACGCTATCCTGAAGGTGTTTATACAAGCCACATAAACCTTCAGTTAGGATATCCGGAATCCAAACCGAGATTTGAATCCTGGACCACGAAAGTATAAAGCAATAGTGCTAACCACTTTTCTAATGTTGGGTCCTGAAATTATGTTGCCAAACTTATCAACTCTTTTTTTTTTTGTGGAAAAGGGCCCCGCAGCAGATGCTACGGACGCACCGCAGCCTTGAGGTTTATTGTGCAATCCTGTGATGAAGATGATTAGTTTTCTCGTTTTTCCGTGTAGTGGAGCCCCGGTGGAATAAAATTGACAGGATAAAACCGAAGGACTCGGGGGGGGGGGGAACTGTCCCAGTACCACTTTGTCCACCACAAATCCCACATGGACTGCCCCGGGATCGAACCCGGGCCTCCGCGGCTAGAGGCCGGCGACTAACCGCCTGAGCCATGGTACGGCGAACTTATCAACTTAATGTCTGAAGTAACGGCTTTGAGTTGCCCCTGACAAATTAGTGGCTGAAGTTCTTTAACTTTTCTGACAACACACTAGCTATGGGGATACAAGACTAGAGTCTTTCGTCTCGTTGAAGACAAACTGTAGGCTGTAAGCTCTCCATTTCAAACTTTATCTGTGGTTAAAATACTGCCATATATTTTCATTTGTCTTGTCACAAAAAGAATGTTTAATCTGATCCGTTTTGATGTGAACTCTAGTGGTTAAAAAATTCGCACCTTATGGCAGAACACTGTGAGATGTTGGGTTGGCGCCGCGGCAACTTTTGATCAGTGATACGTTCCTAAGAGTTGTAGTGCCTTCAACTTCTGGGTCACGTAGTCCAAAATGAACAGCGTTACAGTCGTTCGAATGGGCGATACACATTTACCACTCGAAAGGACGTTACATCTTCAGCAGGGCGGCTATGAGACCCCGAAATCGCGCAGCTGGTGGGTTCTGAAGATTGCTGTCTTATGAGGCGTGGCGGCGTGTAGTCTGGTAGAAATGCACCGACGTTGCGTAGGCTTCTGCTGCCTCCGTCATCAGATTAGATCATCTACTTTTGCGGTGAAGGCATGTAATTAAGAGCAGTGCACACAATTAGTTAGGAGCAGAGGACTGTAATATTTTGCTTATATTTAACTAAATATGGATAAATTCCACACTAATTATTATTTGGATAGTTATCAGTTTTTCCTGGCCGATCCCAGTGGCCGTGCGGTCTAAGACGTGGGTCTGCGGCCGCTCGCTTACTAGGATTGTGGGTTCGAATCCCACCGGGGGCATGGATGTCTGTCTCTTGTGAGTGTTGTGTGTTGTCAGGTAGAGGTCTCTGCGACGAGCTGTCCCTCGTCCAGAGGAGTCCTACCGAGTGTGGTGTGTCTAAAAACTGTGATCGTGAAGCCTCGAAAAATGAGGCGGCATAGGCCTCCAAGGGGCAGTCGAGCCATTGGAAAAAAAATCAGCTTTTCCTGAGCTGTTCTTTAGAAAGTCGATGTTTGACTTAAGATTCACGTAATTAAAGGATTACAGTGGGTCGCTAAGTAACTCTGCAGAGAATAATCAGTGGGAAGCTGATAGCCGTTTAGCTAGTCAACAAGTTTCCCGGATTTTATGGGACCCGAAGTTAACAATGACCGTGCTTACAAGAGCCCACAACAGGACCCTAACCGAAACCACGTGAGTCCAATCCACATCTTCACAACTGTTTAACATTTATCTTTACATCTAGGTCTTCCTTTCGTCAGCGATCACTTCATTTCAGGTTTTGTGACTGAGATTTTGTAGGTATTCCTTATCTTACCCATACGTGCTGCCACCTCATCTTCTATTGGAGCACTGTAATATCATTTTGATGAAGACAACAAGTTGTGGGGTTCGTCACGTGCATTTGTTTTCCATTACTTTGTTATTTCTCCTCTTGTATGTTCTTCAGCATTCTGTTTTCGAGCACCCTTAATCCATGTTCTTCCTGTAGGTCGAGAGAGTATATTGTTTACGAACATAAATAAAATTGACGAGTGAAGTCTGTAAATCCAGATCTCATCGAAATCTGTTGGGCAACTTTAACATGGGCGAATCGTAGTATGCCGCGATCTGAGGTGTGTACAGTAAATTATACTACCGCTCAAATACTCTAATTATGGATTTGAATCCTGTTCGAGTCGTGGATGTATGTTTGTGATGTCCTGTGTTCGCAGAGGTTTAGCGACGGCTCGCTCTTCCGACCAGGGAGTGCCACAGAATGTCTAACAAGATTAATGAACCTGCAAAAATGGAGACCCTGAGCCGCATTGGCCTGTAGCTCCATACAGATACATGTAGACAGATTTGAGAGACGCATGCGGACAGACAGACCTCTCCTTTATACACGCACATCTATTATGTGTCTCCAATTAGTAATATCATCCCAAAAACGACAAGACAGGCGATGTACGTATAAACGCAACATTGAGACGCTTCGCGTAACCATTATTGCCGTGGAAAAGCAATAAGTATTACATATTCTGAGTGTGTGTCTGTAGCCTTAGTTATCCAGCATGCAGAGCGCATGCGCCGTATTATATTTTCAGCTGTGGCCTGTCTGGCTCTACCATATTTTTCGACATTATCTCATAAACGCCATGATGTTCGGGAAAAAAGTTATTGAACATAAAATGTGTGTTTTGATTTTCTCTACAACTTTTGTCTGAAATATTTCTCATTCTAAGAAGAATTCAGCGAAATATTATAAATGTATATAGATCTTCATGTAAAGTACCCGTTATTCTCGTCAGATTTTAATGAAACTTGAACTTCTCAACAGATTCTCGAAAACTATTCAAATATGAAATTTAATGAAAATCCTTATAATGGAAGCCGAGTTGTTGTTCCGTGCGCATGGAAAGACGGACAGACATGACGACGTTAATAGTCGCTTTTCGCAGTTTTGCATCCGCCGTTAGGAAAGCAATAAAAGCATAACATGGCGTGAATGTTACCGATTGTTTCGGGAAATCAGAGATTTTAGTTACCGATTGTTTCGGGAAATCAGAGATTTTACAAGTCGCGAGAGAAGTAATAATAAATCTTAGTTAATTTGATGCGCCCCCCTCCCTAGTGTGGGCCCCTGTCCATTGCACCGCTGTGCATTGATACAGCTAAGAGTTAGGCTGTAATTACGTCCCCCTGTCAAGATGTATTTTTGTCAAATCTTTGCCAAAGTTTCGCCTTGTTTTTTTTTAAAGCCTTATATGATATTATATTATAAAATGTGGTTGCAGTTACGTGGCACTGCGTACTTCCACTCGGAACATGGGTATTATATCAGATATATGTATATTAATTTATGTAGTTATGAACTCTTTTGAACATATTCTTTGTTTAATTTGTTCGAATTTTGTGATTACCCATTTGAGTTAAGGTTTCACGTTCTTAACATAGCGCCCAAAACCGTCTCTTGTTTCACCTGCCCTGAATTTCCTGTGCATAATCCCTACTACGACCCATGCATTCTGCCGCTTTATGAAAATTTCCCGGAAATGCTGTAAAACAAAAGAGTGGACATTTCTAGCATTCTTTCTCATTACAGTTCCTTCTCCCTGGTTAGAAAAGGCATCATAAAAGAATTATTGTAAGAAGTTGTAGCTGTTTCAGCAAAGAAACAAATGAATAGATGTGCGGCGTGGAGCTGTACATCATCCGCTTCTTTCATTTAATTTAATCAGCAGGTCATGGCAGACCTGGAGCAGCTCATAAAACATTTAGAAACGACGTCCGGTGGCGCAGACGGAGATGAAGTAGGAGGCGCGCTCGTTTCCCGCAAGCTACAGGGGACGGGGCCAGAGGCGAAATTAACGATGTCGATTACTCGGCGAAAATCTGCGTAGATTAGCCCGACTCGTGTTTAGGAAAGAGCGAGCCTTCATGTCGATTGTAATAACTATTATCAACACTTAAGGTTGTAGTACTTTCTCAACCAGTTCGGGATTCCCAACCCGTTGGTTGAGCCCGCTCACAGCCATAGATGAAGGGCTTTCAACCAGAAACCGCCTCATCTAACAGGCTGGTATAGCGTTAACTGTCTAGACTTCTATTCAGGAGGCACCTGGTTCGAGATTTCTCATGTTCTCATCGTCTGTGAATTGGAATATCATGATATACTCGTACGTGTATGTTTGAATAGGGTCTCAGTGGTTCTTTCCATATCCTTACTTACAATTGATGATAGTGTTCTTATATCTTTTGACACAATATAGTGTCTGTGTGCCGATCCCAGTGGCCGCATGGTCTAAGGCGTGGGTCTACGGCTGCCCTCTTGCTGGGATTGTGGGTTCGAATCCCGCCGGGGGCATGGATGTCTGTCTCTTGTGAGTGTTATGTGTTGTCAGGTAGAGGTCTCTGCGACGGGCTGGTCACTCGTCCAGAGGAGTCCTACCGAGTGTGATGTGTCTAAAAAGTGTGTGATTGTGAAGCCTCGAAAAATGAGGAGGCCTAGGCCCCCTAGGGGCTGTCGGCCATAGGAACAAAAAATAGTGTCTGTGTATGAATAAATGTTGCTGTACATAACAAGTCATTAAACCAGAACCCAGTGCGAAAGAGAAAGGTGTGCCTTGATTTTTTGCGGCAGTTTGGTTCTCGACTGATGTCAATAATGTGGAATCCCGTAAATCGTATGGTCTATGATACAAGCGGGGTGTCATTTCTGTACAGATATTGTGAATGATAAATATACAGTGCTTAAGTTGTCAGACGTGAAACACGGATACTATTTGGGAGTCCTAAACCTACTTGAGAAGTTAATACAATATTAAATTGCATCTTAAATAGGGTACGGAGGTGTATACCCCGGTCCAGTGGCGGGTTTTTGAACCGGCAATGAATCTTCTGGTACTATACAAAAAGGCAATGATGTCCTTGCTTACGCCGTGAAGATGTATGGGGGGGTAGATGTATAGCTCCACACATTCTTAACCTCGGTACTGTTTTGATGTGGTTGGTCAGCTTCACACCCAGGGGGAGTGTTCCCGTCACCCATTGAAGAAGAGGCTGTGTGGGCCGCAGGGCAGGTCTGGCAGCTTTGAAAAAGAGAAAAATATGTAGCTCGTGGCGTCAATCGAACCACGATTGCTCGGTCGTCCAGTAGCTTAGTCACTATATCGGCTGAGCTAACTCGGTTTCCATCCAGTGTCATATAAGGGGGGGGGGTGTCTTTACAGTGTGAAAGGGCGGCTGTACTTCATGGAACTAGTTGCTACGTGGTAATGTATGATCAACTTTAATACTGTATATGTGTGTGTACTCGTATTCTCACAATAGTAGACCCCGTATGCTTGCAGCGTTTCCTGTTATTTGTTTTCTAAACATTAACATCGATTTACTGTAGGGTCGATCCGGTGGCCATGCGATGTAAAACATAGGTCTGCGGTTTCTCGATTGCTGGGATCGCGGGTTCGAATGTCGCTGATGGCATGGATGTTCGTCTGTTGTGTTTGTTGTGTGTTGTGTAGGTAGCGGCCTCTGCGACGGGATGATCACTAGTCAGAGGAGTCCTACCGGATGTGTGTGTCTAATTCTGTGTAATCTAGAAACCTCAAAACGAGGCAGCCTATGTTGGATTTGGGCTGTAGCGCCACAGGAAAAAAAGAATTGTGGACTATAAGGCTAATGTTGTCCCTGTGCATCAGGCCATGAACAGTGGGGGAATTGGATATGTAACTCCGCGCAGTATTAACCTCGGTCCTGTATAGAGGAAAGTGTTCAGCTTTACGCTCCGGCCAATTTTTCTTGGGGTGAAAACATAGTAACCGTTAGCTAGGAGGATGGGTGGTCCAAGAGCTGATCTGGCTGCTGTATAGAAGAGAAATATCTCTTTTAGTTGCGGAGAGTTGAACCCCTTTTCCCGGTCCTCCAGCCCCCTATAGTAGTCAGTACAAGGACAGAGCTGTCCGGCTGTCGTAATATATTGAATGTATTGCATGGTAAATACGCAGTGTGTGCACCAGGTTGGGAGAACCATTGATTTAGTTTGCACATTGAAACAGATGTGAAACATTCTGCAAACACTTGTGTGTTTGCGCGCGTGTCCAGGGAGTGTTTAAAGCCCGTTGCCTATTTTATATCTGCCAGTATTCTGGAATCGGACTAGTGCGGAGTCATTATAGGTTATTAACCAAGCAGGATTTCACATAGGCACACAATTGTAATTTCAAAGCATATTGCCCTTCAGACTAACTGTAACAAATTTTCTCAAGACATATTATGTCTCTTACGTCAAATCCTATTAAAAACTCTGAGAAATTAAGTGAAAGAAAGACCGGTTATGTCTAAAATTGTAAATTTTCTTTTGCGCGTTACGAGGAATTTATTTGCCGTAGACAATAGCCGCATTATTGTTTACCTCTCTGGTAGGGCAAGTTTTATCGCTACCAATGTCTAAGCCTTCTACTACTGGACAGGAGTCACAGCTAATGCCCTGCGTTCCCAATGCCCGTAACTAACTCTACAGAGCAGAGTCCTTCCTGGGAAGCTAACAGGTCCTCAGCTAGTAAAGAAATTCCGCTCATTTTATGGAACCCGAAGGTTCATTACCGCATTCACAATCGCCCGTACCTGTCCCTATCCTGAGCCAGATCAATCCAGTCCATGCCTCCCATCCCACTTCTTGAAGACCCATTTTAGCATTATCCTCCCATCTACGCGTAGGTCTTCCAAGTGGTTTCCTTCCCTCGGGTATCCCCACCCAAACCCCTTATGCAACTTTCCTGTCCCCCATACGTGCCACATGCCCCACCCATCTCATTCTGCTTGATTTGGTCACCCGAATGGTATTTGGTGAGGTGTACAGAGCACAAAGCTCCTCATTATTTAGTCTCCTCCACTCCCCTGTTACTTTGTCCCTCTTAGGTCCAAATATCTTCCTCAGCACCATATCCTCGAACACCCTCATGTCTGTGATCACTCTTATTACCAGAAGTATAATATTTATACTCAGTCTAAACAAAACGTTTATTGCTTAAATAAAACCAGCTACATGTTTCGGCTAATATATAGCCACCATCAGGCTGGTCGCAAAAATAAATAGGAAACGTTTACAGCTGCATCAAAGTTTTGAGATCTCGAACCTTACAAATATATTATTATATAATGTACCTAAGATAGATATGCAACTTGAGGAATAGAAATTTTATGAAGTTTACAAAAATGTGTGTTATATGAAGTTTAAAAGTGACTGAGGAAGTATATTGAATGTATTATAATAGTAATAAAATGTGGTATTTAAAAGATTAGAATAGGGAAAACGTAGGTGATTTTTGTGGGAGATGATCTGTTTGTAATGTGTCGTTGTTTTATTTTCAGTATTAGGCCTGTAACGTTGGCATGTGGATATTTTCTGGAAGAATATGGTATTTAATTAAGATGGTCTATGTTATGTATCTGAAAACGTCTTGTTGGACTTATATGGTTATATGTATCTTGGAAGTTAGTTCCTTCGTGTTGTTACTTCTAGCTCGTTTCTGTATGTACTTGTATAAGTTTATAAGATTCACTTCACGTGATATCTTCTGGAAGGTCTTGGGCACGTCTCTTGTTATGACATTTGATATGATATTTGTAAGGTTCGAGATCTCAAACCTCTCATGTAGCTGTAAACATTTCCTTTTTATTTTTTCTATTAGCCTGGTGATGGCTCTACGATGTATATTAGCCTAAACTTGTAGCTGGTTTTGTTTAATATATAAAAGGTGTGTTTAGGCTAAGTATGTTATTCTTCTGGTTATATTGTAAACACAAGGGGGATGCGTCTTCTTAAGTAAGTTAATTCACCGAAGTTCTATGATTTTCTTGCTTCCTCTAACTAATTAATTAACTCCATGTAGCAAATTCCTTCATGAGAATGTGATAGTTCCTCAGCTAGACAAGAACTTCTTCTCACTTATTGGAACCCGAAATTTCTGTACCGCATTCACAAAAGCCCTCCACCTGTCTGCCTCCTAAGCCAGATCAATACAGTCCTATTTCCCATTCTAGTTTTTGAAGACATATTTCAAAATTATCCTCCCATCTGCGACTAGGTCTTCCAAGTGTCTCCCTCAGATTTCTCCCCCATACGTACCACATGCCCCAACTATCTCATTCTTCTCGATCACCCGAATAATATGTGATGAGGAGTGCAGGCCATGAATCTCCCCATTATGTTTCCTTCTTCCCTGCCCCGTTACCTCGTCTCGCTTAGACCCAAATACGTCTTCCTCAGCACCCTATTTGAAAACACCCTCAGCCTATGTTTCTGCCTCAATGTAAGAGTTAGGTTTCATACCTATATAAAACAACAGGTACAAGTAAATTTCTGTGTATTTTTGTTTTTTTATATTCAATAGCAACCTGGAAGACAGAAGATTCTGGACTCAATGGCAGCAGGCATTCCCAGAGTTCAATCTGCTCTTAATTTCTTCCTGTGTCTGATGAAAAAGTCCAGCCGGTCATAACCCCTTACATTTCACTGCCCCAAAATTATTAGGTGATCTGCGTAAGTCACGGAACTCTTTTTTGTGTAATGCCATATTACAGGCCAAAGTTCTACTCCCTACAAACAGGGTTAATTTGCAAATTGCGAAGTGACTCTCTAAAACGAATTTTGTTCGTTGGTTAAAAACGTAATATTTCATTCCCTGTATTGGTCTACGATATTTATATCTGTACTAATTCGTTTTAGACTGTACTTACCATAAGAACGAACGCCTTTTAATTTTAATTGTGTGATTATGAACAACCAGTTCTTCAGCTGTCAGTTTCAGACATTCTAATCAACAGTTTCTTTGGCGTGTTGTGTATTACTCTTCTCTCTTTTAGGTTCTGATATTCTCCCCAACACTCTTACATTGTTACCAGACTGCCACTTCTAATTTAAACTCATTATCGTGCAAATGACACCCATGTTCTAACATGTAGTTGTAACCCTGGAGATGAATTATGTGAGAGTGAGTGATTTGCTATATATGGCTTTGTTTATGGGTGGGACACTTTCCAGTGTTCAAACTTCCGCTTTAAACAGGTCATCACGCCTTATGTACACACAGTTGTTTGTAGTTAATTACGCATCCTCTGTCACCCTGCCTTGACAGTAGGCTACAGAAATAGCCGTCCTTGGCCGTTCCTGTTACGGACACTTGGTTAAACCGACTGCCTGTATACATTAAACATTTTATACTTGCGTGTAGCAAAGCTCTGTCGATGTCACACATTTCTAGTTACCACACTTGTACAGCTTAGTGTACCTATAGGTTATACTTACCATCGTTTCACGGACGTTAAAATAACGAATGTTGGTGTTAAGACATCTGAAAAATGAATAGTCATTTTGTTTCTGTATGCGTGATGAATTTTGGCTGCAATAAAAACACGCGAAGCCGAGCGTATGAATCAGCTGTTCCCCCAGTCCCTCCGTAGTACCCCTCACTCAGTCATCGCCTTTGTACCGTGTTGTTTGCTGTGCAGCTACTGTATGTCGCACTCGGAGCTTTAGAATACTTTTTTAAGTTTCATCTTCAAATATTGTATCCGCCATAATTACTTTCAAGCTCTCGATATTTTTATAAACATACCTGTAACGACAGTCCTGATCTTCCTGTGCGGTGGTTGGTCGGAGAATGGGCTTATGATTCATCTGTTATGGGTTCTTTATCTTCAGCTCTAATAATAACAGTTATGATTTAATTATATTTCTGTCTCACTACAATTAAACATAATTCCCGCCAAAACTGAGGCATTTTTCATATCGTGTGACGAGCTTTTCTATTCTCTGTTGATATAAGTCCATGTCCTTTGCTATCAGCCGTTGTGTCACAGCTGTTTCCACCTCCTGATTATCTTTAAATTTATGGCCGCCAAGATTTTGCTTCAGCTTTGGCAATAAATCATAATAGCTGGGCGCCAAATCAGAGCTGTATGCGGGATGTGTCGGGGTTCTTTAGTTACGAAATTATACGTCATATAAAATTATTTTCTGGTCGACGTGCTATAATATCAGAATTTGTGTTTCCTAATTTCCTTCCATCCTGTCCGCCTGGTTGTTGTTAGGAGACCATGTACGGTGTAATGCATAAAGCGATCGATGTCGACCGCTGTTTCGTCTTTCCGTATATAATCTTATTACTATATATATATATAATCTTATATAATCTTATATTAGTATTACAAGCTATTTTGCAAGCCATGTTGGTATCCCTTCGGAGTGCCGATTAAATTGCGTATGTGTGCATGAAATTGCTCGAAACTTACCTAACGTATTACATGAAATTCGACGTTAGAGATTAGCATTTTTTCGAAAGTTTCTGACTGAAATGACAGACACTTTATATGCCCTCACCCGCAGCGAAAACTCGGTAAATATTTATGGGAGCGAAAAATATTTCGAACGGAAGGTGTGGAGAAAAATGAAACATAAATTTGTGTCCAGCATACTTCCTCCCTCGGTCGTAACAGTTCTTCGAAATAACTGAACAATGCGATTGAACTGTTCAAAGTTTCGAACTGGCGTACGTTTCCGAACTTTTAATTTCAACACCAATAGTGGACTTCTGAAAACACGCGAATTTGACCTAAGTCTGTTGTCGTCGACAGTAATTAAGCGACGCTTCCTCCTACCTGGAAGTTGTAGGTCTACGTGTGTATGAATGTAGGTATATGTCTTTAATGAAATGTCGCTAATTGAACGTACTGCTACATTCAGATTTTTTTTTCTATGGCTCGACAGCCCTATATGGGCCTGGGCCTCCTCGTTTCATCGAGGTTTCATGATCACACATTTGAGACACACCACACTCGGTAGGACTCCTCTGGACGAGGGACCAGCTCGTCGCAGAGACCTCTACCTGACAACACACAACACTCACAAGAGACAGACATCCATGCCCCCGGTGGGATCCCACGATCCTAGTAAGCGAGCGGCCGAAGACCCACGCCTTAGACCGCACGACCACTGGGATCGGCCACTGCTACATTCAGTACTTTATTATAATTTAAATATGATTTCTTTTCGATGTACTTGAACAAAAGACAGCAAACGCCCAAAAATTGTTAGGATGTACATGTATTTTTCTAACTTGTTAGAACCTGAATTTTTATGCAATAACATATTATTTGCTGTTTATTCCAGTTTCCCAGTGTCACTGAAAAGTGTGAAGTTGTTATTCATGAAAAGTGGAATCATAAACTTAATATAGCATGCACGTAGTTTACGGTAATTTTGATACAAGAAGTAAGCAATTTTATTATTTCCGTACATTTTACGTTAAGAAGGAGTCTTGGCCAAGAACAGTTGCTTTAACCAGCCTTCTTAATAGGCCTAATAGAATTTCATTTAGTTTGTTCAGAAGAATCCATGAATAAATTATACATACACTGCGATAAACTGCTCCCTGTGTTTGACCTATTTGTCTTTTGTGATGGTTTTCCCATTTCATGTATGGTTATTTTAACTTTGCATTTGAAATAGTGTCGTTAAATAACGTACGATTCAGTCAAACGAGGCAGATATTATAATGATCGCGTCGTCATTACTTTTCTAATAATTATAATAATTATACGAGTAATGATTTGGATTAAGACAAGCCTGAAAATAAAAGCGTTTAAATACTGTTAGACTGGATGGCAGGAAATCAATTAAATGCTAAGTCTCTGCACTTTTAAACGTAATTGGAAGTTCCTTGCTGTAGCCTTTAACACGGAACATTCGTTTGAATGTTCCCTTGTTCTAAGAATTATGTAGAACAGAATTATAATTGGTTACGTTCTGTCGAATAGAAGGTTGTTACGACATGTGTACGTAAAGTTTTAATAAGCCCTCTGCTAATTAAATGTGTTTTTGCTTACAGGAGACCTGTCAGAACTACGTCCGTATTCTGGTACGAACTGCGCCGGGCAAGCTGCTCATCTGTGGGACTAACTCCTTCAAACCTGTGTGCCGGGACTACTCTGTGCAGGTGAGACATAACACAGTGTAACCTAAGTACATGCTCAGTAAGTTTCTGCAGTCGATGTAGTGTCTTCTAATTCGTATCCGTCACCAGATATTGTCAAAGTGACTAAGTTACAGTGGATGATAATGGATGGCCATGTTGTTTGCACGGGAGAGCTGAAAATCGCTTGCAAAGTATTGGTCGTAAGACGTAGAAGGCAGGGGACCTAGCCGTAGGTGGATGATATTAAAATGGATCCTAAGGGAGAAGGATTTTAATATGTGGATTGGATTTATCTGATTCGTGGTAGGCTGCAGCGGCGGGTTGGTGGGAACACAGTAACTGACTTTCGCTTTCCAAGTAACTGAGGCAGTATTCGCTTGTGAAGAAGAAACCTGCTCCAGTTAGTGATGTGTTTTGATGGAAGTTAACTAGCTAACAGTCTCCATGGAGTAAATATCTTTTTGAGAAGATTTGCTGTCCCACCCTATGAAACTTATCTTCTAACTGAATTATAGGCTTTTTTTTTTAATCTGTAAGCAGCTAGTGTGTGTCGTATTTTATTTACATGTTTTTTTTCCTATAGATTAGAACAGAATAGAAGTAGGGCGGGCACCAGAGTGTCCTATGCACATCGACCATTTCTGATCCTTTGTGCAGCCCTTATATTTATGTGCTTAGCAGCTCCGCACTTTGAACAAAGTGCAGTAACCTGCTTACAGAGATATCCTTAAAGTACCCTGGTTTCATAAAGTGATACCCCAGGTACCTGAATCTTATTGTAGCCAAGGCCTCACAGTCGCCAAGAACATGCGAGGCCGTTTCAGATGCCAGTTTGCATCTATCACACTCGGGACTTTCTACTATCCCCAGTTTAAACAAGTGTCCCTTTAAATAACAGTGTCCTGTGAACAGCCCTGTCAGTATCCTTAGCTGGTTTCTGTTCAAACTGAGTAGTTCTCCAGCTCTTCTAGCAGAGGGTCTTTTGATGAAAGTCTCTAGCCTGTCTTTGTCCATGAATGGACTGCCAATATTCTGTATGTTTCCTATCCGTCCATCCCCTGATCACCTCCCTGGCAGTCTTATGTTTTCTCCTATTATTATTATTATTATTATTATTATTATTATTATTATAGAATAGTCTGTTATGTAGAAATACACATCTGAATATACCCAGTAATTTTGTCTAAGAACAGAGAGGATAACATTTATGTGAATTTTGTAACAGTGACATGCCTCGGTAGTTACTACGGCGGTTCTGTCGCTCCTGTTATATTTACATGCAGTAATACATTTGTTCCACTGCTGCGAACATTCTCCGTAACTGCAAGTGAAATTAATAATTCTAAGTTTATGGATTCAGATCTTCTGCTTGGAGCACTCTTGCTGAAATTTAATCAGCATCCAGTGATTTACAACTTTATGTACTTTTAGTAATAGTCTTAAGCCTAAAGATCAGTAGGCCCATATAGCAGTGGCTCATCTGTGTACTGTATATTTCAGTCTACCCAATATCATGTACCGCTTGTACATTAAAGTACTGACAAAAGTAATTCTTCAGCCTGTTCAAAATACTTTGGGAATCTACAATCATATCAGCCTTTCCATCCGTTACCAAGTTTTTTTTTTTTTTTTTGCAAAGTTGGTATCTCTTCCTAAATTCATTTATAACTATATAGTGTTATTACGACAAATGTACACTTATTAATTTCTCTTTGATGTCTGGCTACGACAAACTTTATGTTATTTTCACCGTACATTTTAATGTATATATATATATATTAAATAATGTAATATATACATTAAAAATGTACGGTGAAAGTAACAAAGTTCATTTATCCCTCTATACAAGGCTAGTAGTTTTGTTGTTGCATTTGCTTCAGGCTCATTAATTTTACCTTTCAGATATCCTTGTTTCCTTCGTAGGGTATTTACTAATTTCTTGCCTTACATTGTTCAGGTTATCTCGATTAATTTGACTCGGGTCCTGCATTCACTTCAGTTTAACCTTTGATCCAATAATTCTCCGTCACAGTATTGTTCATGTTGCCTTATAACTGCCACAACATTTACCTTCTTGAACATGAATTCCTCCATGCCAAAATTCTGCATTGCTCTTCTATGGGCTAAGCAAGCAGTGAATAATTTACACACACGGATATAACTTATTTAAAACTAGAAAAAAAAAGCCGAAAACTCTTGATATCGCATATAACTGCAAGTCGAGTAGTCCACATGTATTTTTCCTACCACCGTCCATGAGTTTTGTGCGTCTTATCTGCCTTGGCGTTTCTCTGCTGCCAATAAAAATACGTCCTGTAGCAAAGCTATTGCACTTCATATACCGCTGTACTCAGAACGACAAATTATTTAGACCTACTGTTCCTTAATTGTGTACGTCACACCATTTGAGGTTTATGTAAATTATGGGCTGTATTGCCCGAAACTTATGTTTTTGACCCAGATTTCGTCACTCGTCTTGTATATGTGGTATTAGATGTTAAGTACATCTGTTCTGTGTATTCGTTTCGTAAACTTTGTGCAGAGGACACATAGTAATGAACAAATGTACATAATACATGTGTGGGGGAGTTTCTGCTTTAAAATTAACAGGCGATTTGTCGTGTGAAAGAGTGGGCCTACTTTACCGACCGTGCAATGCGTAACGTAAAGTAGCAGAAGCTTGCAGGACTTGGATGCAATAAAAGTTGATCTTAGAGTTGTACTGTGTACCGCCATAAGAGCGGATAAACGTCCCTTGGGAAGATAAACGTTCGTGTGGAAAAGAGCAGTAAATCTGTCAGGACTCCAGAGGTTTTGTGGGACCGTTATTTCTGTCACTGTTGCTTGCGTCGAGTGTCTTACGATGCGGACATCATCCATTACCTGCCACTCACCTGCTGTAACCGGACGAACAGACGTGATTGTGCAGTTTCCATTAAATAATTTAAGGACTGCTTAACTTTTAAAAAAATGCTCTACTTTCTGAAAACAGACGTCTTGTTACCGTGTTTTCAAACTCCTGCCTTTATGGTACTTCCTAAGCTAATTTATGGCAATCTCTTCGCACACGAATTCTCTAAGATCCATTTCAATATTATCCTTGTTTCTATACCTAAATCGTTCAAGCGTTTTCGTCTCTAGAGATTTTCAGACATATATGTTCATATATGTTTCTGATTATCTCGGTGCATGGCACAGAACTCAGGCTTTATTTTTTCACTTTACCTATATGTGTTGAATAGTACAAATTTTAAAGCTCTGTGTTGTGTATTTTCCTCCTTTACTTCATGTTTATCGCAAGGCCATTTATTTTCCTCTGTATTTTGTTTTGAGAACCGCTTAGCATATATTCGCTCCTTACAACAAGAGACCAATTGCATTTTCTTACGAAACAGCAGATGAAATTTTAATCCTTTAGACTAATAGTGTTCAAACTGTATTCAGGCTCTCCCTGGAGCTCCGCGGGCGACTTTGAGGGATTCTGCTAGCACAGTTCTTTTACAGTGAAATCGTTAAATGTACTTTTGATAATTTCTCATTGAATTTTATAAATTTTCCTCCCTATCTTTTTTTTTGCATAATTGACACAGGGTTTATTTTCGGTGTAAATTACCGGTTAGAACATTTTGTTTTTCGGAAATTTGCATGTCTGATTTTTTTAAATAATTTGTTTTTAAAAAGTTTTATTTTATTTTTGCACCCAAAAATACACCTTTTCCTTACAGAGGTTCCGCGAATAAATTCGGACTTACTGACAAGTGTTCCACAGATATTAGGAGTTTGAAAACTGCTGATTTAAACGTGAATTTTAATCTCTGGGTTTGTAATAGGACAAGGGAGAGTAAACGATTCAAAACTAAATGGAACAAGGCATTTTCTAAATACAAACTGCTTTCATTTCGTCGTGGGTGTTCAGAAATTCCGTAATGTTACTCGCCTTCACAGATAATGTTTATATGGCACATGAATGTGAATAAAGATTTGTCTCCGAATCGTTCATTATGTGATTACGGACAAATCATCGCCTTCAATTTCGTCGGGTTAGGAACTTGACATAAATGACCATCAGTCGCTGGCCTGATGACAATAAGACACCTAGACTCTTTTACTATACATGTGCTATAGGTTATTACAGATAGTGACTCAGGTGTTTGCGGTTGACCTTGGCAGTTGTTTGCGCTGGGGAAAGCTGACGGTCCTTTGCTTCTTACTAGTAACCGATATATTCCACATAAAAATATATTGAGCTGAAGTGCAGTTGTGTTTTGTGAGTGTGAGATAATACGGTTATTTTCTGTAGTGTTCTGTGTGGTTAGAGCCGCGCATAAATTTGACTTTGGGCTTGTTATAAACGAAACAGATAATAAATGGCGGCCAGTGGAAAGGTCATGCAGTGATACAGACTGATGTTGTTGGCAGGATCTATATATTTTCCCCCGTCCGAAGTTGCTATTGTAAAGGGACACTACCCACGCTGTGAATTCTCTTGAGTAAAGGACATTTATTTAGTGCCCCCTGTTATATACTTGTAGATGAAGCTATGGCATCGTGCAAGCCGCATTTCTGGCAAATTCTTAAACACGGTATTAGTATTCGTAGCTACACGCTGCATATGTTTTGAATTCATTCGATGTGCCTGATGTTTAAAGGAAATTTATGCAGCTAAAGGGTCTCAGTTACAGTATGCGAACTGTTGTACCCAGTTCATCCCCACCATCAGTTTTCTACGTGTCCGTAAACTTAAAGGCTACAACAAGCTACGCAACGGCAACTCGAGCATGAAATTGAAGAGTTCTGCGCTGTTGTCCTAACAGTATTTGTGCAACAGAACAACAACCCTCTGACAGCTCTGCTTTGAAGACAATGAGCACCTGCAGCAACAAACAATGTGCTCACGCAATCCCGCGCTTCACCACGCACTGTGAATCGACCCCCTTTGTGTTTATTTATTATGCAAATAGACTTCATTAAACGTGTGTACATTTTTAGACACACGCACACAGGCCTACGTGTATACGTATAAAGTTCTTTGCCGCGTGTACAGAACGCTAAACACTCGTCCACGTATATGAATAGGGAGTAGGTGAGGATCTGGAGAAAGGGTTCGTAGCATACATGATGGTATTAATCTGGAATTCGTGTGCAGAGAGACTAAGAGTAACCAAGAAATACCTTAAGACAGCTAATTACGTCTCGAATACAATTATAGATCGTTACGGGTTAATTAATCTGCTGGGTGCGAAGCTGCAGTGCTAAATGACATTTCCACTTCGGCTGAAAGAATGTACGATCCTTTCGGTCTAAAATTAATTTTATATTTGTTTCTGTGTAATGGAGTGACACACATTAGGAGAAAACAAAGAACTCAGTACAAATGCGATACTCACGGTGGATAGCCACAGAAGTTGTAACTCATGCAGTTATATTACATACAAGTCTCCATTACCAACCACTGCACAACAGTTCTTTTCACTCGTACATGTTTCGGCTACCCGTCATAGCCATCATCAGGGAATCACTTTTCACAGACATGCGCAGCGTATGGTATGTCAATAAATGTTATTATGTACACCATCTATTTTCAGTAGCAATCGCTGTTCAGTACCAATAAATTTTACAGTTTAAATTATATGTATGGTATTAAAATACAGTGTGTTGATACATAAAATGGAGACTTGTATGCAAGACAATTGCACGGAATATGTATAACATTAAGTATATGCAATTATATTACGTTGTACTGTCTCGCTGTACAGTACCAATAAATTTTTACAGTTTAAATTATATGGTGTTAAAATACAGTGTGTTAATACATAAAATGGAGACTTGTGTGTAAGGAAACTGCACGGAATATGTATAACATTATAAAGGTAAGGTACAGTTCTCCCTAGAACGGGCCATGAAGGCCCAGAGGGGAAGTAGAGGTATAGCTCTACTCTTTCTTTAACCCTGGCACTAGAAGAGGGTGGGTGGTCAACTCCACGACCCCGGCCGATTTACCCCCGGGAAAGAGACCCGGTATCCATTGTATAGGAGGCTGGGTGGGCCCCAAGGTCAGTCTGGACGGGTGCGGAAAATCTCGCCCCCACCGGGATTAGATCCCCGGACCGTCCAGCCCGTAGCGAGTCGCTATACAGACTGAGCTATCCCGGCCCACTGTATAACATTAGGTATATGCAGTTATATTACGTGGCACTGTCAATTGTGTAGTATATTATGCACAATGTGAGGGAAGTAATCCTCATGTAAGATTGTTGCTGTGAAATAAAGCTTAAAAAAATAGCTAAACGTTTTTGGTAAACGGCGTTTGCCTGTTAATAGGGGTCATATTTGTGTGACCTGTACAGAGAAGGTAATATTTTACTGCACGCATTCTGCTTGTTAGAGCGAATGTAATTTGTACTGAAACTGGAATAAGATGTGTCGCGTTGCTGCTGCTCGTACAGATCGTTGCTTGAATGCGCCTCAGCTGTAAACTTTCCCGTTATGAAGTCTTGTCTCAGCTTCCATTTGTAGTTTCCGGAATTCACTTTACGATCTTTAAGTACCAGACTTTAAGAAGTGGATAAAAACTGTCAGCTAGATTTTTTTTTGGGTGGGAGGAGAAAAGAGGCAGAAATGCGCAAACATTTTCGTTGTAAGATGAATTTAGTCAGTAAGTTATCACAAAAAGAAAGGAATTACAAGTGAAAGCCATGTTGTATGCAAGAGATTTTGAGTAGAGTACTGCATTTGGTTTCTGTGAGTTGATTGCTCAAAATGTACGTATAAAATGAAAGCGCAGTGGAGAGGTCATTCCCTTTTGTTTTTCCACATGTTTCCTCTGAACTGAAAGGGCTTGGACGTATTTTGCTACTAATAAGCCTACGTCTAAAATTTTCTTCCCTTCAACTACGGCTGTGATAATAAATTGCTGCCTACGTATTACAGAGTCAGTAAGGCGTGTTACTGTTACTTAAAACGTTCTTCGATACAGAACTACTAACGCCGTCGATCAGAATTCTCTTTGAGAAGATAATACGTACGTAGTTACGTGGGTAATAAAGTATTTCAATAGGTTTCGCTACTTGTCCCAACTCTGAGTTATATGAATCGAGTCCGCACCTGACACCATACTTCTTTAATATAGTTCTTAATATTCTTCCATCTACGTCTAGGTTTTCGAAGTGGGCTCTTCCTTTCTGATTTTCCGACGAAACCTCTGGTTTTTCCGTAGCTACCATGTTTGCTAGCCTCGTCACTTTCACCCCTCTCGATTCGATCATTCTAATGTTTCAATATATTTGGGAAAATGAAGTTAAGTAAGTTGTGATAATGAAGTTCGGTTGCGCGGGGGGGGGGGGGGGCAACTGGCTTTGAAAAGGAAAGAACGTGAACGACATAACGCACAGTCATAAGTAATTCGTTTGGAAATTGTTTCCAATTTTGTGTTTCTGCTTTTGTAAGCCTGCTTTATTTGCCTTCATTTAACAGTGTGTGAGTGTAGAGCTGTATTACTGCTTGTGAGTTCAGTGTGCATTGGCCACAGTCACAGAACCCCCCCCCCCCCCCCCCCAACATCGGTTGTAGAAATTATGAAAATATAAATCCATAATCTTTTAATTTAATTCCCGCTGCATAACATAAGCGAAGAGGATCTACACACGTACTTAACCTACCTGAATTTGGGTTTCCCATTTCTAGATGCCACATATTTATGAATAATGCAGTTCAGAAATTTTCTTCACATTCCTAATTATGTAATAGTTGTGGGCTTCCGCATCCAACAGGTGATATTATTTCATATACAGGGCATACACAAAAGAATGGTGCGGTTTTAATAGTGAACACTATTAAAACCGCACCATTCTTTTGCGTATACCCTGCACATAAATATACGATTTCTAGTACAAAGAACATGTTAGTATTTTGTTACATTTTCAGAAAGTACGAGTATTTTGATACCACAGTACTAATCGTATGCATCGCAACAGTATTTGTTGATATTTATTTGATATCTTTGAGGTTCTCAGAGTCCTGTTAATGAAGATCCAGGTCTTGTGCCTGTAACTCTCGTACCGGGCCCGCCTGCGAAATATGTTTAGACTATTCGCTAAACAGCAGCGCTAGAGAAGTTGCCGATACGTAAGGCAATTGTACTTGGCGTAACATTACTCTGCACGTTATCCATTGCGAATGCACTAATTCATTACTGTTGATCACTGTCCTCCCTCGACAGGAATAGTTATGCCACGGAAACCATACCGTTATGATAATACGTATTTTGAGACTTTCAGCTGACTGTTCTAGTGGGAAACACGAATTTTATATAATTGCGACTCATGTTTCTTATAACATCTGTATAAAGAGGCTAAATTTTACTGCAAGTTTGTCATTAATTTAATTTTTGTCTCACAGATAAAAAACGTCGGATTTCCTTTCGAAGTCTCAAGCCTAGTTCCGTAGTGGTCGTTAATTTTGGAATCACCTGTACTCATAAATGTACACTGGTCGTTCATTTAGGAATCACCTGTACTCATAAGTGCACACTGGACCCCTCTTTAATTAGATTCCTTATCGTACTTTTTTTAATGGCTCGGCAGCCTCTTGGGGGCCTAAGTCGCCTCATTTTTGAGCCTTCACGATCACACTTTTTAGACACACCACACTCGGTAGGACTCCTCTGGACGAGTGACCAGCCCGTCGCAGAGACCTCTACCTGACAACACACAACACTCACAACAGACAGACTTCCATCCCCCCGGCGGGATTCGAATCCACAATCCCAGTAAGCGAGCAGCCGCAAACCCACGCCTTAGACCGCGCTGCCACTTATCGTACTTTTACTTATATAAAGAAAGATTGGCTTATGATGTCATCACGTCTGTTTGTATATCCTCGCCAACTATATTTTGAACCACTTGACGGACTTTCATGAAACCAGATATGAACATGATGTCAGTAGACAACATATCCACCCTCAGTTTTCAGTTTCTTGTCATTACTAATCCCAGTGTGACTGCCGTGCGAATATTTGAGGTGGAAGCGACAGTAGAACCGCTTCGTCCAAGGCGTTCAAGCTTTGTGCAAGAAGTTTTCCAAAAGCTTTGTGATACCCCAGAAGCTGTGACTAGCTCCATCTAACTGGATCAATTGAGTAGGCAACCTTTTACGTGAGTTGTTTTTAATTTTTATAAATTTTTTAACACTGAACGAGGGGCAGAGTCAAAAAAGTATGATGTTGTTTGTAACTTCCGTTTTTGTTTGCTTTTTTTTTTTAATGTGGAACAACGTGATTCATAAGTCTGTGTTGGTCTTTGAATTTGCTATTTATAATTAGACCCAGTGATCAATGTACTAACACAATACAGAAAAGAAGGTGCTTGATGTGCGTAATAAGTGTGGAAGTGGTTCATAAATTTGTGTATTTTTGCATCTGCCTTACAAGCCAAAACGAGGAGCTACAGGAAATACGCAGCCGAATTCGGACAGGTAATAGAGCTTATGTGTCCATATTACCGTTGATGAAGCGTCGTGACACTAGCTGGAGAGTTCGCGTAATGCTGTATAAAACATTTATTGTCTTACATGGCAGTGAAACCTGGACTCCATTCTTCTCCAGCACCACATTTCAAAACTTTCCAGATACTTCTGATCTGTTTTCCGAAGTGTCCACGTTTCTGCAATACTTACACTCCTATATATATATATATATATATATCCAGCATTGGGCAGTCATCACCGTACGCACTATTTCCTTGTTTCCTTATGTCTTGCATTCTTTGTCTTCGTTTTTCATTCGTCCTTCCTTTCTGCCCCACTCTCCCTTTTTATCTTTAGCTTTCCTTATGTTCAGATAATCTAGCTTCTAATTTCTTTTCAGTATCCACATTATAGAGGCAGTGCTTTTAGTTTTCTGTAATGACTGTAATATACCTCTGATAAGAGGTTCCGCGAACCACTCTTTCCCCAGACCTAGGAAAGTGGTCCATAAAGTAGATTATCTGACTTCAGCAGAGACTCGGTGTATGAGAAAATTTTCTCTCACTGTTTATTTTCTTCCGATATAAAGTGTAGTCATGTAATGCAAATTAAATAATGAAACTACTTTTGTCAGACATACGCTCTATTCCTGAGTTCCAGTAACACTTGATTCTCTTGGTCTTGGAGTGGATTATTTCGTAGGCGCCACACCTCTCATGAATAATAAGGTACTACGTTACACGCCTCCTATCAGATATACCAGTCAGGTTTTTCGCCTTTCATTGAACCTGGTGTCTTAAGTGAGATAGTAATTTTATTTTACATCTACGAAACAAATTTCAATCCACCCGACAAATTATAGTGTAACCCTCCAAAAGTAATTAATCGAAGTGCGTTAGGTAGTTTCGGAGTTTAAATGTGGGGACAGTGATGCATGTTAATTTTGTTAACTTCGTACAAAGGATACATGAAAACTGGTGTCCAAGAGGCGTGAGAACAGTATGTCACATATTTAACAGACTGACTTTATAGTGATATAAAATTCATTTCTGACCACCAGTATTTTATGGATTTTCCGGGTCCGTGCTAGTTGTTTGGCCTGTGGCTTCTGATTGCGTTCCAGCGCTACACAGGCAGGTGAATCAAATGCCCTGGAAACTCTACTCCAATTCACTAATTGCTCAAGACAAACACGTCTACCCCCCTTGCTGTTTGTTCGGAGAAATAAGTATGGCACCATGCGGGGTGAGACAGCCATTAGACTGATTAGTTGGTTGATTCGGTCATTTCAAATTGATTTACTGCATTCTAAAACAAACAAAACGTCGCCGGCCCAGACGGACTTCATAAATAATTCTTTTAATGGGTAGAGTTAGTAAAATGCGCCTGCAGCAAATGTGTTCGTGCTTTATACAGTGAAGCGCAGCGAAGCTGAGCGGTTGTCACTTTTATGGCTGGCTAGGTTCAGCAAGACAGCTAACTTACGTTATGCCAGTAGTGAACTCACAGATTTAATAAGGCATCACCTTATTAACCGCAACTGTTGATGGTAGGTGTTTGTGTGTAACTGTCGATATTGATATTTAAATGCTGTACATTTTGTCTCACGCTGTGGACCTTTACGGGACGATTTATGTATGATATGAAGGAATTAATGCCGATCCCAGTGGCCGCGCGGTCTAAGGCGTGGGTCTGCGGCCGCCGGCTTACTGGGATTGTGGGTTCGAATCCCACCGGGGGCATGGATGTTTGTGTTGTGTTTGATGTATGGACGATAGCATGAAACATAAGGTGACATGTAGGACAAAAAAAAAAAGACTTCAACAGTACAAATGGATCAAAGGGGAAATCCCAGGTATAAAAAAAAAATCCCGAAGGACTAGTATGGAATATAAGGTGACATGAAGAAGGGCTGAAGACTTAAAAGTACAAAATGGATCAAAGTAAAAAAAGCGGGACAGGAAAGAAAATCCCGCTGGGGTCATGGATGTCTGTCTCTTGTGAGTGTTGTGTGTTGGCAGGTAGATGTCTCTGCGACGGGCTGGTCACTCGTCCAGAGGAGTCCTACCGAGTGTGGTATGTCTAAAGTGTGATCGTGAAGCCTCGAAAAAAAAATGAGGCGGCCTAGGCCCCCAAGGGGCTGTTGAACCATTGAAAAAAAATGAAGGAATTAATTTGTCCTCTCAAGGTCATTCGACTTCCTTTTTACCGCCGTACGGTCATCTCTTCAACCTCTTTGAACACGGGCTTCGAAATTTAAAAATCTGGGCCCCTATCTTACCGACTGCCGTAACACCGTATTATAAATAACGATTATTTATTGAAACATCATAGGAAATTATTCAGGATGTTATTATTACAAGCGGGTACACACACTTTTCTTGGCACATTTTGTAGTCTGGGACTTCTATATTTGCAGGATTGGACTCAGTGGGTCTTTTGAACACCGTAATGAATTTTCAGGTTCCATAAGAGGCAGGGAGCTTCACTAGTAAGTGAGCGATAGGTAACTTGTCAAGACCCTGCTGAATGGAGTTTAATGACGTGCCTTCGTTAACTTCCTGCTTAAAATTAAATGTACAATTTAGGCGGTAATTTTTAAATTAGGTTGTTCTGGCTGACAACAGTATTACAAAACTGTACGCGGGCTACACAACGCAGCTGCGAGCCACGTATTGGGAGTGCCCGCTTTATAGCCTAGGGTTGCGAACAAAGTACAAATCTGACGTCTTATTTCTTCCAGTGGAGACAACTAACATAACTAAATAAACTCGCTAGGAAGATACATGCTTTGATTACTGTAAGCAACTATGCACAGGCCCACAAGAAAATAAAAGCACGGCAAGCATTAATACGCGGTGGCGCAGTTGGTTGAGGCACTGCGCTACAAGCCGGAACGTCACGGGTTCGATTCCCGATGGTGTCATTGGAATTTTTCATTGACATAATCCTGTCGGCCGCACTATGGCCCTGGGGTCGACTCAGCCTCTAACAGAATTGAGAACCAGGAATATTTCCTGGGGGGGGGTAAATGCTGCCTAGTGCGTAGGGCTGACAACCTTACTACCTTCATGTGCCGATTGTCTAGAAATCTGGGAGCCTCAACTTCCTGGAACCCTAAGGGTCTGTCCAGGCCTGTAATGGGATTGCTTTACCTTTTACGGCAAGCATTAATGAAGACGTGGATCTCATAACTAGAGGCTGTCACAGCTTTAAAAATAAGACTACTGTAACTGGTGGTCTGAATATGGGTCCTTTTAAATGTTCCTCCAAGATGGTGCTGATAGTTTCGTAGGTCTCATTAATATTTGATGCACAGATGGACGTGTACCAGCAGAATTAATGATGTCGTTATTTGCCCACATTTACAAGAAGGGAGATAGAATTGTGAACATTACAGAGGTATAGGTCTGCCGATCCCAGTAGCCACGCGGTCTAAGGTTTGGGTCTGCGGCTGCTCGCTTGCTGGGATTGAGGGTTCGAATCCAGCCGGGGCATTGATATGTCTCTTGTGAGTGTTGTGTGTTGTCAGCCGATCATTTGTCCAGAGGAGTCGTATCGACAGTGGTGTGTCTGGGTGTGATCGAGGAACCTCAGAGAGGAGGCCTAGGCCCACTTGGGCTATCGAGCCATGAAAAAAAAAGGTACCGTATGCTTTATTCTGGATACAAAATACATGCAAAGATAATCACACGGAAACCTGTCTTCAGTGGAAAAGTTCTGCATTCCGGAATATCTTGAGTTCCGTTTATCCATTCTTAAAAGTGCCTTCAAGAAACGGAACCTACTCTCGGTTCCGTTATAGGCAGGTGTTATTAGTATATTTACACACACACAGGCACCATCGTATGTGGAGGCTGAGTTAGATGTTTCGTGACATGTAAGAGCGGTAGTGTAGGCCTATTGTTTTTTTTTATTAAATTAAGGATTCAGTTTCAAACCTTGTATGAAGTTTCGTAACAGTGTTGTCACAATGTTTATCCATATAATGAGGCATGTACGGTCGGATATTTCAGCTACAGGATAGAGAATAAAAATACACTGTAACCAGCGTGTACCTATAATGTCACTTTCCGTGTCTGAACAGTGCAAGAACGCGTGGCGTTAGGGTGTGAGTGTTACGTCTTGGCATAATTTTTTTAAACAGTGACAACAATAATTGTTTCAGTGTACATTGCAGCAGTGTTCATCTACCTCTCAGAGAAGGACAGGTTTAAGAATGTGAATAAGAACTCGGCTTCTTGTACCGCAAAATTAAATTGGCCCGCAGATGGCTGTACGAACTTTCCCAAGGACCAAAACTGAACATAAGAAACCAGCGACATGACGTGAACCATGTGTAAAATTGCGAAAAGTGAGTTTTAGAATAATCCGCCCCACAGTTTTCATTTCTGGGTCAAACCAGCCGTTTCTGCTGAGTTATATAGCGGCAGGACTTGGGGAGGGCGAAGCACTTAAAACCTTGCGGGCTGGGGTCTGGCGTAATTACTGCCGAATCGGAGCTGCCTAGTGGAAGACGTTAGATGCCACCGCCGAGTAAGGGGAAGGGGGTTTATGGGGTCTGGGGGATACAGTACCAACTGATGAACAGTTATGGGGTCGGATCTCATGTTAAAGTTATAGTGCAGATAAACCGCCACCATGCGACGAGGGTCTGGCGAACGCTCAAAGCAAAACCTGCTTGTCCACCTAATTTATGTAATATGTTGCCTCCCGGGTGAATATTCTTTTTCTCCACTTTAATCCTTTTTATTTATTGCATTATTGCAGGTCTCCACCCTACAAAACCTGGAATTGGTTGAGAGACAGATGTTTGGAGACAGAGTTTGTATAGATTTTATGTAGACTTTATGTAATAACGTACTGTATTTTAACACACGTATTTTAAACTGTAAAATCAGTGACTACGACATTTACCATTCAGATACACGATGTATGCTCAAATGTCTGTGTACGTTGACTCCCTGATGATGGCAGAAATGGTCAGCCGAAACATGTAGGAGTGTAAAAATAAATTTATTGTGCAGTGATTGGTGGTATAAAACTTAATTCTTTCTCTCGTTTTATTTATGCCACTTTCTCTTCTTCTCCTTGCAGTTTTCTCCAAGCTCCCTTTCTATTCATCTGCTGCCTGCCCCTTGCTTATTCATGTCACCTCAATTTAAAGTAATTTCGCGGAACACATTCCCTCTTGAGAATAAAATTAACCTGCGTGTTCACAAGAGTTCGACATGAATAATAGAATAAAAGGTAGATTTGTTCGACACCCCACCCCCCTAAAAAACTTTATTTAAAAACAATTTTAGGTGCGTTCATATTGTCTCGAAAAGCGCCTATTAGCTTCGTCATACCTGTCCGTCTGTCCGTATCTATCAGCGCGGCTCCCACTGGAAGCATTTCCGTGATATGTGATATTGGGGACTTCAATGAAAATCTGTCGAGTAGGTCCAAATTTGATTAAAATCGGACAAAAATTTCGGACACTTTACTTGAAGACCTAAGAACGTTTTATTATTGTCGGCGACATGAATTCGCCATAAAAGCATGTTTGTACAACAGTCAGTATTTTTATATTGTTGACAGTGACATGTAGCTCAACAATACACACAAAACGCCTTGTTTCATCTCCATTACAACAATGGTTACGCGAACGCGCCACAGTGTTATGTTATACGTACATCGCCTGTCTTGTTACAGTGTGCTTCTATTGATGCTTACATCCCCGAATCTTCTTTCACTTCAGGTTTTTTGGCTACAGTCTTGTGTTTTATGTTACACGTACCGTGCATTTTGTCATAAGTTGAAGTTAAACCAACTAATGCACAGGAATTACTAAAAAAGTATATTTGTAACCGCTACATACGTTTCGGCAATCAAGTTGCCATCCTCAGGGGACGAATCAAAGAATCACAAGTATCTATGGCATCAAGATACACATACATTTGGCATTTTAATGGAAGTACACTTTCCGCTCACAATATTAAAATGAATTGATACCTATAGTCATAAAACTAAACGTTAAGAGTAAATAATACAATGTGTCTAAGTCGGTGATGTAAGCTGATACGTCATATAACACAGTAAAAATTATTATATACAAATATTGTTACGTGATTCGACTTAGACGTTTAAAACATATAAAAGTTGTACTTGCTGTTGGCCATGTACACAATCATATAGTCGATCTACGTCGATCTCGTCCTGTGGCTTGGGATGTTGTGTGTCCGGTGAAGTGTCGTTACAAATATACCTTACTTTGTTAATAATTCTTGTGCATTAGTTGGTTTAACTTAAACTTACAGGCTTGTGTGTTTCTGTTTTCTCTCGCATGCTTCTTACATTCTCACTCTGTCGCATTCTCCTCGATACTGTTTGATGAATAAAAGTTACATGGCTTCTCATTGTGCAGTTTTCTTCAAGTCTTAGTACTCCCACACATTCTTCTCAGCATCCTGTTCTCGAACACCCGTCCTTTGTGCGTATATTAGTTATCTGACGGTTACAGACCGCTTCCTCCACTAATACTTCTCATTTCCGTCACCACGTTTGCTATCAGCTGCCTCTGATTCCTTATTTTATCATGTATGTCTGACATTCCTGTGGAAGAGACAAGTTGGAAGACCCAGTCTTAAATAGGAAGATAATATAAAAATGGATCTTCAAGAGATACAGGGTGATAGGGTATGTACAGGATGTATCCTTCTCAGCATTTATGAACACGGTAATAAACCTCCAGGTTTCACAAAAGACGTAGAATTTATTGAGTAGCTTAGGACCGTTGGATGCACAAGTTGATCCTGTCCCATGATCTTAGTTGTCGTTCTTCTTAGTGTGAAAATCATGGACCAATTTGTTTTCAAGTCTAATCGGCCCGTGTTAATGGTGTGACTTTCTGCCCCCTGTTCTGCTTGTGAAACGTTCCGCTCAGTGATGTTTGTTCTCAGCCTGTTTTATTTGGCAATTTCGATTTGGGTACTGCAGTTTGTTTAACCGTATTGGTCAAGGTGCCCTTCAGTAGTAGGCTGTGTATTAACACCGCGTCGGCGGAAGTTTATGTTGCAATTCGCCAATTCGGTACGATCTCGAATTGTTATGCGTAGCGTGACAAAGACAAATTATTTTTTTTTATGTTATTCACACCTTGTATATTCTTATAATTAACATATTAACCAACTTATGCACTTAATAAAATACATTCAGAAGTACAAAACTCCTATAAAACGCCTACATATTTCGGCACCGAGGTGCCATCATCAGGAATTTACTCTGACAAAGGAGTATAAGGCCAGCACGCTTGTTAATTTTTTTCCTGGAGGCCTGTGTGTCTCATTCTTAGTGCGTGTAGTCACCTTCAAAATACCCGACTTCTGACTTCAAACATGTCTGCGAAAAACTGTGTGATGTTTGAAAATCATGTGGGATATTTTCTGAAGGTCCTATCTGTACTGTTGTTACATTGCTGTGATTGGAATAGTACAGCGTATGTTTCATCATTTTCAAGTATTGTATTTGTTTGACAGCCAAAAACGTTTTAACGAATGCACTGTCCGGGAAAGCTGATTGCACTGAAGTAAAATCTACTTTTTCTTCCGATTTCATTACATTTCGACGTATTCGCTTCTATAAACGTTCCATAACTTGAGGGTAAAATGCTAGGACGATTGTTTGTTTTTGAGAAACAAATCCGTAGGCATGATGGATAATTGCTTTAATACCCGTAAAGTACACAAACATGAAATAGATATTTTATTTTCATATTGTCGCCGTTTTAGGCCGATTTCTGTGACCGTACGGTCTAAGGCGTAGGTCTGCGGCCGCTCGATTGCTGGGATCGAGGGTTCGAATCCCGCTGAGGGCATGGATGTTCGTCTCTTGTGAGTGTTGTGTGTTGTATAGGTAGCGGTTTCTGTGACGAGCTGATCACTCGTTCAGGTGAGTCCTACCAGGTGTGTGTCTGTCTGTCTGTGATCTATAAACCTCAACAACGAGCGGGCCTAAGCCTGATTTGGGCTGCTGAACCACATAAAAAAGTTGTCGCTCTTTCACACACACAGCTGGGTGGTCATTTTTTAAGAAAGGGAAGAGTCTAGCAATTTTGAGCATCCTGTGGCATTCGTTGCCCAACGACAATAAGAAATGTTCCAACAGAGAATGTAAAACGTATCATTTTGTTAGTTTAGACATTCAATTAAAGCGTACTCACTCCCCTGGTGTCCTCTGGCGATGGCGATGGAGGCACCACGCTAGCATAAAAAACTCCGCAACTCGCCTTGAAACACAAGTGCAAGTAATTAAAGGTTACCACCTTTTGTTTGGTTTGACGGTTATACTGGTGAGCCCAACTTTGTTTAATTTGGTGACTAAAATAACACCACCGCACCCTGTGGGAATAGATCGAACGCCTGGAAACTTATGTAATAAATCATTTTGTAATTTTTTCTCGTGCATGAAATCCAGGACTTGGGTTATTAGTTGCGCTTGGAAAAACTCTTGTCTATATCAGTACAGCCGTGTGTCGTAGCTGATATTCGAGTGTTCCCCTAACGACTGAGGTTTATATGAATTTCTTCATATACACATTAGTTGGGAGGATTTAGAAGATAGCACATAAATGGGCCACGACTCTTTCTAACATACTTTCTGGAAAGTCTTGTCGGCTATTGTGTGGAATTGCGACAACGTACAAGAGTAGAGCCCCTTCCAGGGTGGGGATTGTATTGAACCGGCTTACAGTACGGTCCATTGCTTCAGGGCCTACTTCTAAACGAAGTAATCAACTTACGCGTTCCTCAAAAGGTTAGGAAATTCTTGACCGGATGAGAGAATGTAAGCTTCTGAACAAACTGTCTGACACGTTTATGCGATACAAGAATAATCACAGTGGAGCCAGGGATAAAACAGATCTATCTTCGGTTTCAAGTCTTCGTACTTTATACCTGATATCTACGAACTCCAAACTTAGCGCTACTTGATACTCCGTTGTATTAAACTGCTGGAAAAGGCCCGCCGGAATTAAACGAGAACTCATCAAGTTCTTGTCCTCATCTATCACGGCCTCTCTTTTTCTTTCTTTCTTGCCCTCTTCTACCCTTATATCCTTCCCTTGTTTCTCGGTTATAACAATTAAGTTACGAATTTATCCGCCAGATGACACAAATTCGAACATGCAGCTGCCCTCTTTGCTTGTACTTTAAAAACGCATATTTGCACGGAAACAGCGGGAGAACATTAACATGCACACATAGTCAACCACAAACAGTCTCCTGCACTGTATATAGACTATGTAGCGTAAGTTAACCTTGTTCTGTGCTTTGATACTATGTATTGTGTGATATTGTGTCATATTGTCATGATGTTTCCCAAACATTTGTTTGAAAGTATTTTGCTTACCATTGCAAGAAGTACAACACAGCAACTTTCGACTGTAGATTGTATTCTCATTAAGTTCCTAAAGCTAAAGCTGTCCCTATACAGGCCCTGAGGGTTCCAGGAGGTTGAGGCTCCCAGATTTCAAGACAGAGGGCACATGAAGGTGGTAAGGTTGTCAGCCGTACGCACCGGCCGCCTTTACTCCCCAGGAAATATTCCTAGTACTTATTGTTAGAGGCTGAGTCGACCCCGGGGCCTGAGTGCGACCGGAAGGATTATGTCAATGAAAAATGAATCGAACCTGCGACCTTCCGGGTTGTAGCGCAGTGCCTCAATCAACTGCGCCACCGCGTGCCCCCGTTAAGTTCCTATGTACTGCAGTTGTACAGAAGTCAAGAAGACTTCAATTTCTTCCGGGGAAGGCAAGTCTCATGTTTAGATTGGAAGAATATTCATTCAGAGTTTTGTCTTGCAGTGCGATGTCTAGCTGTAAGATTGTAGCCTGCTGTTCCTGGCAATTTGCGAGAACATGGCGCACACTGAGTGGAATATAACCGACTACTGCCGTCAGATATGTGGCGTTCAGAGCTCTGTCATCCAGCACTCTGGTGTCTCGGTAAAAAGTGCCTTCTGCAGCTCTTACGATGAAATGTTTTAATTAAAGCCTAACTAATTGGTGTCCCTGTATATTGCAGCATAGTGCAAACACATGATTCGGCCTATCTCATTGTTTTTGCCGTTGTTATACGTTCTTTGTACGAATGGTGACAAATGTGCGGATAACGCTGATAGTGTCTTTCCTTCCTTCCGCACAGTCCGAATGTTTCTTCTCCGAAGCTACTGAACGGATTTTGTTGAAATTTTGGGTATGGGGAGAGTTCCACCGTAAAACTGCCAGGAGAATTTTATTTTATTTTATACCACCTCAACTCCTACGTTAAGTATATAACTTATGTGAAGTTTGGATATTACATTAATGATATTGTTAAGAACGTTATTGTATGCATGTGTCGTTTAAAAACCCTGTGCTTTGTTAAGGTTATATAGTGTCGTTAGTAGATGAATTATTATGATGTCGGAATGATCCTGACAGGGGAAAACCGAAGTACTCGGACAAAAACATGTCCCAGTGCCACTCTGTCCTCCACAAATCTTACATGAACTGCCGTGGGATCGAACCCGGTCCTCTGAAATGAGAAGCCGTCGACTGACTGCTTGATCTAAAACGTTTCATCGTAAGAAGAATTGGTACATGACATAACCTACATCCTTTATTTAGTTATATAACTTTTATTTTGAATATTTTTGGGTATGGAGACTAGACGGCCTGCTTTATCCTCCACTCTTGTTTTAATTATAACTTTGTTTTGAAAACATTAGGGAATAGACTACTTTACATAGACCTATACATAAATGTGATGGTAATATTAATATTAATATCTAATGGACCTGGAGGTTATGGCTCAGATAGGGTCGAATGGCGGTCGTTTATGGTCACGGTGATATCCCTTCGGATATCATAAGCGTTTAGAATTCTCGCAGTGATTATAGTATACTAAGACACTCTTTATTTCCCAGTGATCTGGACTTTCTGATCCGTGTTCTTATAAGAAACAAAAGACCCGAAATTTGGCTGACTTGGTAGCTAAAACACTCTCTTGAGAGGGCAGTTACCGATAACAGCTCCGTTTTCGGTAATCCATCTCAAGAGAGGCTTTTCGCTTAGAACCTTACACCAAGCTTGAGCTATGACAGGTTTGATCCTTTATCTGTTGCATCTTCAAGAAAAAGCTAAAATTGGAAAGCAAGTGAATCTACATTTTCCAAATTCTTGAGATTCTTACTCAGCCCCTGATTTTCCCTAGGTTCACAGGACAATAATAAGAGGTGATTGAAAGAAGTGCTGCTGTTCTGCTGGAGCGTACATTTAAGCGTTAGTAATTTGATTGTAATAAAAATGGCTGGAGAATCCGAACAAATGATGATTTACGGGTTATATATAGAAAAAAAATTGTAACAACGAAGTAAGAAAACTAGAATGGGCTGCCATCTTGTAAGAATGTCTGATGATAGGACCGTACAGAAAGTATTTCTGGGAAAACCAGACGGAAGAAGAAAAGCAGGAAGACCAAAATTGAGGTGGCTGGACCGTATTGAGAACGATCTAAAATCGATAGGTGTCAAGAGATGGAGGAAGAAAGCAGAAGACAGATCTGCATGGGCTATCATTCTGAAGCAGACACTGGTTAAACTATAAGGACCGTATGCCAATGAAGAAGAAGAAGAATTTGATAATGGAGTTGCTAAATAACCATATGGACCGATCATGTTTTACGCATCGAAGGCATATGGATTGCCTTCGTTTGAGTAAGAAAACCTAAAAAGCACAGGTCTTGTGGAAGATATTTCGTGGGCTGTCGATGTAAGAATAGTACTAAAATGGGTCTTAAAACATGGGGTAGAGTGTGTCGACTGGATTCTTCTGGCTTATGGTGCGGACCGTTGGTGACGAGTTATGAACACGGTACTGAAGTCTCGGGTTCCATAGAAAAGTACAAAGATTTCGAATGTCCGTCACGTTATATAATTACGAATGTTAGTATTAGAGGCTTAAACTAATCAGGTTTTTTAAACTCAGTATGATTGTCATACCAATGCGTACGTTCCCTGCTTGGTAGATGTTAAGTGCCTGTGATCAACAGTACTGACTTGGACAACGTTTGAATTTGTGATGTTAAAATATCACCAGGTATGGAAATGTATTTGTGCGTCAGAAGGATGATGTAACCGGAGCATGTAGATGGTTAATGAGGTTACATAAGGATATAGCAACATAACGTGGAACCTGAGAATTTCACTTAATGTCAAGATTATTTTAACCATAAAGTAATGAGTTGGACCGGTTATACTGGTCTAGAATTCGCTTTACAGAGACTATATTCACGTTCCAGAGAATCATTACATTATTTCAAACCAATAACCAGCTGAAAGTGACAATGGGGAGCTACAGAAATTGTTCAAATTGTGGTCCATCTTGTTCATAACACACTTCGCATCTCCTAAGCGCGATCCGCAAATTGCTGCACGAATGTTTTGTCTGCAGTTCCTCGGTAAAGCCACTTTAAGGACACTGGTGTATCACGAATAGAGGAATGGTAAATTGGGAAAGGTAAATTAAAAACTTTTCGGATAATCTCAGGGGAAGAGAAAAATGGAAACGATCATTGAATTTGTTTCAGCAGGCTGAATTTAAGGTCCACTGGCGGGTTTTTGTGAACACGATAAGCCCTCCAATACCTTAAAGGCAGAGAATATCTGCATCAGCTTAGTACCATAAACCTTTCAAATAAGACTCTGGCATGAAGTGGTAATATAGCCATATTGGTCTGGACTCCGGAAGATTAGATGCACTTCCTACAAAGAGCCAGTCACTGAGTGCTTGTCAAACTAAGCTCCTTAACACTTCATAATCAGTTCAGTTTATGCGGTGACGAATATCTAGCCCTGTATCAACGTATCAGGAACCGAAAGTTTGTCACTGTGAAAAGCAAAGTAAAGTAAGTGATTTTGGACCTTCACGGTGGTTAAGTGATGAGGTGGGTCCTGTTCTTGGTGAATGGCGTCATCTCATTCCAATTGTGTAACCTCAGTGGCTGAAATAACTTGCTTAAATAATCTAGTACATAGTATTTTGGAATATTGTGTTTTACGGAAATATTTTGTTTCTATAGATCTGTTACTATATGTTTAGTCATGCACAACATAATGTCTTGGACATTCTTTGACTTACTCATCCTGAGTGCATGTTTCGGTACTATCGTACTATCTTCAGATGCAATATTTATCGTTTTATAACAAAGTGTACTAAATTAGATATATTAAGTATGAAGTTACCGTTAATATTAGGGTTAGAATTAATCTTAACATTTTAAAGCTTGTATTTTCTTTATATAATAATAAGTTTTTAAAGTTGCCCTTCTGTTCACTAGTGATCCCCTATTATGTACTAAGCTGTTCTCTGTTACTCTTGTGATCTTGCCAGTATTAGTGTCGTTTAATGGTCGTGAGGGTTAAATTGCTGGATATTGTCGTCTTCTAGTAGTGTGAGTTATTGTTGCTTGTGTTTACATGTTTCTTTTTATCATTGACTGTTTTGTAATTACACTCTGCGTTATTGTGAACTAGTATCATAAGAAAAGACGCCTGTGATGCCATTGTTACAGAGCGTGTCAAACAACACGCAAAATGTGAAAATAGTGAATGATTGTAATGGAATGCATATTGTAAAACATGCCGTCAGTTTTAATATTCCAGGATTAATTTCAGTCCATATTTTAATAGGGACAATCTGTGATAGGACGATAGATATTGCACCTGAAGATGGTACGATAATACATAAGAGTATAGTGAAGATGAACAATTGAAATGATTTTGACGGCATATTGTGTATGGCTGAAACTTTTTTTTTTGTAAAGGCCCCCGCAGCAGATGCTACGGACGCACCGCAGCCTTGAGGCTTATTGTGCAATCCTGTGATGAAGATGATTAGTGTTTTTTTCGTTTTTCCGTGTAATGGAGCACCTGTGGAATGAAATTGACAGGGGAAAACCGAAGTACTCGGGGGAAAACCTGTCCCAGTGCCACTTTGTCCACCACAAATCCCACGTGGACTGGCCCCGGGATCGAACCCGGGCCTCCGCGGTGGAAGGCCGGCGACTAACCGCCTGAGCCATGGCACGGCCCGAAACATTGGTTAATTATTTCTGCAGTTTTGTCACAAAACATTCTGGGTTTTGTAAACGTTTCTCTGTAACCTACATCAAGTAAGTTCGTGAAGTTTGTTTTAAGATTCACAAAACCTGTTGCTCGCTGTTTGCTTCTGACTTTGTTCACGGACGCCTCTTTAACTACACATTTTACATAACATGTATCAGAATACGAGTTTTGAGGTTTTCACATCGGCGATGATAAAGATTCAAGTCCTCTAGAATGTTACGCCGTCTTGACGAATAAATAGTTACAGACGTTTCGAAGGAACCAGCTCGTTTGAAACTTCTTTATTTATACACGGCGCAACAGTTCTCTAGACCTGAATCTTTATCTGTTGGAATTGTGACAGTGATTTTTATGAATTGAAAAGTGTGTAAGCAGCCGTGGTCTATTTTAAGATGTTGTGTCACCATCTGCATGACGAGAATCATGAAATTGTAAATATTTTGTCTGGTCGAGAATCGAGCAGAAGATCTTCCATATGTGAAGCAGCATAGCCATCCACCATTCCGGGACGTTTGGTGGTCCTGACATTCATGTTATTGTTGGTCGCATTTCGAAATTTGTCCGAAAAAGCTTGTCCGTGTCTGATGCGGACCACAACGATGAGGTTTCTTATAGTTGTCAGGGTTGGTTTATAGTTGTTCTTGTTGAGTGTTTGTATATACTCTGTGATGTGGTAATTCCGAAAATAATCTCGCTATTGTTTCCCATTATTTGCAGAAGCTCTTGAATGAGCTTATATCAGAAGGACAGAGGTTATTCTTTTTACGACGCCATGAATTCCCGTCTTTCTTTTATGTACTTCTCCCGCAATGGTGGTATAAGGGATGTCGTTCATTCCGTCGTAACTTTTTTTTTTTTTGTGGAAAGAAACATATTCTCCACATCTTGCACTTGCCGTCTCCAACCCAGCGTCCTAAATGTAATGTACTTCAGCTCCGTTATGACCGTATATCGCCAGAAGTTACAAGTAATTCAAGCGCCGTGTTGCTCTGCGCAGTACTCCTTTGTTATTACAGTCAAAACTCTTTCATTATTTACAGTTGACTAAAGGATACTCAGTTATAACGCGTTTATTTATTAATTGGATTACGTTGTTACCCACGATGTATTTATACATGGGATTGTATAATTTTATTCATTCTTTAATTTATTTCCATTTCTGGATGTGAATTATTTGAAATTCTTTTCATTCTTTCTGTACCGTAGACGAGGTATCTCACTCAGAAACATTTCTCCTTATACGGTGGAATTGTCTTGTCTTTGAGATCCGCGGAGTTGTGTCTCACCTGTTTGTAACTGTTAAATGTATTTATGACTCTTTAGCGCTACACAGTACGTTAATACATATAAGCAGCCTTTTAGAGGTGAAATTATTTCCAGAGGATAGATGAAGAGGAAGAAGAAGAAACAGGGGCATCGTGTAGTGAGTGATACTACATTTTACGCCGGGGCGGAGGGGGGGGGGGGGACAAAATATACTGCTCTGAAAGTTCCAAGGCAGTACCCGCTCGTCCTTCTGGTATAGATTGGCTGTTTAAGACGAAAATTATCCTGAATAATGTGTGATTTTAGGATATCCCCACGGTAATAATGAGATCTTTGCTCTTCTGGGATGTTACGCGCCCTACATTGGTGGTTAGTTACCGACGATTCGTGAGAACCTACCGGTCCCATCTTAAAGGGTCAAGCGGGGACCCTTGAAGATGGGAACGATAGATTGTCCCGAAACGTCGGTAACTAAGTACCAGTCTACGATGCATAATATCCCAGAAGAGCGAAGATCTCAACCTGAATTATATTTAAATTTTCCTTCGTACCGCGCAGTAAACACACTGCGTCTCGGTTACAAAACCCAACAAGTTAACTTCGTATGGGAAAATAATCGCAGTGTGCTCTGAGAAATGCACTCGTGGTGCAGAACTTAGAATTTTTTTATTATTAATCCTGATGGTACTTAAAGTAACCACCGGTCTTTACAGGGTTAAGTAAAGAGGATCCTATTAAAACTGTGCATCGAAACAGCTGATCTTACGGAAGTGCTGTGTCTGTTGTGAACAGTATTGTTCGTAGTCCTTCATTTATCAAAATAAGTGGAGCTCGACTACCCGCATTAATTGATCCTGTCCTCAGTTCCTTGTGACTGTGCCTACCCATTACAGCATTTCAGTGAAGATTCTTTCTCAGTTTAACCTGCCCCTTGACAAGCAGCAGATGCATCACTTGGAAACCCTGGAGCTACACTACTATCTGTGTTTTGAGATTATATGAAACAAACGTACATTTTCGTCTCTCAATAGATAAGGCTGAAATATTCATGGCGTTTTCAGCAATATGCATTGTACTTTACCATGGATATACAGGGCATACACAAAAGAATGGTGCGGTTTCATAGGAATCACTATTGAAACCGCACCATTATTTTGTGTATGCCCTGTACATACTAATATACGTGCAAATAATATATATACTAATATACGTGTATATATAATATATATACTAATAAAGGCTGCTCCTTTAAACGAAAGCAGCGTGGAAAGAGTGATAGTGCAGAACAAGCACGGAGTAAACATCGTGCATCAAAACCTGGGGTCTCCGCTCCATCAGAAACAGGAGATAACTAATACTGCAAGATGTTTGGAGACAACATTTTACATTCTAACAGTTTATGTTTTAATACTTCACTAGTATTGTAATTTTATTCTGAATAGTTTTAGTAATACCGTGCATCATTGGACTGTTGTAAAACGCTAATGTATGTATGTTTACTGTTCACAGACATACGATACGCTGCTTGTGTCTTTATAATATTGTAGCTCCCTGATGATAGCTACAATAGGTAGCCGAAACATGTAGGAACGTAAAAAGTAGCTTTATGTAGTAGTTGGAAGTAAAACTTTATGTGGGAGACCACTGCACGGAATATGTGTAACATTAAATATATCATGTGGCATCCTCAGTTCCAGTTTCTTCAAAATTAATTTTAATATTATCCTCCAATATACTACTATGTCTCCATCTTGTTTCCCCATTAAAATTCTGTATGAATTTGAGCTAGGCCAAATTTTTATGACATTCATTTACTTGCCCATTTCATCATACTCAAAATTATTGACTAGAGGCCAAACAGGCATTTAACGTGATTGACTTAGCCATGTATTTATTTACCTGACTTTACATTGAGATGTAGGAGGAAGTTAATTCCATAGATGAAAGTATGTACAAGATAGTAACCCCTCAATTGTAACCTTTTGATCACCTTGTCCAGTTGGCGCTGAGGGGTGGGGAAATATTATTTGTAAACACACACTTCTGCTGATGTCGGCAGTGCCCTGTGCTTTTTACGGTGTTTGTTATAGTAGCTGGACATCACTTTTCATTCCCAATTTACGTCACTAGTAGCCATAAAAAGGCTGTGAAACGTGCCTCATTTTCAGCTTCGTTGCACAATATGGTTACCATATTACTGAACACAGAGTCGTGTACTGTGGTTGTCGTGGTTTCACGCTCCGAACATTCTGTGTGACAGGTACTCATTCCAAACCCCACGTTCCACATCGACAAGTAACGAAACGAGTTGGTTTTGTAGTAGAATTATCTGAGCCTAATCATAAAGTTAAAAATAATTTATCGTGGTTATCACAACTCGAGGCTTTGCTTTTCAACTTTGCTTTGGAATATGCCATTAGGAGGGTTCAGGCAAACCAGGAGGGCTTAAAATTGAATGGTACACATCAGCTTCTAGTGTATGCTGATGATGTTAATATATTGGGCGGAAGCGTACATACTATAAAGAAAAACACAAAAACATTAGTAGTCGCTAGTAAGGAGATTGGTCTAGAAGTAAATGCTGAGAAAACTAAGTACATGGCCATGTCTCGCAATCAGAATGCAGGACAAAATCACAACATAAAGTTAGATAATAAATCCTTTGAAAGGGTGGAACAGTTCAAATATATGGGAACAACCCTAACAAATCAAAATTCCATTCAGGAAGAAATTAAGAGCAGATTGAAGTCGGGGAGTGCTTGTTATCATTCGGTGCAGGATCTTCTGTCTTCCAGTTTGCTATCCAAAAATACAAAGATTAAGATATACAGAAATATAATTTTGCCTGTTGTTTTGTATGGGTGTGAGACTTGGTCTCTCACACTGAGGGAGGAACATAGGCTGAGGGTGTTCGAGAATAGGGTGCTGAGGAGGATATTAGGGCCTAAGAGGGACGAGGTAACAGGGGAGTGGAGAAGACTACATAACGAGGAACTTAATGATCTGTACTCATCACCAAATATTATTTGGGTGATCAAATCGAGAAGAATGAGGTGGGCGGGGCATGTAGCACGTATTGGTGAGGGGAGAGGTGCATACAGGGTTTTGGTAGGGAGACCTAAGGGAAGGAGAACACTTGGAAGACCCAGGCATAGATGGGAGGATAATATTAAAATGGATCTTCAAGAAGTGGGATGGGGGCATGGACTGGATTGATATGGCTCAGGATAGGGACAGCTGGCGGGGTGTTGTGAGTGCGGTAATGAACCTTTGGGTTCCATAAAACGCGGGGAATTTCTTGACTACCTGACGACCTGTTAGCTTCTCAAGAAGGACTCAGCTCCATGGAGTTAGTTATCACAATTCTCGTTAGAGACATTAGACACTGCCTTACAAGACAGGAAATATACGTATAAACGTGTTATTGAGGCACATTCGCGTAACCATTGTTGCAGTGGAATTGCGATAAGAATTACATATTCCGAGTGTGTGTCTGTATACTTAGTTATCCGGCATACAACGCGCATGCGCCGTTATTGTCATCTGTAGCTTGTCTGGCTGTACCATATTTTTCCACATTATCTCATAAACGGCACGATTTTCGGAAAAACTTTATTGAACATAAAGTGTGTGTTTTGATTTTCTCTACAACTTTTGTCTGAAACATTTCTCATCCTAAGAAGAATTCAGCGAGATATGATCATAAAGGCGCATAGGTCTTCACGTAAAGTACCCGTTAGTCTTGTCAGATTTTAATGAAACTTGAATTTTCTCGACAGATTGTCGAGAAATACTCAAGATACCAAATTTCAATAACATCCATCCAGTGGGAGCAGAGTTGTTCAATGTAGACGGAAGGACAGATGTGACGAAGCTAATAGTCGTTTTTCGCAGTTTTGCGAACGCGCCTAAAAACCGCTTTACCGGATCGACGGTCATGAAAACGGTGAACTTAGCAATCCTGCCTCTCTCTCTCTCTCTTTTTTCTTCTTCTTCTTCTTCTTCTTCTTCTTCTTCTTCCAAAACCAACGTTTGCGCATGCAGTGTACACAGAGATACAATTTCTTAGTTCCTCCTACATGTTTCGTGGACCACTTACCATCATCAGGGAGTATACACACCAAAATATTTAAAAAATAATAAAATATTATAAAATAGGTTAGTGATATTCTTTGTATCGTATCGATTTCCACAGATGTGCTCATACGATGTATTAGACAGCATAATAATATATGCATAGTTAAAATTCTTATATGCATGTTATATTATTAGTTTCTCCGTAGCATACAAGCGTCGGTTCTTTTCTGATCCGCAGTGGATATAGTCCCTATATAATGTAGTCTAGTGTTCTGTGTGGGAGGTAGTTTACCCATAATCTCATTTCGCGGAATCAGTAATATAAAGTTAGCAATCATGCTTCATGTTCGGGAGGTACCAGGCTTAAATCTCTGCCTTGGGACCGGATTTGATGACACGTTTTTCATGGTTTTTCTCTGTCCCTCCAGATTATGAGATATTACCTTTTGAACAGGCACTACCATTTCATTTCACGTCCCCTCAAATTCATCATTCGCAAGCATCTTACCTTCCTATGCTACATGAATTAGGAAGTCGACGTACACTCGTTAAATAAGCCAGTCATTGCTAACTTGATATCAGCGTCAACATCTATCACCTTTCTGACATCCTGCACGTCTTACCGAACACCAGACTTCTGTCTGGTCAGAAGGTACTTGACCCTGTTTTCAATGTCGGTCTGTCTTCACGTTGTCGTGACTCGGATCTTCTTCAGTTTCACAAATCACTGCTTCTGCGGTCTTGATATAGGCTATCATCCAGTCCTTTCAAATCGTCACCTCATACAAAATCTCATATGTCGTTACGTAGCCAAAGAGTATATCAACCTGAGGAGGGGTCGCGATATTCAAGGTAGTCAGTTTGCTCCCATAGCACAAATTCGTGCGTTCGCCATGTTGTAACCGGTCTTACGAAATTAAGAGGTATGACAAAAATTAAATCAACACCTGTCCAAACGCATCTAAATTCTATTTGTGTTTGGACAGATATTGATTTAATTTTTGTACTGTTAACAACACAACGGGATGACGTTCGTTAAAAGGTATCAGGTTGAAGTGACCTCTAGTGAAGTGACCTCCAGTGGAATAACTGTCGTGCTAAATTTATAAACTCTCAGTCATTTGGTTTAAAAGTTTAAAGGCGGACACACACACACACACAACACACACATACAAACTGTTACTTTCATAACTTTTTTTCCATGGCTGGACAGCCCTGGTGGGCCAGGGCTTTATCATTGTCGAGGTTCCTCGATCACACACTTAAGACACACCACACTGTGTAGGACTCCTCTGGACGAGTGATCAGCCCGACGCAGGCACCTGTACCTGACAACACACAACACTCACAAGAGACAGACGTCAATGCCCCCGGCGGGATTCGAACCCGCAATCCCAGCAAGCGAGTGGCCGAAGACCCACGCCTTAGACCGCGCGGCCACTGGGATCGGCTAATTTCATAACCTTAGTCCTTTTCTTTAAGAATGTGAAGTAGGCTAATAGAAAAAGAAAATTTCAGAGCGGGAATATGTTTAGGGCTTACTCTTCAGAAAATACGACTAAAATGTACCTGACAGCAACCTCTTCTGGAAAGAAACCTTCACATTCGTATCTTTCACATTTACTGGGAGGTGCAGAAAAGGGAAGATGCCTGCCACGTAATGGGGAAGAAAATGAGATACATATATTTCTGAAATGCAAAGAGGCACGGAGGTGAAGAGAACAATTTTTGAATGATAAATGGCCACACAACAAGAAATAGCACATCAAAAGTAGCTCGTACCAAGATCACAGAATTATAAATTTGGTTAAATTTTTATACAAATATAAACGGAAAGTGGGAAAATCACGTGGAAAAAGCGATGCAAGATTTAGAGGAAGGAAGGGAGGAAGTGTTATAAATACAAATACTTTAGATGTGGTAGCTAAAACCAACAAATGCACATAACTAATTGCTCAATGCACGGTTATGGGTCATTTAAAATGGATAAATACTTTAGTGTGTAGAAGAATTTAGATGAGATTAGAATCTTTAAGAACATAATAAACAGTACAAAGTAATAAATAAAATAATATGGATGTGCATTGGCAAAACCCGGACATTACCAGTAACATTCACAGAACTGTATTTGAAACTCGACAAATAAAATTTGATTTGCTTTGATTTGTTACGAAGTATTTCACATTTACCTATGTAAGCAAGAACATTTTCTCGTGACCGGATGTAGGCCAAATCGCGCCAACACGCCCATGACACCAAATTCAACACAAACATATTCCTGTCAAGTTTGAACAGATTACTTTCATTGTCTCATTACCAACCTTTCAGTTGTTATATTGTAAAAGTTGTTTATAATGGAACCTGGATGGAACGTAAACCTGACTTGATCGGAAAACATGTGCTGCCCCAGGAATATAGACTGAAATAATTATAAGTTCCGTGTAATAAATTTTAATGTTAACGCGGAAGGAAGTAAAAAACAAAATTTCATATAAAGAATGGTTGAAATATCTATTGTTTCTTATTCGTATAATTTTGTTCCGTTTGTGCTGTTTGTAATTTGTCTCTGAAGTTATTCTCTTCACACAGCCGTAGGAACCGCACAGGACTGTCGGCAAGACATGTGGGCTACCTACATTTTAATTCATTGTGGGAAAGTTTAAAAAGGAATGGGAATGAAAATACCTGCTGGCTGTACTCAGTAGTTTTTCACTGTTCGTATGCGTCACGAATTTCTGGTTTTGTATTTGTGTTATAAATACACTAGATGTACCCGTGCGAATCTTTCCCACATAGAAACAGTGACATATTTAATCAATAAAAAATTACAGCGTCTTAATCGTAATAAACATTACCAATTTTTACTTACTAATTCTTGATGCTGGGTAATTTCTTTCTGAGATGAATGGATTATAAGCAGCGTGTAAATAAGAAACAAAACGTTGAAATTGATAGTGCTGCCTCAAGCAGAGGCCAAGGAAAGTACATGGAATATGTTAGCTTCCCTTGGACTCCACTTGAGGCAGCACTGTCAATTTTTAACATTAGTCTTTTTTTGTTAGAAACATTTTTTGAGAATGAATTAATAAAAACAGTGAAGGTTGCCATCAATGCCGAATCGTAAGCTTTCTAAAAATGTTTACCTTGAATAGATTGTTTCGGTAGTTCAGTAGATCTTGATGTCGCAAACAGACCATACCGTATTTATGTATACTATAAACACATGGGATAGAATAAACGGAAAGTTAAATTTGTACCTGTTTTTAATTAGGCACTACGCCATGAATATATGTGGGGAAAAGGACACATACATTTTTACTCATCCTTTACCTCGGCACTAAATGCAAGTGAATGGTCAGCTTCAAGCCCTGGCTGATTTGCCCCCTTGAAAGTTCCCTCGGTACCCATTTAATAGTAAATTAGCGGGTCCCAGAGCCTCTCTGTGTGTTCTGGAGAATAAAAAATCGCTTGCCCTTTCTCTGGAATCGGAATATCGTTTCCCCGATCGTCCATCCCTTAGCCCTGCTCTGTACCGACTCAGTGTCTCTGCTCCCTAACACATGCGGTACGTAGGTTAAGTATGCTTTGTAATGCCTTATAAACTCTTTCTCAATTTAGTGCGATGAAGGATGTTCTGTGCAGACTGTACATGACCCTTAATTACGGCTCTCTTTTTCTAAGAATTCATTAATGCTAAGGTTTTTCAGGTAGGTGTAAGGAACTTGGTCGTCGGTGGAGTGTCTGCTCCAGGGTGTAGATGACGTTACTTCTCGCGTAATAAACCGCACGCAGGCGTTATTGCCATGGTGTAACATTAACGTGGCAGACTAATTATCGGACAAAGTAGGCCGTAACAAGTGAAACATGACATGCCTGGAACATTCGCTAATTGAGTATCGACAATAAAATTCGAAGTTTCCGCATGAATATTCTGAGTATTAGTTCTACGTAAGGCTAATATTCACGACCTATTTGTGTTCTTACCTGGCAGGTTAATGTAGCGGTGACTGTCTGGTCTTACGTTTTGGATGTACCTGGTTCTAACCTAAAACATTTTGCTGTCTGTGCGGCTACAGAAGTTATTACCTTGCAATATGCCCTTTCAAATCGTGATATGCTCACTACTCTACTCACTGACAACTTTCTAGTCCTGACCTGTCAAACACATCCCTCGCGAAGCTCGATGACGTGATCCGCTGACGTTTTGATGTTTATAAAATTTTACGGTCTTTCCTATTATTTTTATTCCAGAATACACCCAAGAATTCCTGCTAAATTAAACACAATGGGCATGTTCCATTTCTGCGTTTTACTACTCTGAAAAATTTGCGAATCAAGTATGACAAGTACAATGGGTACCGGGTCTCTTTCCGGGGGTAAAGCGGCCGGGGCGTGGAGTTGACCACCCACCCTCATCTAGCGCCGAGGTTAAAGAAAGAGTAGAGCTATACCTCTACTCCCCCTCTGGGCCTTCGTGGCCTGTTATAGGGTGAACTTTACCGTTTTACCAAGTATGACAAGGGAATGTTACGTCATATGTTGCGACCGTAGTTGTCAAGTCGGATTCTGGATTTGGCCCGCAGCATGTTTTGACTTTGATAGGCCTGAGTTAGCCTGATTGTATTTTCTCCGCCTTTACACGCAGTGGATTAGAGCGGGTATTTTAAGTCAGTTTTACGGGAACAGTTGTGCGGCAATTTGATACCATACACTACGAGTATAATTCTTAGACAACGGTGCAACATGCGAAATATCACTGATGTGTATTTGGACTTTCTCCATCGTTACTGAGTATACAAACACGACGTTTCAAAAGCAACCTGCTTTCGTCTTCAGGTGAACTACAATCTTAAGAATAAGGAACAGTCTGAAAGAACCAAAAACCTACAAATTCGTATGGGAAAAACAAAATTATCCAGACCTCTATATATAAAAATAGTGTATACAATACTCAATCTAAAATTGTGATACTACTCGTATACTGTTTGGATACTATACTGATCACCGCGAAAACATTCATCTCATCTCGCGTTGGATAATTAATCAATTAACGTATTTGTTTAGTTCTGTAATTGTAAATGATTTTAATATATTTATTCAACGATACTAGGAGCCGGGGTAGCTCAGTCGGTTTAGTGAATAGGCTACGGGCTGAACAGCCGAGATTCGTAATTCGATTCCCAGCGGAGGCAATAGATTTTTCTCTTCTCCAAAACATCCAGACAGACTTTGGGGTCCACCCAGCCACATATTCACTGGGTATCGGGACTGGGGATCAATCAACCGAGGCACTAATCTGACCATGAAGGCACGTGGAGGAGTGGAGGTATAGCTCCATTCTTTTTTGTCCTCCGCACTAGGTGAAGGTGCGTGGTCAGCTTGACGCCTCCGCCTCTTTTTCCCCAGGGAAAGAGCCCCCGATGCCTTTTATTTAGGATGCTGAATGACAGAAATGGCTCTGTCAGTTAACGGAAGCGCATTTAGATTTGTGTTAGATCGTACATTATCATCAGTGCTTGAGACAGAATCACGTATCTCTGTGTCACTCGTTTTGACGTTCCCTCATATCCGTCATCCCACACGTGCCCGAATACGCGTACGCGATAATCGGACAATATTCCATCCCGTGCCTGAGGTACGAACATTATCTTCAGAATTGTAGTCGAACTCGGTTATAACGTCATGAAAGGGACTGAATATTTTGTGTCGTTATAAACGAGTTGTTATAACCGAGAGTATAATGTTAGGTTAATAGTGAAGAATTAATTGGTACCACAGCATATCTGATGCTATAGGCGAGGTGCGGTATAAATCGATGTTATAACCGGGTTCCACACTACATTCAAACGCCGTCTGTTTAATAAGGCCAGTCCTGTCCTCTGTGTATAATTAGGCTCGCCTCACAGTTCCAATAGCGTGCTGCGCAGTTAGCATGGTGCGCCACTGTGTGCGGTATAGCAGTCAGTGTCTTGGGCCTGCATGTTCAACGAAACTGTCTGCTTAGCGCTTTCCTGAGGGAACTGTATTTCGCCACTCAGTGAGATCGTCTTTTACTTTTGTTACAGTAGGAAAAGAACAAGAACAACCTCGCTATCTATTTGACCTGACATTTAATTCTTTTCTCTGTCTCATTTGTGTTTCTGCGCAATGTAATTGGCGATATGCGAGCTACGAGCTGCTTGTCGTATTGCGTCGTGCAGCAAACCGTGTCGTTTAACGTGCGCCGACACCAGACACGTCACTTCTCTTCATTTTAACGGCAACTCCAGCAATTCAGAATATGCTGTGTGTCCAGTGCAAATATACTGTCATATGTATAGAACCTAATTCCTCCATTCCCGGCAGGACCAAGACATACATCTCTTCTCCTTAATGTACAGGCCTGCTGTGAGACCCACCCGTTCTCCCATTCAGTGTATACGAGGACTGTTTCCACGGGGGTAAAGCGTCCGGTGTATGAAATTTATATGCCCATCTATTTCCGAGGTGAAGAATGAGTGGAGCCATACCTCCACTCTTCCATATAACTTTATGGCGTGCCGATTTGTCGGCACGGAATAGGCTACTTCGGTGGTTAAATTTGTGATAAGAAAATGTTGTTAGAAGGTTAGAATGTAGAGGTATTTCCTGTTAGTATTAATGCCGTATACCAGTGTTTCCCAAACTTTTCTGCTCGCGACCACCTTTAGCTTCGAAGAGTAAGCACGGATTCTCACATCCTTGCCCACGTAAGTATAGAGTGTCCGGTTGATGGATATCCAAAATTAAAAATTTATATCTCAACTGATTTTAGATAGCTACGAATACATACCAGTAGCATACGTAACAATGCATTGCATGATTTGACCTTAATTAAACTGATTGTCCCTCGCTTTGTAGGTACAGGGAGTTTCTTAATTAGATATTCTAACGGTCATACGAAATAAACATATCGCCAATTAAAGAAATTCTGCGATTATTTTTAACAAAAATTATTTCTTTAATTAAAGTAAATAAAATTCAAAGTAGCCATTACAGAAATGTATCGACGGATTCTCTGGGAACTGGTCACGGGTCCCTTGGGATCCGCGGATCACACTTTGGGAATCACTGCCCTATAGACATTAAAATTATGAGTCCATTACATTTAAGTGTTCTTATGTGTTGGTTTTAATGTAGCTATGTGATGTATCAAAGAAACAAGAGTGCACGTATTTGAAGACCGTCGTTACTTCCTTCTAAAATACCTCGCTCTTCCCTCCATCCCGAGCGGTAAAGCATACTTATCAAGTGTTCTTAACAGCCATTAGCACGGAGTTAATTTCGTCCGATGGCTGCGTTGCTAATTTAAAACACCGATGTGTTTCAGAACAACGAATACGTCATGGATAAGGAGAAGCACGGACAGGCGTTGTGTCCGTACGACCCGCAGCACAACAGTACCGCCGTCTTCGTCGGTAAGTTCCAAAATATGAACGTCTATGTTCGTTGTGGTATCCCAGAAAAGATGAGTGTTTGTACTTGGCTTGTTGTCCATAATAGATACAGCTGTATAATTCTGTGTGAAATTAATGCAGTCATTTTCTTCGGGCATGTCATTTGTTTGTTTCCAGTTGTTAATAATATATAACTCTGTAGATTAAATTAAGTTTCAGACCAACTGATGCACCCTAAAACCACTTTTATTGTAGCTTTATTATAATTGTTAAAATTGTTAAAATTATACCCCTACACGTGTTTCGATCCTAGGATCATCGTCAGGGGGTTTTATTTGCTGAAAGCTACTGTCACTTCAATCACATGATTTTAAATAGTTTAACGGCACATTAAAACTTATATATTATAAGTTAAAATCTTGTTAAAAGTCTTAAAATAACTACTTAAAAAACACTACAATAAAAGTGGTTTTAGTGTGCATCAGTTGGTCTGAACTTAATTTAATATAACGAAGATGCACGGTGTCAACAGTGTGAAACTCTGTAGAGTTTAAACTCGTCTACATTAAAACCCATTTTTTGTATGATTTTTTTTTTGGTTCCATGAATATGAAGTGAAAACTAATATATCATATTATGCAATAAAAGTAACTGTTAATCGTGGGGACGAAAGGAAGAACGTAATTTAACAGAATCTATTTCTACTTTAATATGTATTGTTTCCGGTTTGCATAATTTTGTTTGGTATATCTACTGTGTCTGCTGGTTTTGAGAAAGAACATTCCAGTCAGCTTTGGGAAGGAAGTAATCTCGACTCTCGATAAAATATTTGTACTGCCGTAGAAGGGTAGAATGAAAGGAAGATAGGATGAGGGAAAGGAAAAAAGAAATGAAAAGGGATTGAGAAGGAACGTGTAGGGAGAGAGAAAGCTTGGAACGGGGCAAAAAGCGGGGAGGGGGAGACGTCTCGAGCCGCTATTGCTTGAACAAAATTGCTGGGTGCTTGCATAGTAAGACAACGTGGAAATAAAAAGTAGGAATGTGAGGTGTGATTCTCACGCGGGCCGGTAGGATATGACGTCATGTAGTGTGGTATATAAGTACCAACGTTTCGGAGGAACCTCTTATTTTATACCCCACCTACTTGCTCGCTTCTTCATATCGTCCCTTCTTACGTAACTTCTCGTTTTTCCTTGGCGCCTTGATTCTTCTACCTTGAAGACGGTATCGGCAGGTGCCTCCGAAACGTTATATATCTACCGAATTGCACGGCGTCAGATTCAGAAAGACGATAATCTTTCCAAAATAGGGATATTTAACAGAAACTATTGAAGGTAAATTTTTCCCTGTTCATTCTTAAGCACTGGCTGATGAAGGCGTGTGGGAGAGTGAATGTATAGCTCCACGCTTTCTTGTGCCTCATCTGTAGATGGTGAGTGGTCAGCTTCAAGTCCCGGCCGCTTTATCCCCGATGCGCACTGGATAGGAGGTTTGTTTGGTCTTAAAATCGGTCGGGACGTTGTGGAGAAGACAAAACTGGTTTACCCTGCCGGAAATTGATGTCGGATTGAAGCTGTCCGGTCCGTAATCTGGTCACCATACTGCCTGAACCATCCCAATTTCTTTGAAGCAAAACAAACCTGAAGTAACGCGCTGATTGTAAAATAGCATTTACTCCGTGAGCGGTTGACGGATTATCGGTAGAGAGGCACCGGAGTACAGCAACTCAAGATCCCTGTTTGCACAGCCCTGGCTTTTGATCCTCTGGAATCGCTGGAATCGGACTGTCGTGTTCCAGGTGTTGGTTGTCGGGTACCTTTGATGGAATGCATGTTACAAGCTGCCTATAATTGATCGCAATAATTAATCCGGCATTACATGACCGAAGGTCGATTATCGGCGTAATTACTCAGTTGTGCTATGTGACAATCGGGAGAGTCGGGTTCCAATTCCGATTTGATAATTATGCTGCTAATTGTAACTGTTGTTGATTACAGATTCTACACTGATATTTACAAGAATCCTTTGTTACTGAAGTTTGTTGAAATGTGAGAAGTTCTGATAGACGAGTTAACTGATGCCGAATACTTTGCGAGTTCATTAACTCTCTCCAGAGGAATCCTGCTTAATAAGCTGATACTTGCTAAGTGAGTCGAGAATTTTGCCTCTTCTAATAGAACCCGAAGTTTTAGTATCGGCTTCAAAGTATCCCGCCCTTGTACCCCGCTTGAACCAGACAACCCTGTTCCACGTGCTCCAATCATTTGTCTGTATCATAATGATTGACCCAAAAGCCGGTTAGCGGAATACATTCTCTCGTATTAAAGTTTGAGGCCGATACATATGCCAGTCAGTCTGCAAGACTTTATCACAGCATTGTGAGTTGTGCATTGAACACAGAAGATCACACTTCAAACAGTTTTTATAAATGCTGGGAGTCATAAAGAAATTTGAAACGTATTTTTGCATACATTTTACTAACCGGTTAAGTGACGTTATTGCCACTCTGTACTGTGTTACCGTCATACATTCGCTTCGATCCCGCGAATTCTTCCTTCTCATCAGATATTCGACTACAATTTTGTACGCTCGTCTCGTTTCCAGCGAGTGTTCTAGTCTCACCCATGTGTGTTTTGGTTTTATCAGCCCTTGATGAAGAGCACAAATTATAAAGTCCTTATTATGTGATTTTCCCCCTTCGTTTTGTAACTCTTTCTTAGTTCCAAATGCTCTCTCCAGTAACCTGTTCTCAGACTCTCAACCTTTATTCTTCCATCAGGGTGAGAGACTAAACATTTGAGACTTTTCTTACGACGCAGCTTAGTAACATTTGATGAAAGTGCCGGAGAAAATGGAGGAATTAGCCGTGGACTGTTTTAGAGTTATTCACCTAACGTGACAGCAGTACAAACAACTATATCGGACATTTTCGTAATCTCGTTTTGCTCAAAAAATAAGCTTTCTGAAGCTCTATAGGCTTCCATCATCAGGTAACAGCATAACACCTACTGTGCTGAGTCCATTAGATGAAGTTATGCCCTGTCGCTTGGCTGAAATGTAACCTAGCCGAGATTCGTGGTCCAAACCGCCCGAACACGAAGCAGGTGTGTTGACGTGTGAGACGCTGTGTGTACTTCCCTTGCGCCAAAGTACCGGCAGTCTGCTCTGGGTATATTGGAGCAGCTTCTCTCGTGGATCCCAGTTAAACCAATATTGGCGGCGAATCCTCTGGGCTGTAGCTAGCAGGAGGTATTGCTTTTCCTCTTACCTTTGTATAAGATGCCTCAGTTGTGAGTCTGGTTGCTAGCTACGGTCGTTAAGTGCAGACTTTATATGTAAAGTTGACCCCGTGTATGCCGTGTCGTGGTATGAGGTCAGAAATTGCGTCTTTTCTACCTTTTCCTCGAAACAGTTTCAGTTTGTTGCTGCTGCTCTTGAAATTGGTCCCTTTTGTGTAGTTGTAGAAACGATTATACTGACGTAGCCCGCAGATGTTTACATTGCATTAAGAGGTTATTATGGGCTGTCGTTGACTGTACCCCTTGCCCAGCACAACGTATCTGATGGGCTCGGGGATCGGAGAGTCTCGCGAGAAAAATTCTGCGGTTCAAGGATTATTAACCCTTATCGGGCCAATGTCGAGTTGAATTCTACAGCGCTTGCCGTTGTACCAGGTTCAATTTCGAGATCAAATCGACATGATATTTACAGTGTTTTTATGTTGGTGTCCCCTAAGCTGTTTCTATATAGTTGCTACTTCTGACCTTTAAATATTAGACATGTTCTGTAAAATTAATTTGGACCGGACTGTTGAAATTCACAAGAATAATTTAGACCGCAGAAGGTTTAAAACTATCAAATACTTTACTTACAGAACATACTGATAAATAGATAGAATATATATATAAGACATAGAAAAACAGCCAAGAAAGTAAAAATGAAAACTAAGTCGCTCTTGAAGCCCTGAGATTTACATAGGAAAGCAGAAGAATTATAAAATTTGCCAAATCTTAGCGTAAAATTAAGGCATGCTTTTATAATAAAAAAAAGGCCAACTTATATATTAGGTATCTTAACACCCAAGTTTCTGAAGATTGTGGTGAATATTAGTGGAACGTTGTAGTGCGGTTAATCACGTAACAGTGAAAATGCGTAGAGCAATCTAGGATAGCTGCCTGTTTAATAATGCCATGCCTGTTGAACAAAATGCAGTTTATGAAGTGCTGACACTGGCTGTTTGAGCAAGGTAGAACAAGGCAAAGGATACAACATTATTACGACAGGAGGTTATGTAGGCGATGGAAGAGAATATGATTGCCACTGATTCTTTAACTTGCAATGCTGTATCAAGTCCATGCAACATCCAGTGATAGGGGAAGATGATCGTGACAGGTGAATACGTGAAGATTTGGAAGGAAACTCTCCCGGCCTATTTTACTACAAGGCTGTTATCCCGGCGTTTGCCTGGAGGTACTGAATAAAACCACGGTGTTTGTAACTTTTAACGTTAAAGATTGTATCTTACAACATTTGTGGTTGTGTTATAGAAGTCTCCTGTTTATTTTTAATGGTTTATTATACATGATGCTGCTATCAAATGGGAGGTAATGCAGAAGCCAGGCCGTGCCATGGCTCAGGCGGTTAGTCGCCGGCCTCTCACCGCGGAGGCCCGGGTTCGATCTCGGGTCAGTCCATGTGAGTTTTGTGATGGACAAAGTGGCACTGGGACAGGTTTTTCTCCGAGTTGTCTGTTTTCCCCTGTCAATTTTCATTCCACTGGTGCTCCATTAATTGTAAAACTTGCTAAAATAACTGCTCATTTTCATCACAGGGGTTGCACAATAAGCCTCAAGGCTGCGGTGCATCCGTAGCATCTGCTGCGGGGCCCTTCACCACGCAAAAAAAAAAAATGCAGAAGCCAGTAAGTGACGAACATGATGGTTTTCTTCAGGCTGTCCACGCGAATCGTACCGTAGTACATGTACATCGAAATACCCTACAGCCATTTCCTTTCAGATATTCACGTGTTTGCCGTCTTCCCCTGTGCAGCAGTTCCACATACAGAATTCACCCTAACAAGTTACGAACTTAAACCCCATGGAGCAGAGTCCTCCTTCAGAAGGCAATAGTTCTACAACTATTCAAGACTTTCCCCGCACTTGATGGAACCCTAAGGTTCATTATCATGCTTACAAGATCCCGCCACTTGTCCCTATGCTGAGCCAGATGAATCCAGTCCACACCCTCCCATCCTATTTCTTTAGGATCCGTGTAATATTATCCTTCCATCAACGCTTAGGTCTTCCAAGTCGTTTCTTTCCTTAAAATCTTCCCCCTAAACGCCTATGTTTATATTCTCCCCTACGCCACACCCAACAATCCCTTTTTACTTATCCTTAACAGGGGTTACATTTTTCGAAGGTCCGTTGATACAAAATCGACAAATATCAAGTGGCGGTTTGTCGCTTCCACTTCCGAAGTACCTTCGCATACCGTTATGTCCGGTAAATTAAAAGTACAAATGGGTCTGCGGCTCAGTCTTCAGGTAGATCAAGCGGTAGGGGGCGTTATTAAAGGCACGTGGACAGACACATGCATTGACTTGGTTGTACTAAGGCATAAGACCGCTAGATATAACGGGGCTGTCTTTTGTGCCTTTTAGCTTTCTTGTCGTACTTCGTAATTCAACTGTTTGTACTCTCACCTTCCAATCCGGCACCTAGTAGACAGACTGATTAATTTTGTTTAATTTATTTATTTTATCCTAAAGTAGTACTAGTACGCCTATTACCTATATTATCTATTAGGCTTTTGGGTTTTCGTATTAACCTTTTAAGGCCAACGGTTACTATATGTACCACTAGGTTTAACATTAAAAAATTCTACATTCTGCCGACAGAGCATTTATATGTTTTGTACGGATCTCAGAACAAACAGCGAGTTTTGCCCTATACAAAATCAACTGATAGGCTGTTTGTAACCGAGATGGAGAGCGTTTACTGCGCGGTACGAACTGAGTCTTTAAATAAAAAAAATTACAGTTCTCATTGAAGGATTAATTTACTGGTCTGTACCAGAATTATAGTAAGACTAAAGATAAATATGAGACGAATGCGTGTCACACAGGACGTTTCCGTGGCCTATAATTTCATAACCAAATTATCGACAGTGGTTGTGAAATCAGGAGATTCGTTGCCGAGCGATTATCTTTTTTTTCCCCCCAGAGGTGAAGCAGAATCTTGATGGATCACATATTTAAAGATAATCTCGAGGTGGAAAAGGCTGTGATACGATGGCTGGCAACACATGGCACTGTATGAATGATAAGTGCCGTATTGAAAATTAGTGGGATAGCAGTAAAATTAAATTTGTTTTATTATACCTGAAAATAAAGAACCCAAACCTGTAAACTGATTTTCTGACCGACAGTTGTGTTTGTTGTATGACCAACAGGTACTCTGTGTTGCGTTAATAAAATAACTGCACATACGAACTGGGTGTTTTGACTTCCTTGCTACTGCACCGTAGGTCGAGTAATTATAGTCAATGGGGTGCACACATCTCTGGCGCCAGGTCGCCATGGCGACTAAATTTTGTACAGTGGCCCTAAAGCGTTTTGGGTCCCCAGTATGAAACTTGCTTCACGTCACCTTTTTTTTTTAATTTTTGCTTCTCTGAATTAACACTTTTTTTTCATATTCAAAAGTTCCCGGGTTCAAATCTCGGCTCAGAGACCGTCCATCCTGACTCATTATTCTTAGTTATTTTGTCCTACCAGTAACATTGGGGTCTGCTGCATAATTTTTTAAATAAGTTACCGCGTCTGTCTACGTCACTGACAGCTTGTCATTTAATAATCATTCAATAATTTGACGCTGCTTTTATTTGGTATGAGTTATTAAAAGTGTCATTAAATAAAGTAACAATAAATACAAAATACGTACCCGGCAGATATTTAGCCACAATTAGCCCTGCTGTTTTTCATTTTTTATTTTCATGTGATGAAAATTTGTGCCAATTGAAGGTCTGTCTGCACATAGTCAATTTAATATTAACTGTTTTACTGTGTGCAGTGCAAGTTAAGGGTGGTCTTGTTTGTTATTTTCGTTTTATGTCAATATTTTCGTGTGTGCTCTGCAAATAGAAGCAAAAATCCAATAAACGCACAATTAATGAATAAATAAATATAACATTTTGTTTGCTTAGTTAAAAACATGATGTTTGTATTTGAAGAGGAACCTAATCATGACACTCGGCCGTAACGCTTCTTCATTTTTCTAAAACATTGAAGAGATTCGCCTGTCACAGTCGCAGTCACGTTCTTCTGTTTGCTGCAGGCTACATCGTAGTTACTGTTTTTGGTGTACTCCGTCGTCGTATCATTCAACCATTGCTCCATACCCATCTTCATCTTAATACTACTCTTATCAGAAGGACAAGCGGGCGAAGCCTAGGGAACCTTCAGACAAAGCAGTGCTCTTCCAGATATCGGCGCATAGACTAATACTTACATATTGTTTTTTTTTAGTCTTCAGAGAGTTAGAATCGTTCTAAGAATGATAAATCGCCTGTGTACCAAAATGCGTAGATCGAGACGCGTAGAGCTTTACCTGCACTGATGTCTTCCGTTCCACGTAGGTACTGCAAACTGAGTTCAGTTCTTGACAGGGTCGCAGACGTCGCATATGTCCATCCTAACATTCATGTGGACACCTTGCGGTTACGACGCTGTGGAATGACAGGGGCCGTCAAGAACCGACAAGAACCGTGTCTTCAAACTTTACGAGGGATTGTAAAGGTTTAGTTGCTGCGTCAGTTTCACTCGCGCTTTCAGTAGGTAATGCGCGGGCGTGCGATAACTTCCCCATCCTCCGTGGTCGGTGGGTGTCATGAAAACCAAACGGCCCGGCGTCGCGAAGGCTTTTGCGGGCGGGCGGTCACTGCCTGATCTCCTTGGCGGTCGATACGGCGGTTGACATTGTGGGGTGGCGCTAATAGAAAAGATAACCACAAGGTGACCTACTGGTGTTGCCACTCTCACGCAGGTTGTGGAGAATGCGGCATCGCACAGATTACTGGGAAGAAATAACAACGCCTACAGCCGCTCCAGACCTTACATTAGCACTGTTTCATAAGGAATTGAATTAGTATTTGTAAATCTACATTATTTATTAGAGTCCAACTAAATACACTGGCTATTTTTTATGTTCCTCATTATTTACATAAATATATCTCCAACATGTTTCGGCTTGTACTAAGTTATCATTAGGGCTATATATATATATATATATATATATATATATATATATATATATAAGGGAACATGTGTGTAAGTAAATGCCTTCAAAGTTTTGAAATTTGGTGCTGGAGAAGGATGAAGATGATTAATTGTATCGATCGTGTAAAAAACGAAGAAGTATTACATATACAGACCAGGAGGGAAGCAGCATCCTACATACAATAAAAAGAAGAAAGGCTAACTGGATTGATCACATCTTGCGTAGGAACTGCCTTGTAAACCAGTTATTGAAGGAAAGAAGGAAGGATAGAAGTGACGGAAGACGATGAAAAAGACGTAAGCAGCTACTGGATGACCTTAAGGAAACGAGAAGATACTGGAAATTGAAAGAGGAAGCACAAGATCGCACTGTGTGGAGAACTCGCTTTGGAGGCTATGGACCTGTCGTAAGACAGACTGCAGAATGAATGAATGAATGAATGAATGAATGAATGATGGATGATGATGATGTACAGTATATCGTCAGTGCTATCTCATATCACAGTAAAAGCCTTATATTGCCAATAACTGAATATCTAGGGCAATTTTACGCCACCAGATGGCACCATACCACTCTTGTTTAAACCGCTGAGCTACAGGTATTTTACTGTATCAAATCCCTTAATGGCTGTCTTGAAAGTAGGATAGTTAATGAACTTGAGACCTTAGTGCTTGACACTGTGTTTCACTGTATCTTTCGTGCTTCATGTATCTTCATTCGCTTAGCCCTGTAAGACACTTACATCCACCCTGTTTTCATCCTCAGTTTTCAGCAGTAATGGAACCAGCGTTGACTGAACAGAGATACAGCATCTCGCTTTTTTCGTGAGTTTATCTTGACCTGAAGATGTAGAAACCCCCATCCTTCCTCCGTTAGCATGCTGTCGTACTAAAGCGCTACTAGTGGCACGTCAGAATGACCGAGGTCATCTTCATCTCGGTGTGTGTATGCGTGCAATGCCGTGATGCTGGTCATCCTTCGGAGTGTATAATTGATCCTTTTACAGTGTTTAAATAGATTATCTGCGGCAAGGTGAGGAAGTGTTGTGATGTCGTCTGTGATATCACACCCTCAACACCAAATAACTGATCGATGTGCCTTCATTGACACAGTTATGCTGTGCTCCCCGTTGTTTTGTTATTCCTTTCACAGAAATTTTGATCTATAGATCAAGTGAAATGGAAGAAATAAATAAATTTGGCACGAAACGTGACGTACGTCTGCAGGACTCCATTAATACAAGGACATTATTTTATCTGACAACTCTCATTACTCTTCATTCACACCGTTTCGTGTCGCTTCAGGTAGCCCAGCTCTTGACGCCTTTCCAGTTTGCGGTGAGTCGGTTACGTGCTTTTGAGTTCTATGTATTGTAGGTAATATTGGGTTTGAGGTCAATGTATTGTAGGTAATATTGGGTTTGAGGTCAATGTATTTTAGGTAATATTGGGTTTGAGGTCAATGTATTGTAGGTAATATTGGGTTTGTCAATGTATTGTAGGTAATATTGGGTTTGAGGTCAATGTATTGTAGGTAATATTGGGTTTGAGTTCAATGTATTGTAGGTAATATTGGGTTTGAGTTCGGTGTATTGTAGGTAATATTGGGTTTGAGTTCAACGTATTGTAGGTAATATTGGGTTTGAGGTCAATGTATTGTAGGTAATATTGGGTTTGAGGTCAATGTATTGTAGGTAATATTGGGTTTGAGGTCAATGTATTGTAGGTAATATTGGGTTTGAGGTCAATGTATTGTAGGTAATATTGGGTTTGAGGTCAATGTATTGTAGGTAATATTGGGTTTCAGCTCACCATCTTAAAAATAGGTGGTGCAAAATGTTTTCCTTCGTCTATCAGAAACACGCCACATTTAACAATCACCGTCGAAGTCTTTGCTGCGATTTGTAAGTTAAGCTAGCCGACGGTATCTGACTAGCGTCAGTTGTCAGATAAAATAATGCCACTACCTTAGTCGTACAGCAGTGTTGGTTTAAATGACGATTTGTAATTGTAAACGTATGATAAGGATGCACGTCTTAAATTTTCATAGAAAAGAAATGTTACAATAACTAATTTGTTCAGTCAATAAAGGAATGTTTGGAGACCTGAAGAAGATGGACGGGCCAACGAGGTTACATTATGAATGGAATAGGCCACTGGACCCGACCTACGTTTGAAGTTCCCTGTTGTTATCGTCGTCGTTGTCGTTGTTGTCGTCGTTGTTGTTGTCGCTGTTGTTATTGTTGCTGCTGCTGCAAGCATCCACATTGAAGACCGGAAAGGAGATGGCAGAACAACATTACGCCGAGTTTTAGCGAGATAGAATACGCGGATTGGCGGTGGATGAAACAGTTCAGCATCCTAGCCATTGACGGACTTTCTTCTTAACGATGTTGAAGTTTCAGGATCTGTTCTTGGTATTGTTTTTATTTTGTTAATCATGTCATTATCATCATCATCATCATCATGATAGTGCCACCACCAGTAATGAACTATACACTTGGCTCCCAGTGCAGTTTGTAATGTCGCAAGTGAAACTAACAACTGCGATGATGGTACTTGAGACCTGAAGTGGAAGACTTAAGTGCCTGTACACTCTGAGCGGGACCGATAGATTACTTATCCCTAAAGAGTTGAATCTTATTTCCAGGGGCTAGACAGACGAAACTAGCGTAGACGGAGAATGGGTGGTGCCCAAAATTTGTGGGACAAAAAGAGGCGGTTAAAGCATGCTTCGTATTGGAGAGATCCCGAGTCGAAACATGAGCCAGAACATGGTTATCCGGACTTGATGTTCAGTGAGCTCTTTAATTATAATGAGACAAAAAAGTGGAAGTACTTTAAAATAGTACACGACCGTTTTCTTTCAGATCTTTCCTTTATTCACCGAATGTATACGCATCGTAACGCACCATGTATTACTTCTGCTTTGTAACAGTACAAGTGTTTTGAGAGTTTGTCCGTGTCCTGTCTGTTCAAGTGGTTTAACCATTTTATCTGTAACTATTTGTTCTTCCTTTTACTGAATACGTATTTATATCCTTCCATTTACTCTGAATTCGGTTTCTTTTATGTTGCATCTCTTGATACATCTTAACATTTTAAATTCTTCTGTTTCAATTCTACCGATAACATTGTACTTCTTGTCCTATCTGAAGCTTCATTTCCACTTAAAAGAGAGCACGAAATGTGATCACTTTGCGAAGTTTAAACTTTTATAATTTATGTAAGTCTTCTTTCTAAGAAGCATCATTTCCCAAGTACTTTACACGTGAAGCTTATTCTATAGCTTCACTTAAAAGACTTTTTTTTTTAGCGAACTGATCACTTCCCCTTTAAAATGCATTACTTGTTTTTGTAAATTGGAATATCGTGACGAACTGAGCGACTAGAAACTTCTCAGTGAGGTCTCAGTGCAATTACAATTGCATCCTCATATCCTTTGTGTTATGCACGTAATCATGCGCTGTGAACGGACTGCAAACTTTGTCTGTGTTAAAGGAACGTAGGTACTTATGTTGTTGGCATCTTACGTAACTGTCGGGTGCAACCTGGATATATCTTGACACGTTTGTCTGCGATCCTTGATCCGCGGGCATGATCTTGTCCTCAGAAGAAACAATTTTTAATTGTCTAAGTCATAAAATTTTTCAAGCATATGTAGTATATTTATAACTTTATATCAAGTTAATGTTGCTGCATTGGAATTAATTAGAACTACTTGTCCATTCGAAGATAAAAAGTTTTTGATGTTTTGGGTATATGACCGAATGTAATTGTAATATGGCACGTAGAGTTTACAGTTCTTTTCGTTGTATACCCGAATGTAATTGTAATATGACACTTACGTTTACAGTTCTTTTCGTTGTATACCCGAATGTAATTGTAATATGACACGTACAGTTTACAGTTCTTTTCGTTGTATACCCGAATGTAATTGTAATATGGCACGTACAGTTTACAGTTCTTTTCGTTGTATACCCGAATGTAATTGTAATATGACACGTACAGTTTACAGTTCTTTTCGTTGTATACCCGAATGTAATTGTAATATGACACGTACAGTTTACAGTTCTTTTCGTTGTATACCCGAATGTAATTGTAATATGACACGTACAGTTTACAGTTCTTTTCGTTGTATACCCGAATGTAATTGTAATATGGCACGTACAGTTTACAGTTCTTTTCGTTGTATACCCGAATGTAATTGTAATATGGCACGTACAGTTTACATTTATTTTCGTTATATGACCGAATGTAATTGTAATATGACACGTACAGTTTACAGTTCTTTTCGTTGTATGACCGAATGTAATTGTAATATGACACGTACAGTTTACAGTTCTTTTCGTTGTATACCCGAATGTAATTGTAATATGACACGTACAGTTTACAGTTCTTTTCGTTGTATACCCGAATGTAATTGTAATATGGCACGTACAGTTTACAGTTCTTTTCGTTGTATACCCGAATGTAATTGTAATATGGCACGTACAGTTTACAGTTCTTTTCGTTGTATACCCGAATGTAATTGTAATATGGCACGTACAGTTTACAGTTCTTTTCGTTGTATACCCGAATGTAATTGTAATATGACACGTACAGTTTACAGTTCTTTTCGTTGTATACCCGAATGTAATTGTAATATGACACGTACAGTTTACAGTTCATTTCGTTGTATACCCGAATGTAATTGTAATATGGCACGTACAGTTTACAGTTCTTTTCGTTGTATACCCGAATGTAATTGTAATATGGCACGTACAGTTTACATTTATTTTCGTTATATGACCGAATGTAATTGTAATATGACACGTACAGTTTACAGTTCTTTTCGTTGTATGCCCGAATGTAATTGTAATATGACACAGTTTACAGTTCTTTTCGTTGTATGCCCGAATGTAATTGTAATATGACACGTACAGTTTACAGTTCTCTTCGTTATATGCCCGAATGTAATTGTAATATGGCACGTACAGTTTACATTTATTTTCGTTATATGCCCGAATGTAATTGTAATATGGCACGTACAGTTTACAGTCAGTTTTCTTTTTATGCCCCAATGTAATTGTAATATGGCACGTAAGGTCTATAATTCTTTTCGTTATATGCCCGAATATAATTGTAATATGGCACGTACGGTTTATAATTCTTTTCGTTATATGCCCGAATGTAATTGTAATATGGCACGTACAGTTTACAGTTAATTTTCGTTTTATGCCCCAATGTAATTGTAATATTGCACGTACAGTTTCCAGTTCTTTTTATTACATGTTATATGTAGCCAACTTTTCAGTATTTAATAATTAACTTATTTTTATTTGAGGAATTTCAATGTAACGATAGATAGGGCCTGTTACATTCCTCAGTTTTTCCGAGAAAGAAAACATTTTTATGCGGTAACTAGCCTAATCTTTTCCAGTGCTGGCCAATTAGGAGTCCGAATCGAATTCGCAGTCAGAAGAACGGTACAATAATAACAAATGAATGCTAGCGTCTCGTGTTTGTATTAAATCGAAAAGTGTCAAAGGACCACTTCAATCATCAATTTGTCTGGCGCTCACCAATGCTGTTACAGTAGAACGTGCTGGGGAATTTCTTTCTCGTACATTCGTACGAATTCCTTTCTTTGCTGGCCGTTTGAAGCCTAATGGTAACTACTTGTACCACTCCTGCAACATTAAGAAATTCTGCCTTTTGCCACACATTGTATTTTTGTGTTTTTTATTATTCTGACGATAAACATTAGTTATTGTCCTACCCAACATAACCAGTTTGTCTTTGTAATGAATGAGGACTGTGTTGTGTGTGAGGTAGAAACCAAAGTTTTACGATACATAATGCAAATGTATGTCAATTTTCAAATGTTATACGTTGTCAGGTGTTCAAGGTGGATGTTGTTCAAATGATGGTAGTCTTTTGGATTTTTACATCGTTTTGTATATTTGGATTGTTCCGACGTTTCAGAGGAATATACTGCCTCCATCATCAATGTGACTGATTTTGGCTTAGGTTCATGTTCACGTCAGTGCACTACTAACATGTAATTATGATACGCCCGGCATCGTCTTGAAATCACACACGGATACTCAACAAGCCAAATAGGATTGTAAGAAGTAAGATAAACTTCAGACAGTGTTCTCGGCCCCCGCCATCAAAACTAGGCCTTCCAAATACATAGCGCAAGCTGTAGTGTCAACATTGTAACTTTAGGAGTGTACCATCAAGTTCACTAACGCAGAAATCTGTGTATCAAGTTTCAAGAGAAGTTTGACTGCATCTGTCGGCGTTGGAGCAGGTCACATCTGATTCTGTCGTGAGAACGATCAAACAGCGAGCTTCATTATTGTCAGTATCATAATCGTAGTCTAAATAGCCGAGACTATTATTTATTCCGTAAATTTTACTGCGCTCGCTTGCTGGGATTGCGGGTTCGAATCCCGTCAGCGGTGTGGATGTCTATCTCTTGTGAGTGTTGTGTGTTGTCAGGTAGCGGCCTCTGCGACTGGCCGATCACTCGTCAAGAGGAGTCCTGCCGAGTGCGACGTGTCTGAGTGTGATCTCGAAAACTCAACAATGAGGAGGCCTAGGCCCATTAGGCTGTCGAGCCATGAAAAAAAATACTGGATGTATTTATGATATGTAACAGATATAAAAATTCTGGCTGTGTGAAAACAGTTACGGTCTTCAGCACTGTTGCTTGTCGTGTACAGCAGTTGTAAGGGAACGAAAGAAATAATGGCACTGCAATGGAATGTTTCTTGTTATCATATTCCTTGTATTAGCCATTTAAAAACGTCTGCAGTAAACTAACTGCATGGAACAGAGTTCTTCTTCGCAACCTCAGCTAATCAAGAACCCACTCCTAGTCCTTATCTTGAGCCAGATGAATCCAGTCCACATTCTCCAGTCCTATTTCTTTAAGGTTCATATAATAGTCTCCCATCTACGCCAGCGTCTCTCAAGCAGTCTCCTTCCTTAGGTTTTCCCACCAAAATCCTGTACGCATTTCTGTTCTTTCCCACCTGTGTCATTTGCTCCTTTCTTCTCATTCTCCTTGGTTTCATCATCCTGGTAATATTTGGCCCAGATTCGAAACCATGAACACACAATTCATAATGGTAACTCATCTAACGACCCTTCTCTGGGCTAGGCACTACTTTTTCCTTCATTGTGGTCCAGATCTCCTCTCCCAATCAGAGTTCAACTTTAGTGACCGTAGTAAGGAACTTGGATTTTTTGAACGTCAAGGAGACAGTGACAGATCAGAGGCAAGTCAGATATTGTGGGAGATATGGGGGTCTCTCAGCGGTGCTGATGTTTCCACTCTTGTGACGCTGTTTAGATAGATATATTTATTCCAAACTACACGGCTTCGTATCCCAGAAGACTAGAATTTACGTAAGTTAGATTTTATGCTGGTTTTTATAAAGATGTATCACAGCTCTAAGGGGCTAGGCGGTGGCGCAGTTGGTTGAGGTACTGCGCTACAAGCCGTAAGGTCGCGGGTTCGATTTCCGATGGGGTAATTTAGATTTTTCATTGATTTAATCCTCCTAGTCGCACTGTGGCCCTGGGGTTGACTCTAACAGAAATGCGTACCAGGAATATATCCTGGGGGGAGGGGTAAAGGTCGCCGGTGCTTAGGGCTGACAACCTTGCCACTTTCATTTGCCGATTGTCTAGAAATCCTAGGAGCCTCAACCTCCTGGACCTCTAAGGGCTTGTCCAGGCCTGCATAGGGATAGCTTTATAACAGCTTTCTTACAACATTTTTCTTCAGCTATGCACTCCTGCTTTTACTGTGCAGAACATTGATGTAGATCATCTCTACTCCGTATACTCAACGCTATTACCTTAATTGCTGCTGGTAAAGTGATTTTTCGGACAGCAAACAAGAGTCGCCCATTCGCACAGCGTCTTGGTAGACACAACTCCTCTCCCCATTATCATCATTATCGTCATCATCATCATCAGTTCTACAGCCCTTGGTAGGCTTTGGCTTCCATTTTCTGTTGCGTAGGTTTCGTAACAATTTATTTTTTATGGGTTGGGGTTCTTAGCCCCACGCCCAACCCCCAACCTGGAGGACCACAGTATCCCTTTTTGTCTGGGTCATCACCTTTGACCTGTCTGGCCTGGGAGGCCCTACCAGTAGCTACGCTACCGCCAGCATTGCTCTTAGGATCATTTGACCACGCAAGCTCCACCACTACGTCAAAGTATAGATACCTTCGGGGGGTCCTCTCCCCATTACCTGCCGAATAAGAGGTCACCTTACGTGGCGACTGCAGTATAAAACTTCTGGGAACGTCACGTATTTGCGTGTAGTAGGATTGTGTTTCTGCAGTCAGAGCGATGGAGGTGCCAGTATTCGTCTGCTTACGTGGTATCTGCAATCGTGTGACTGAGGTAGGAGGACCGTATGCTTTGAGGGACTGGCGCTAAAGGTTGTCATGCAAACTGACGGGGACTTTATGGATGTAATCCTGTTATACATTAACAAACAAGCTATATAGCAATTGTTGTAACTCCGAACACCAAATTGTGTGTAGAGGCTTCAGCATATCTTAATACAGAGGATTAAGCCTATACTCTACCTGTGGTTGAATTCAGCCACTGATAAGATTTATTCACATTTGTCGTGCTATGCTGGAGCATGGGGGGGGGGACTGTATAAACCGCGGGGTCAGTTCTAGAAACAGCAGCAGCAATTAATTTTAGAGTTGGACAAAGTTTGGCTTCCATGGAGCAATAACGTGGCCCGGTGACCTGACACAAACAGAGTCGCCGCGTAAATTCCACTGCCTACCCCAATTTGTTTAGATTTCTCCTGTGTACATCAAAAGTAGCTGTTTTGTAACTGCATGTATTTGTTGCTGACCCAAGTGGTGTCACTTAAATGTAGCGGGTTTATCAGGCTTGCGGTTTGTGGGCAAAGTCTGAACCGCATCACAATAAATGTATTTAGAACAGGGGTGAACTTGGGGTACGCGGTGGCGCAGTTGGTTGAGGCACTGCGTTACAAGCCGGAAGGTCGCGGGTTCGATTCCCGATGGGGTCATTGACTCAATCCTTCCGGCCGCACTATGGCCCTGGGGTTGGCTCAGCCTCTATGAACTACCAGGGATGTCTCCTGGGGCAAAGGCGGCCAGTGCTTAGGGCTGACAACTTTACCACTTTCACATTCTGGGAGTCTCAACCTCCTGGAGCCGTAAGGGTCTGTCGAGACCCGTATTGGGACAGCTTTACAGATATTTACTTACGTATTACTCCATAAGCGTGTTTGTTTTGTTACGTTCATCTTGCTGTCTCAGTCGTTGTCTCATAACTGGAAGTCGTCTCTATTTTATGGCGTCCTTTCAAATTGTGTATGAGATACCGGTTATGATTCAGCAAGTGATAGGCATGATGAGCTACTGAAAGCACCGTAAACCGTACATCAATAAAAGTCTGTTTATAACTTACCATTACAGGCAATAAAGATCCTGACTCGAATATAATTCAGTGCTATGACCATCTACGCAGGAATCTACCAAGTCAACGCATGAACTGAATTACATTTTGTTGTTGTATTATAAACTTTTTTTGCCTACATAAAACATTGACACAGGATCTGTAAGACCGGAAGTAGCCTCTGTGCAAGAGGAAGGCAGGCTTTATGAATCCTTCATGGAACTGCTTGTGTGTTGTGTAGTGTAAATGCAGAAATCCTCTGGAGTGTTCTGTATGAACTGTGAATATTGTACTTTGTTTCTTCCACTTTATATCGAAATTATTCTTTTCTAGCCCATTAAAATGTGACAAATTCATACGCTTAGCTCTGAAGAACTCTTGACTGTTTTCGTAATGCGGGTGGAAACTGAAGTAATGAAAAATTCAACAGGAAACACATTGTACGGTGCTCGAGTTTGGAATTACGAATGTCTGAATATTTCAGTTAAATGCTGTAAAACCTTCAATGCTCAGAACTGTTGCCCTAAGTTTGTTACCTGCTTCACAAAATTGTATTATACACTGAAATTTGCATCGCGATTAACAGTCTTCGCTTTCCTGTTAATATAACCGTGTGGTCACACGGTGAAGTGGGGTGAGTTAAGTTGGCAAGCCTCTGTTGACAAAAGTCAATGTCACGTGTGTGGTTCGCGGTCATCTTACTGCTATTTGATAAAGTGCATCAAATGAACGCGTAGTGGGCTGCTGGTGTAAGTCTGCCCTTCCGTCTGGATGTTATATGTTACAAACTCATTGTACCGCTTTGGGGTTTTGGATTGGAGAAGGTTTACGCCAAAATTTATTGTGGTAATTATTTTGGTTTGCATCGGTTACATATGGGGGGGCACGCGGTGGCGCAGTTGGTTGAGGCACAAGTCGGAATGTCGCGGGTTCGATTCCCGATGGTGTCTTTGGAATTTTTCATTGACATCATCCTTTCGGTCGCAGTATGGCCCTGGGGTCGACTGAGCCTCCAACAGAAATCAGTACCAGGAATATTTCCTGGGGGGTAAAGGCGGTCGATGCTTAGGGCTGACAATCTTACCACCTTCATGTGCCGATTGTCTGGTAATGTGGGAGCCTCAACCTCCTGGAACCCTAAGAGCCAATCCAGGCCTGTAATGGGATTGCTTTACCTTTACCTTCGGTTACATATGACTATGAAGTTTTCTTTACTTAAAATTCAAATAGTTCTTACATAGTTTCTCAGAAGCGGCTCGTAGAGCTAAAAAAGGTGCACAGATAATATACAGGGTATACACAAAAGAATGGTGCGGTTTCAATGGTGAATAAAGGGAAACCGCACCATTCTTTTGTGTATACTCTGTATAGGTCTCATTAACTTATAACGCTTTTATTTAAAACGCTTTTCGTCTCTAAGAGTTAATGAAATACAAGTGAAAATAGTATGTTAGTGTGAATAGCCTTGTCACATTCATGTCTTGAACTTACGGCATTGACTGTTGCATTCACTTATTCCTTTTGTTGAATAAAATGTACGGCTTGGTTGAACTGTTACGTACAAGTTTTTTATTTTCCATGTTCCTTGCGTTAATCAGAATTATAAAATTTTTAAAAAGACCAACAAATGCACTTCAGTGTATGAATGTAATTTTATGACATAGTAACCGTCGACATGTTTCGGCCACTCATGTGGCCTTCTTCAGGGTGGTAAGAACAAGAATACAGTTACACTCATAATGTGTCGGAATCAATCCCTATTAAAAATCACATAATTTTGGTTAAATTCACGGTTTAAAAAGTATCGTATAGATAGATATAAAATGTTAGAAGATAAAAGTTTGTTGTACATTGAGTATAGTGCTGTGGGTGATGTACATAGAAGATACATGAAGTGAATTGTGATCGACTATAATTCACTACATGTATCTTCTATGTATCTGGTATAGTGACAGAATAGGATAGGTGAGATACGATACAGGAACGAACAAGCAAGTAAGTCGTAAAAATATCCTTTAATTGAGAATTCGGCTTCTTTTGGAGAAGTTCAATATTCATATCAATGACATGATACTTGCAAATACATAAGGGAGAAATGAATTGTCGTTGTCCGGCTTCAAGACTCGCATTAAGAACAAATAAGTATCAGGGCCTGTGAAGTATATAAAATCGCAAATTTTGCATTCGAAAAATATCCCCACTTCAAAACTGAATACGCTGAATCTTACTGGAATGATTTCCTGCACATTTATTCTGGCTTCCGGCCACACTATGGCCCTGGGGTCTACTCAGCCTCTAACAGAAATGAGTACCGGAGGTCTCCAGGGGGTAAAGACGGCCGTTGAGTAGGGCTGAGAACCTTACCACCTTCATGTGCCGACTGTCTAGAAACTCTGGGAGCCTCAACCTCCTGGAACCGTAAGGGCCTGTCCAGACCTGTAATGGGATTGCTTTACATTTTACGTTGCAGTTTTATTCATTTAAGTCATTGCTGAGCGTGGCTGCAGAACTGAGGTCGGCAGTAATGGTTGTATATGGAAAGAGGGCAGAATGGTGTTATTTAGAAGTATCCACGGACTGAGGAGCCTCGAGTGAAATGCTTTGGGTCAGAGATTTCTTAAACAGTTTCCTGTTATTGTCAGTGCCTCAACATTATTTTTAGCTATACTAGAAGACATAAAAATATCTTGTTATTTAATTCGAATATTACATCCTAATCTCTGTTTGGGTTTATCAGTGTTAAGTAATAATCCAAGTCTGAAGGCATCTCACTCGATATTTTTCTATCGATTTTATTTAATTTTATAGTATATGGAAACAGTAAATACGCGTACGAAGACCCCATAATTAGATTTTCATACAAAGATTTATCTTTTTTTATTTATTTTTGTGAGTTGAGTATAATACAATAGAAAGTAAACGCAGAAAAGCGACCCGTCTATTAATAACATGTTGACATCGCCGCGGATCGAATTACAGTCGAACCCGGTTATAACTACATCGGTTAATGCGACACCTCGTCTATAGCGTCAGATATTCTGTGGTACCTTTGGTTTCTCACCGTTAACCATAACATTATACCCCTCGGTTATAACAACACTCGTTTATAACGACACAAAACATTCAGTCCCTTTCATGACGTTATAACCGAGTTCGACTGTACATTATTTTGCTGGGACTGCTTCTCCGTTCTGCTTAGAACTGCAATATTTGTTTCCTCTGATGGGTTGTTTTCATGCTTACGTGGTTACAGTAATAATGCTAGGTTAATAGCATACAGAGATACCTACAATTATATTATATATATATATATATATATAGTTTAGAGTAACATGAGCCTACTGCTTCCCCTCTTATACTCTCAGTTTTATCTGTTCATATCGCTTACTATTGAAGTTTTCGTGGACAGTGCTGTCTTTCTCGACGTGTGTTGGTGTAGCCTGTTAGAAACATACCTACTTTTTGTAGGAGCATGGTGACTATTTCTTTATGGTCTGTATTATATCCTGAGGATGGGAGCAGCATGTTTCCCCCGAAACGCTGGTAAATGCATAGCGGAATGCATGACATCACATCCCACAATACAGTATTTTGCGTAGTCACGGACGTGATAGAATCTGAAGGAGTCTTTCATGCATGCGGGGAAACAGCACGCGGCTGTTTGTTTGTGTGTAATAGACATATGCAGTGTGAAGGCAAGCTGATAGCCTCACAGGGATCTGTGTGCTTGTTTAGAGTCTGGAATCGGAGACACGAAGACAAGTTAAACAAGTTATAAAATTACCACGTAAGGAACTGAGCTGCATCAAAAGAGTTTTATCCATTTTAATAGGCCACAGAAATCAGTAGGGCTTCAGCACAAGGTGTTATAGGGCCCCGAAATATTTTAAGGCCCTATATCGTGAAAATGTATGAAAAGATTAAATATATATGGTGAAAGTAATTGTTTTTATGGACAGTGCAGTGGCAGTTGGCATCATACGAAAGTCTGTACACCAAGCCCTTGTTTTACGCCGTAGTTGTGTTCCGGAAAAAGTGGGCGTGAAACAAAAGGTCGAGAATCAAAATTGATATTCCAATAAGAAATAACGTAACAGGTAAGGCTTAGCGTAATAGAGTTCAGCCAACCGAAGTTCGTTAAACGTAAAATGAGAGGGCGTAAATTAAGAAGTGTATATTGGCAAGGGGCCTTAAATCGAAAAGGCGTAAAACAAGTGGGGCGTAGAACAATGGCAACATTCATTTTCTGTTCACTTTATCATCGTCAACTGGTGCGACGATTTAGGGCACTGGATCTTAATACTGCGTACAGATTTATACGAATGTGTGAGCGTACATGGTATGCGTTACACGCATGGCGGTGGCACGAATTGGTGAAGCAGTTTTAGTAAGACTGAAGATTTTTGACACAATCACAGCACGACCAAGTTGCGTAATCGTGTTCCACGTGTCACTTTCTGCATTGGCTACAATAATTTTCTCTCATTCAATTTATTTTACACCAACTAATGCACACGTAAAACCACTTTTTTGTAGTTTTTATTGTAAAATGTACCCCTACACGTGTTTCGATCCTCGAATCATCGTCAGGGTTTTTTTTAAAAAAAGCCACTATTACTTCAATTGCATATTTTGAAGGGTCCAATAGCACTCATGTCTTAATATTTGTTTTAAAATGTCTGAATTTTAAAATTCATAAAACATTAAAACTTATGATTTATAAGTTAAAGTCGTAGTTAAAATGTTTTGGTTAACGGCGTTACCACGATTCTTGACACCAGCACCTACGCCGTTAACCAAAACATTTTAACTACGACTTTAACTTATAAATCATAAGTTTTAATGTTTTATGAATTTTAAAATTCAGATATTTTAAAACAAATATTAAGACATGAGTGCTATTGGACCCTTCAAAATATACAATTGAAGTGATAGTGGCTTTTTTTAAAAAAAACCCCTGACGATGATCCGAGGATCGAAACACGTGTAGGGGTACATTTTACAATAAAAACTACAGAAAAGTGGTTTTACGTGTGCATTAGTTGGTGTAAAATAAATTGAATTAGTGAAATGCACGGTGACATTAATATAAAATTATTTTCTCTCTTTTTTCTTTCCCTTCGCCTTCCTTGCCGTCGAAAATTCCTTCCATTTTGCTCTTCCTTTGCTCCCTACATTACTTGTTAATTGGGCTCTTGACTTCTGTTTCCACAGTACTTGCCTTGGCTGCTGTCATTATGACCGGCGTACTCATCGCCTCTTACACTTACCTGATTCCAATAGTACTTTCAGCTGGAACAGACAGTATCAAAATAATGTGTGCCGCTGCAAAACTAATAAGAAATGAAGTTTCGTTCCAAAGAGATGTTAGAAAGATCATGGAAACAAGCGTCCTTATTTTGTGTCCCCCCCCCCCCCCCCCCCCACTTAGTCCTCCTACAGCCATTACTCCTTCTTGTCAGGTAAGGTTGTTTTGGATGTCTTTGAAGGAGATATATTTCCAAAACCCTCTTTCAGGAAAAGCGGAAGAGACGTTCTTAGTGCTCAGACTTCCTTCATTTTGTTTCTACGACGGTCGCAAAATCCATCGCCTGTTCCAAGAAAATGTAGCAGATTCTTTCAGGCAAAAGAAAAATGTGATTGTAAGTGCGACGAGAGTTTGCAATCATCTTGTGGCTGCACTGCATCCTTTCCTATAGAAGAATGATGAGCTCTTGCGTTCTTGGTAGGCCGTGTGCGATAGTCTTCCATACTGAACTTTAAAAAATATATATTTTTAAGACGTGTGACTAAAACAGCACTTCTCACAATTGTTTGTGTGAATGTGAAATTGTATCTTCCATGGAGAGAAAAACATACATTACAAGTGAACATCTTCAAATTGACGTCATTATGCTTCTAGTTATTAATTTTTTAAAACCTAAGCGGTTGCTTTATGCACCATCAGGCTTAAAATTAAAAAATTCTGCATTCTGCCCCAACAGTGGATTTATATGTTTTGTATGGATCTGAGAACAAACAGCGAACTTTTCCTTATACAGCATTAACTGATTGGTTTTTATAACCGAACTGGAGAGTGTTTACTGCGCGGTACGGACTGTGTATTTAAATAAAACAGATTACGTTTCATCCCTGGTTATCATGCATGAGTATATAATGTGTACGATGCCAGTGAATATTTGGAGAGTGTAAAACAGAAAATGGCGACTGCATGCAATCTGTATGTAGCTGAAGTCTAATGGCGATAACTAAGGAATCAATGGAGTTAGTTGTGTGAAATTCGATACGGAAATAGACCGTCAACATACCAACATGCACATTTGTGTGAGATGTTTTAGAAACTAACAGTTAGAAACATGGCGACAGTGTGAAACTTTAAGGTTATGTCAGGCAATCTCAATGTTGGCAACACTTGTTGGGATGTTTTAAAAACAAATTGTTTCCAGAAATAAGTACTACTACTACGACTACTGCTACTAAGTACTACTACTACTATTCTACTGCTGCTACTCGTGCGTCCACTTCTAATAATATATATTATTGTTATTTTACTTAAAATGTCATAATAGCAAACAATGAATCTTTCTTACACAACTAGGATTCGATGTATTACCGCCCACGCACTATTTCAACGAAGCCCGTGAGGGTTAATTGTATTTTATTGGTTGGATGTACATTTTTGATGATTAAAAATTACACTAACGAAAGATTTGTAGGACCGGAAGTCAATCCTGTCTAACAGTAGGCTTTAAGGTTTTGCCATGTAGACTTTCGGATAATGCTTGAAATTAAAGTAACTATAATGGACTCTGTGTTAACTTATATACGATGAATATTTGTCAGATATTTGTTAGGTTCGGTTTTGCTTCTTATAAATTACGAGGTTGTAATTAGACTGTACGGAGGAAAATGATGAAATTGTTACGGCACATTTTTGTATGGCCTGCAAATGCCATCGAAATCCGGAGGTTAAGCTTGCAAATTAAAGGATAGCGCCTATTCATTGTGCATTCACTTTATGCATTTCGTTAGAAGGACGATAATGGTAGCAGAAGTGATAGGAAAACGTGTTTTCTTTTTTCGTTGGTAGAGCAGGACACCATTCTGCTTGGTTCATATTACAGTGTTCCGCCCTAGTTTGCAGAGAGTACTTAAGCACGCCTTCTGGCTATAATGATAGGGAAATTGCCCTAATTATATCACGGGTAATGTCTCTGTTATTAGAGGTGATATACTCTTTCATAACAAGGATATTGTTCCAGCACAGATTAAGCACCGTATCATGTTGATAATGTGACTTACCTGCTAACTACTATACTTGCAATGAACTTCAGGGCCAGCTGAGAAACACTGACACTTCACGTGGGTAATATCATTCGTTTAAAAATTCTGTCGTTGAATTGAAGTCGCCGGCGCGTACGAGAACTATACCGAGGCCACGGAAAGAGGTCGTTAGTGTGGATAGGTTCTTGAGGCTTCCTATTGTCAGTCTACTGTTCTGTTTTTCTCCATTCCCTTTTGTTCTGTGTCACCAACGAAGGCGCTTGTCACTAAAGAAGGTCATCTTGTAGTATGTGAACAGAATGGCTAGAAAATCGAATGAGTTAGTATGGAAGTACGCTGATGGGGAAGCGTCACACCTCGAAGGAGATGTGGTAGGAGTCAATCCATGGGCTGGGCTACTTTCCGTGCAATCAGTATAGCACTATGTACGTCGGGTATTATAGATGTATCCACAGATCTGCTGTGAATCCCTATGTTCTGTGGAAAGCATTTTGGGGCTCGGTGCCCTAATGTTCAAAACCGAAACCCCATTGATTTCCGAACCCGTAGTAATGAGCTTAAAAAAGCGATCCGCCATCCATCACATCCCCATGTGGCCTAGGAAGCTGCTTCTCAGAATAAACTTTGCTACTGGATAATGCGGACCCCATCAGACCCCGCTGAGCCTTTCCTCTGCTGTTGTAAAGGGGGAGGAGTGATAATGGAAAGTGGAGATAATTGATTTCGTTAGCCCCTAACGGTCACAGACAAGTAACGCCAAGTATAGTGAGGAAATACGAAATCCTCTTCTGTTACAATTTTTAGGCACGTATTTTCAGTAACTCTTGTTTCAAGAACTCTTCTACTCCATGTTGCGCTGCCGACAGCAACTTACTGAATGTTTCAGACGTATTCATGTGGTTGGTAACCTTCACGAATGTAGAAAGGCAAGACTAGTATGACAGAAATTCCACTGTCCGCAGGTCTCACTGTAATGTTATGAGTGAGATTAAGTAGGCTGTGAATGTAGTTCGAATAGCCAAAACAAGAACATCTCACTGGAACTATACTATATAACTTTTATAACTATAACTGCTGATAAGCAATGTTACTCACTTCGCACCTGTATAAGAACAGAAGCCTGTGACATAGAATGTTCTGAAATGTTTAACACGTTAAACCAAAATGTCGTGATGTTGTTTTAAATAACTATTGTCTAAGCATAGTCGCCCTCGGTGGACTAGTGGTTAGCGTGCTCGCCACTGGACCCAAGGTTCGCGGGTTCAATCCCGGCCGAGGTCGATGGATAAAAATCCGTAGCACAACTTCCTTCGGAGGGGAAGTAAAGCCGTCGGTTCCATGTCGTAGATTTAGGGCATGTAAAATAACCTTACGGTCATGAATAGAGATGTTTCGTAAGCAAAATTCTCACCCAGGTCTCCTGATTGACTGTTAAATGGCTCTGGCAGTCATATCATGATGAGTAGAACTTGTGCAGGTCAACAGAATGCACACCTTCAGACCAAGAAACCTCTGAAAGGAGGCCCTATGCTCCGCAAGGGGCGACAGGAGGAAAATTAAAAAAAAAAAAATTGTCTAAGCATATACTTGCCTGATAGATCTGTGTATACCTCCTAATATAGGCTATTGTGCGTATGCTGTATCTTTTACGGGAGTCGAGGTGTGTGTCTTCATCGATTCGTGTCACAGTAGTTAATCCAAACAAGACTGCAAACTATGTACCCTTTAAAGTAGCACGAAGACGCTCGTTACTTTCTTAATCAGTGCTGACCAACATGGCGGCCGGTCGCATGTGGCTCTCGAGGAAAGTATTTGCGGCCCTCAGTGACTTGAATAATTACATTAATACAGTTTAACAAACATAACGCAACAGGTCTGGAGAACACAATACGGCAACTTTAATAAATATCAATAAAATAAATGTCGTGTCTGTAAATAATGGCCTTATAATTAATTTAATCCCCCCCTCCACTTTCGATACATGTATACACAAGTGAGACCCTCAGGCCAGTCCTTACGATTGTGTGGCCCTCCAGTGCATTGAAGTTGGCCAGTCCTGTTCCAAATATTGCTCGGTTTCACGGCACACGCGAAAATGTTATTTAATATCAGCCCGTAAGGAAAGTATGACCTTCCCTAAGCCGATATTTGCGAATCTCGAGAAGTGCTCAGTGCTAAGTGCAGATTTCTCGCACATAGCCTCACAGACGTTGGATGATGTGTAGGAAGTACGGATAGAAATTCATTGAAGTGTGGCTTCCACTGCACCGATTTCCACGGAACTCACATCCACTCAGTTATTTTTGTGGACATCTTCTGCACTGCATTTTACTCAAATCGGACGAAAAATATAGAAGATACGTTCAAAACTTCATTTATGTCCTTGAGTAAAGTACGCCTTTCAATACATCGATTTTCATGTAACCTGCAGTTAGTCAACGGCAGTGCGTGGAAATATGTGCTGAATTTTGTCCAAATAGTACGAAAGTATAGAAAATTTAGGCAAAATTTCCTTTACGACGCTAGGTAAAAGATGCCTTTCACTGCTAACGGCATTACGTGGAGAGCTGTACCGAATATCACCCCAGTAGCTCAACAAACATGGAAGTCGTATTTCCTCCCTTAAATAAAGTATGACTGACACTACTCCGATTTTCATGAAACTCGCGCTTGAGTGACAATTTTTTGTAGTGAACGTCAGCTATGAATTTCATGAAAATTCGTCAAACGGTTTAGTCGCCAATGGTATGCCTCAGACGGACAGACGGTCGGGCGTGGTCTTCATATAACACGTTCTTTTTACGAGTACTTCGTGAAGAACGCCTGATAACGTTGCTCCATAATGCCTGTGGCCACATGGTACAGTTTGAAAACGACATCCTCTCCACGAACTGTAGTTTGAATCTTGTTTACTTAGGGGCAATTTACTGTTTGTTTTATATTTGTGGTTTATCTTAACGACTTTGTCAGGAGCTCAAGGTTTTGAAGGGGAAACCTGAGGGAAACGGATCACTTGGATGACCTAGGCATAGATGGGAGGATAATATTAAAATGGATCTTCAAGAAATAGGATGGGGTCGTGGACTGGATTGATCTGACTCAGGACAGGGACAAATGCCATGCTCTCGTGCGCGCAGTGATGAACCTTTGGGTTCCATCAAATGTTGGGAATTTCTTGATTAGATGAGGAACTGTTATCTTCTCAAGAAGGACTCTGTTCCATGGAGTTAGTTAGTTTGTTTGTATGTGTGATTGTTTTTTGTTTGGTTTTGTCAGTGGCTCAAATTGTGTACCCTCGAATGGCTGCACGATTAATGAATGACTTGGAAAGATTGTAGAAGAAAGCGGCCGTGGCCTACGTTGAGATTCTGTCCCTTCATTTGCCTGGAGTAGTGAGAAAAGCCAGTAGAACCGTAGTTAGGAAATCACGATGTCAGGGCTAAGATTTGAACCGCACTCGAAGGAAGAGTACTGTCCTATCGACCGTTATGTTTGGCGTCCGTTACAACCGGTCAGGTAGAAGCAGGGAGTGCTAGATCATGATCAAAGGGTGCATCGAATTTTGATGCGAGCACAAGTGAAAATTACAGCACGGCTTTACTATACATTTCTACAATTGAACATAAATTGACCAGCCCTTACTTATCGTGGCGCTGGTCACGAAGCAAAAGCATACCTGATTAATTTAGCAGGGCATCCAGAGATCAATTCCCGGTGGTAACATTTCCAGTCAATATAACCCACATGGGAGCCATCTATCCAATTACGGAACCACCTACGTCATCACGGCAGGCTGTCTACACAATTTGAGGTAGGGCAAGAAACTGCGGAAGATTTAGAAGCTCTCACAACGTGGAGTGGCCTGCCTGGTCGACACTGGAAGGCTACCTTGTTTTTCCTTTAGCAGTAATTTACTGCACACTGGCCACGAATGTGAGGAACAAGACGCACCATCTGCGCCCGTAACTACTCTAGGGTTTGCAGGATTGCGGCAGGGTCCCGTGGGAAACATGAGACGATCGGGTTAGATGGCACTTCTGGGTAACTGAGGTTTATTTCACGGCTGTTGCAGTGCTAATCAAATAATTGTGTCGCCATCAAACCGACCACGTCAGCGGTGGAAACAGAGACGCATGCTGCGTGTGGCTGTCGCATGAAATACAATCCTACACATTTGTATATCTCACAGTTGTGTGGCTTCAAATATCGAATAGTGTAGGCCATTGGCTTATTATGGAAATATTACAGCAGGAAGGAAGCAATCCTGGAAATAATGCACAACATCCACTTCCCTTCAAATCCTGCAATTCCTATGTTGATTTTAACAAAAATTGTACTTAATAATTACACAATTTACTGATTTACTTATGCGCATAATATCGTCTATTATAGTTTCCGAATACGTAAAATTTGTCAGATAAAACCTTAGGCATTTTCTGATGTTTATTCTACGTCTTTGTTTAGTTGAATGAGAGACGTGCAGACTGTTGATACCGAGTCTGTTTTGCAGATGGCGACATATACACCGGTACTGTAGCAGACTTCTCTGGGATGGACCCCATCATTTACAGGGAGTCACTACAGACAGAGCAGTACGACTCTATGAGCCTGAACGGTGAGTACATTGTTCTTTATCATCATCATCACCATCATCATCATCACGAATGATGCAGGATTACCTTCTGTTGCCTAGTCTTAAGTAAGCTAAATACAAGTAACGTGACCGTTGTTGTGGACATTGTTAATTGCCTTGATTTTTTCGTTCACAAGGTTTAAGGAGTCATTTTTTCGTCTTTTCATCACTCCATGATTGTATGAGCAGGGTCTGAGAGAGGTGAGATGGGACCCGAGCCAGTCAATAATGTGTGGGGCCCCCACCGAAATGAAAGAGCCACATAAATATATGAGTATATTTAATAAATTCTTTTAAAAATAATATTTTCTAACATTTATTAACGTAAATTTTAATGAAATAATAAAAACGTTTTACACTGTTTTACACTTACATGTATTTACATTTATTTGACACGATGTGACAATGACATGTAAAATATTGTCAAAATTGACAGTAAAATGGAATTTAAATTGTTATAAAAATGCTCATGGAGATTTATTCTTTGTATTAATAACTAATTTACATTAAAGGTGCTATTAATAATAAATAATAATTTTAAGTAATTAACAACTTCCCTCCCCCCCCAATGGCTCGACAGCCCCTTGGGGGCCTAGGCGGCCTCATTTTTCGAGGCTTCACAATCACACATTTGAGACACACCACAGTCGGTAGGACTCCTCTGGACGAGTGACCAGCCCGTCGCAGAGACCTCTACCTGACAACACACAACACTCGCAAGAGACAGACATCCATGCCCCCGGTGGGATTTTTTTTTTTCCCCTGTCCCGTTTTTTCCCTTTGATCCATTTTGTACTTTTAAATCCTTCCGTCCTTCATGTCACTTGTGTTCCATTCTACTGTCCTTATACAACACAACACAAACATCCTTGCCCCCGGTGGGATTCGAACCCATAATCCTAGTAAGCGAGCGGCCCAGACCCACGCCTTAGACCGCACGGCCACTGAGATCGACTTTTTTTTTTTTTTTTAAGTCGTCCTCTTCTACCTACTCCGGTTTCCCGTTTCAGGGGATCGACAATTAAGAACACATAATATTGCAAATTACATATAAACACATGTCCTAATACTGTTAAAGACGTAACATTTCGAGAGGCACAATGCAATTGACCGACGACGCGTAAAGTTGACTTTTATTCTTAAATTGCATCTAAATTGTGTCTAAACAGTGTAATTGAACATAAATGAAGTGCTAAGAACACTAAGTCAGTAATTAAGGTAAGCAGATTTCCCACATCCTCCTCTCTTATTATTTTTATAATCAAATAAGAGTGTATCTGAGGCCCCTTTGTCATTTGCCTAGGCCAAATGCACCGCTGGTCCCTCCTATAGCTGGAGATATATACGAATGCTTGTCATGAAATGGTAACATCAATTAAAAAATTAAATTCCAGGTATTTACATTATTAGATGTGACATTATTGTTCGGCCTTCAACGTACAAGTAGTGTGTATATATATATATATATAATATATATATATATATATAATGTACAGTGATATGGCATCCCCACTCCCCATGGTTTTCATCTTTCATTCTGCCTGTACATTTGTAATCACCATATCTGCAACGTATTCTTTTTTGCCAGCCTTTCAAATCAGTCCGCTCTCTTTGATAATTCTACCAGCCATATACGTGGTTTTATCCCAGGCTGGCATCGAGTCGCTATTTGCGGTAAACTACTACGTGTAACGAAGTAAATAAAGCCGTCCTTGTACACGCTTTGATGATGTGAGGGATTGGAGGTATAGCTCCACTCATTATTAAATTCTGCTGTATGCAGAGGTGAGTGTATAGCTCCACGCCACGCCATCTTTTGTACGGCTATTTAAAAATAAATGTGAAACTTGAATGTATTTAACTTCTGTTATTTTTAAACTCACTGTAAAATGTTCATAATTATTCCTTTTATAAAACAGTGATTGCTTTTCCATTTTCAGCCACATTAAACACAGTTTTTCTCCTCTCTTGAACAAGCAGCACACATACCGAGTCCACCTGTCCCCTTGTTGCAGAACATGGGTTTTCTAGGCCAAGACCTACAATTTTCAGTGATTCCCCTTGAGATTTATTGATAATCATGGCGAAACTGCGTCTCACTGGAACATGAATTATTTTGAATTTAAAGGGATAGTCCGATGGTGTTGTAGGTATTCTAGGAATGGCTACATTCCGTCTTGCCGCATGGTCAGTAATCGCTGTACCTTCCACGATGAAATTATACGAGTACAGTTGCCTAACTACCAATGTAATACCATTACAAGGCGTCTCTTGATTTGAGATTCAGAGTGTCTCTTACGTTATTTTTAAACTTCCTTAAATATCATAGACTCCATGGTGCAGAGTCCTTCCTGTGAAGCTAACAGGTCTTCAGCTAGTTAAGCAATTCCCCGCATTTTATGGAACCAGAGGGTTTATTACCGCATTCCCTATCCTGAGCCAGATCAATTCAGTCCATGCCGCCATCCCACTTCTTGAAGGTTCATTTAGTATTATCCTCCAATCTACGCATACGTCTTGCTAGTGGTCTCTTTCCCTCATGTCTCCCCACCAAAACTCTGCATGCACCTCTCCTGTCTCCCATACGTGCCACATGCCCTGCCCAACTCATTCATCTTGATTTATACATGTATAGCTATATAGAATGAGTAAAAATTAGCTGTAAGCGATTTGTAACTGAGTATGGTTGTAATGTGTCGGGGGCACCTTGGCCTTTTTTTAATTAGATTTGGATAACTACGTGTTCAAATACTTGAGAAGGGCTGTTATGTAGGTACGTTTTATTATCAATACTTTCCTAATCGCCATGGTTTGTGATCTCTTCTTTTACGCCGTAGTGTTCGGTATATCAGGGAGGTGATGGCACCCCGGTGCCGAAACATGTAGGAGTTTTGTAATTGCTTCTGAATGTATTTTATTAAGTGCATAAGTTGGTTAATGTTTTAATTACAAGAGTATGCGCGGTACGAATAACATAAGATAAGTGTATGTTGTGATACGTGAAGTCGTTTCCAGAGAAGGCATTGCTGTAACTCCCAAGGAGACTAACCCAACTCCTGTGTCATGTTATTCGCAGAATTTAACCATTGTTCCACGTTATATAAAGTTAGCTGAATGGACAACTTTTATGTAGGGTTTGAGGTTTCCACGATGATGCCAATTAAGGAACAGCGCTGTGACATAACACAGGAGACTACAGAATCTTAACTTTTGCGTAGATCAGTTCGTTGAGCACGAGGCTTTGTTGGCACGTGTGTTTCAATAGTTTCGTACTTTCTATGTTTGGGACCAGATTCGTTATTTATTATCCTTGTCCAAAAAAAAAAACAGCACAACTGAGTATCCTAACCTTGCATTATATTGTACCACCACCTACGTAGACCATCTTCCTTCGGGATACCATCGATTCAGCTTTTGCATGCAAGTACGTGTAACCAGGCTACATCTATTAAAAAGATATTTAAAAACCTGAATCTCTTTAACAGTTTTTTAAACTCACAATAAAATTTTCGTAATGCTTTCTTTTACACAACATTGTTTTTTTCAACTACAGTAAACAATTTCTTTTCTCCCACTATGCAACAAGCAACATGCGCCTCTTGTGCAGAACACCTGTTTTGTAGCTCAAGACCAAAAATGTTCAGTGATTGCACTTGTGCTTCATTGACCAAAGATTAATTGGAGGGCCTTGATAATTAATTGACCGGAATTCATATGCTTTGTCACCTCTTAATTAAAAAATAATTGCACTGATTCTGTTCAAAGATTGAATTGGATGGCCTTGATAATGAAATAAAGGGAATTTTTACGCTTTGTCGCCTCAGAATTCAAAAATCATTGCGCTAATTCCGATCAAAGAATAAGTTGCACCGATACGTACCAAAACTGACTATTCGAAAATGCGATTACTGCTGCGGACATGACGTGTATGGAGTGTCAGACAACCGCGACGTTTACAGTGTACGTATATTTGTGCACATCATGCAAAAATCTCGTGAAAATTCACCGCCATTATTTGTTTATGGATTCTTTAACGACGCTCTCTGTAGTTTAGATAATGCAGCGTAGAATTGCAGTGTAAATAATGATCCTGAATGTTGAAGGATATGGAAGGAAGCAGTAGTATCCTAATTTGATGTCCTATCCCTTCAGTTGCCTGGAAGGACCGAGTAAGATCACGAAATGCGACGAGGACCATCAGGACCTACAGAAAGTCATTCTTGTGTGTTTTAATGTAAGTTATTGCGCCAAAGGATCGGAGTCGGGACAGTGTACTGTTCAGAGACCAGGAGATCGTCCCTGTCAGGAATGCGAGAGATGCGCATGCGCAAGATTTTATGGCGAATGACGAGTTACTACTATCCATCCTGAGTGCGTTCGCACAGTACAGTTGCTCACTGCACGCTAATCGAAATGCTTTATGTTTTCAGTCTGGTAGTAGTAGTAGTAGTAGTAGAAGAACAGTCTGTTGCTCCAACCATTAGCAGTCCAGTATTGCCACTATTGCCAACAGTCCCCTTTACCGCACCAGACATGCCCACACGCCAGCGGTGATCCTTTCCTGATCTGTGAACTGTAGTCTTTATAGTGACTAGGCGACGGGCTGGGCAACCGAGGAATCGTGGTTCGATTCCTGGCAGGAGCTAGGGATTTATATCATTTTCAAAAGTTCCAGACGGGCTCTGGGACCCACTCAGCCTCCCTTTCAATGCGTAACGGGGTTATAAAACGGTCGAGGCTATCTAGTACCATGCTTAAAAGACCTCTTGGCGCCATAACTGTACTTTCCCATGTGCTGTTATGCCGAGCGTAGGTGTGACTGTACTTTCACTTTGCCAAAGGATTAGAAGCAGTATTATTGCGTGATAGAAAACCCCCTACAGCAGAAAGATTTTAATGTCAATTTAAATACACTTTTATAGTCAAAATGTACCAAATTTCGTCAAATGATAAATACAACTATAAGTACAATTTTGTAAAGCCACATTGAGATGAATTGTAATAAATTAATGCAGTTGTAAGAAAAGTATGAGGAACAGATCTCTGTCCATAAAACGATAATTGTAATTATGCAACTAAACTCCTCTTATACGTTTTACGAGTCTCATGGTGACCAAGTAGGGTCGAAACATGTAGCAATTTTATAAAAACAAAAGTTATTGTTTTTGTTATAAACTTGGACTGCGTTATCTTTGTATTATCAGTTTTGTTTCCATGTCTACTGAATTTGTTTACATGTACGCTTAGTTTATTTCAACATGAACTGCAGCTACCAGTAGAGTGTCCATGTCTGTATCTGTTTCACATGCTTACGTGTACGGTACGTTTAGTTTATTTCAACGTGAACTGAAGCTACCAGTAGAGTGTCCATGTCTGTATCTGTTTCACATGCTTACGTGTACGGTACGTTTAGTTTATTTCAACATGAACTGCAGCTACCAGTAGAGTGTCCATGTCTGTATCTGTTTCACATGCTTACGTGTACGGTACGTTTAGTTTATTTCAACGTGAACTGAAGCTACCAGTGTACTTCCCATCTCTGTATTGCACATGTCTTTTCTTTCAGCGCCGAACTTTGTGAGCTCCATGACGCAAGGCGATTTCGTATACTTCTTCTTTCGTGAGACTGCAGTGGAATACATAAACTGCGGAAAGGTAAGCCCCTGAGTTCACTTTTATCTGTTTTCCAAAACTGGTCACAAAATAGAACCTTGTTGGAAACTTACAGTGTTATCTTTCTGTGGAATCTCTACTGACGTACGTTAGCAACATTCGCAGTGTTCTGTTCTCATTTCAATAGAATTATTTCCAAGTGAAATATGGCCGAGTTTCAGTTGGTCACGTACTGCAAGGAATGTATTCTCTGCTTGTGCCGGGTACATGAGATAGCTGACGTAGTATGAACAACCTAATAAATCCGTCGGTGCAGTAACAAAAGAATCTGACCAAAAACTGGGAGAGTTTAGAGAGAGAAAGCCGAAACAAACTACAATTGTAGCAAGCTTTTGTTGTGACTCTTTCATTATATACACCCATTCTTGTCACTGAGAAGATTTCACACTTTTCTGCAATGAAATTTAATACTCTGGTCACAGTTCAGGTGAAAACGGTGTCAATGTTCGCCTGAGCACACACAACGTATTTTTGAACTTCATCCTTTGCTATTTTACATAGGCCAACTCATTAACGCAATGAACATTTCTTGGAGATGGCAATCTGTTATTTCAAATACGACTCTAAGCCCTAAACACATTATATAAGCTAAGAATTACGTACTTTTGCATCATGTTATATTCCGTGAATTAATGTCAGGGTCCTTTTGAATACTAATACAACTTTGTGTTACTCGTATTAGAATATGCACTTATTTGGTTGCATGTTTGGATAATTACTGTGACATTTAGGAGTGGCATGAGTAATGAGTAAATAATGGGTCTGGCCCTTGCCGTCCCGATGCACGTAGGCCTCTGACAGGCTCTTTGTGCCCCTTTGCTAAAGTCCAAGTCATAAGAGCCCTGTCCTTTGAATAAAGTTCCAGATCGCCCCCAGACTTAGTTCTCTGACATCCTCAGGGTCCAAAAAGAAGGAACCCAGATAAGTGTGTCTGTGTGTCGCCAAGGCTTCACACTCACACAAAACATGAGCTGAGGTCTCCTCCTCTGCCCCGCATTTTCTACACAATGGACTGTCCCTCAGTCCCATAATGTGAAGGTGTATTCTCAAGGTGTTATTTCCGGTAAGAAGGCCAATAACTACCCTGGATTGCGTCCTATTAAAGGACTAGGAGTAAAATACACAAATGAAAAAATACAATTCACTTGTTATAAAATATAAAATAAAGTTTGAATTATGTTTTATATAATCTTATATTTAATGACAGGTTCACTGCAATTTAATTTAGCATTTGTGTATGCTCCGCCTGACGATAGCAGTAATTGCCGTAACATTTAACGAAGTTAACTGCGCACGAATATAGACAAACAAAGGTATATCAAGAAGGGAAAAGAGTCATGACATTCATGTGACCTAATTACTGTACCAGAAATGTTTTCTGTGTATAACGATGAAATTTTTCAAATAAAAAGTTTTGGACTCGAGACCTATTTCAAATATAAGATACTAAAGGAAGTGAGTGACACAAATGCTGTGCAGTTGTGACAGATAAGTTCCTATGTACCAAACTACACTGCATCACCACCAAAGACACCACAGTCCTTCTTATAACATTTGCATTTTATGTCCTGTACGGTGAGTTCTTTTTAAGGAAGTGCCATCTGCGCTTTGTTTCAAATAGGCGGGATTCCGAACCGGTACTGACGGATATGAAACTCACCGGACACCTGTCAATGTACATACCCAAATACAAAATTATATACTGTCAAAATCTGTCGAGTAGTTTAGGAGAAGGGACTTGTGTACTGGCGGGAAGACATGAAGAAAAGCATGTACCAGTACCAAGTACTTTAGTGTAGCGGAAATGCTGTAGACCACAGGTGGCCAGACTTTTGGACTCAGTGATCTACTGTAAAGACAGAAGATATTTCGCGAACTACCGTAGTACCTAACATATTAATATCAGGTAAACTAGGCAAAGAAATGCAAAATAGCATATTAACATCAAAAATATAAAATTGCGATTGTTTCTTTATGAAAAATTGATATTTTCAAACTAAAATAATTTACCATAATTAAAAGGCGTTTTCATCAACCTTCCTGTTGCGAAGTTGATGCATGACACTGCATTTCTTGCGATAACTTGCTGAAAGAGGGTTAATAATTACTGAGGCACAAGTGAAGGCGGTTTTTAAACGTTCATCGGTCAGACGGTTTCGGTATCTTGATTTAAGTATCTTCATCTGGGAGAAGGCTTCGTCGCAGAGGTAGGTTGATCCAAAAAGAATGCTGTCAAACGAAGAGCTATTGATCAAACTGAGGCGGCAAATAAATTTTGATAGAGACCAAAAAGTGGCTTCTATCGACTGGTAGATTGCTATCGACTGGTAGATTGTGATCGACTGTTTGGCCATCTTTCTGTAGACATCCATTTAAATGGCAAGCAATTCGAATTTACATTTAATTAACGTTTGTTTATCCTCTATGGAATATGCGGAAGTGGAGGTATAAAGGTAAAGGTAAAGGTAAAGCTGTTTCTGTGCACGCGTTGAAGGCATATGGGCGGAGAAGAGGTATAGCGTCATTCATTCATTCATTCTTAACTTCGCCACTAGGTGGAGGCGAGTGGTCAACTTCACGCCCGGGCCACTTTACTCCCGGGGAAAAAAAACGGTATCAATTTAATAGGAAACTGGGTGGGCCCCATAGCCTGTCTGAACGTTTTGAACAAGAGGAAGATCTCTTGCCTCTAGCGGGATTCGAACTCCGAATCATACAACCCATAGACTCGTTGCTATACCGACTACGCTATCCCGGCCCCAGAAGTGGAGGTATAGCTCCGCGAATTTGAGATGAACGGTCAGCTTCACGCCCTGGCCGCTTTACCCGCGGCGAAGGAGCTCCCGGTACTCACTGAATGGGAAACTTTGCGGGTACCAGGTTCCGTCCGGACGATTTGGAGAAGAGAAAAATTTCTATGGGGGAATCGAACCAGATTCCTGGGTTGTGTCTCCTGTAGCCTAATCTGTAAATCGACTACGCTGTCTCAGTGAGGTACCATATACAAGAGTACGGTTATACCACTACACGTAATAGTAGGAGCGTGATTCGAAGTGTACAAGTGGGTGAAACGAGTCAACACATCTTATAATGGAACGTGTGCAATGTAAATATAGGAGATGTTTATTGAGCTGGTTTTATACGGCCGCACTGTGCTGGCCGATATGACACTTTACCTGCGCGGTGAGACCAGCAAGCATAATACATAAGTGTATAAATGCTGTCAGTATTAAGTAAACCACTGGGTAAAATGGACTGATCCAGACTCCCCAGGCCGTTATGAAATACCAATCAGCAGGAACAAACCCAGGACACCCATTAAACAGACTTTTGGACTTTGATATGAAGACAGGAACGGGCCACGAGGCCTAAGCCTTTCAAAGCGTGGTGGTGGTGGTGGTGAAGGTGGTGGTGGTGGTGGTGATGACGACGACTAGGCAAACGAGGCTATGGGCTGGACGGCTGGGGAATTTTTTTCGATTCCAGGCAGCGACAAGAATTTTTTCTCTTCTACTAAGTATCCAGACCGGCTCTTAGCCGGTAGCCTACCCAGCCTCATATTCAATGGGTAAGGGTAGCGGTTTCCGTAGTGGTTAAACGGCCGAGGCGTGAAGCTGACCAGTCACTTCCATCTAGGTACGAGTTCAAGAGTGAGTGGAGATAATGTCCAGTTACCAGTATGACTTCACGGCGCGTGTAGGGACAACTTTACCTTTACATTGTGCAAGCTAGAAACATGCACAGACGAAAAACAGTCCGTCACAAGTGTAATGGCGTACCGGAAAAAATTCGACGTCATACGTCAATAATTCCCTATGTCATAAAAGGCCAATTTTTCCGGCAGAGTTACTGATATGTTCAGGGGCGCACCCAAGGGGAGTGGGGGGGGGGGCTGCCTGGCTGCAGCCCCCACCCAAAATTGTAATTAAAAAAAACACGATTTTGTAGACACGATGATATTAAACTTTTTACTTGATTTACCCTTCAGCCAAAATCATCCACTGAAATCAGCTGATAACTAGTACATTAGAATTTTAAAAATAAAATAATAAACAAGGAGATTAAATTTGTGATTTAAATTATACTACGTCAGTCATGGAACATGTAGTTATATTTGTGTGTGTATAAATGCAGTTTCAGACAGCGTTGTGTTACACTTATACATACTTACGACATGGTTTTTATAACATATTATAACATAATTGTTAAAATCAAGAAAATTATATATAGCCTCAGCATCGGCCCCCCCCCCCCCCAAATAAAAAATTGTGGGTGCGCACCTGGATACGCTACCGATATCTGAGATCACTGTTTTTTCCTCAGTACTCTTACATTCACTGTCGTTCCGAGCTGGTCAGAGGCCACCATAAATTGACAGAACTGTACCTGGGGCACGTGTCAGGATGTGAGGCACGTGGTGAAGTTCGTTATACTGGGGTCTGCAATAATGCACGTCTTGTTTCGTTGGGCTGTGTTGGCGGCCCTGCAGTTACATTAGCCCAGGAGCAAAACTCTGCCCCATTAATGCAAGTAAACAAAGCATGTTTAATATGTTAATTAATGTATCAAACGTGATTGTGTTCGTTTTAAACAGGTGTTTCCCGTTCGCATATTGTGTACCAGTGAAAGCCCTATTAGCAACCACCTGCCGTAATGTATGCCTTGGGAAAACGCCCCTAGATATGCACCTTGTAACTACTTGAAGGTCAACTCCACAGGCACAGTAGTCAAATTTGTAACTGTAATTTCTAGTCACTCAGTCACGTTTCATTCCGGAAGTTGCGGGTGCAGTGTAGCTGCAGTCCAGACGAGTCTACCTGGTGGGTGCGTACCTTCATCTAGCAGGTTAGGCGTGGGGCCAATAATACTCCATCGCGCATAAATAGAATATTTTACAGTACCACAACGGTCATAGGAGTTGGATGGAGGGATGCTGTGAAACAGCCTAAGCAGCGGTACTTGAGGGAGATGAGAAACAAGTACAAAATTGTATCGGGATCATAGAAAGGAGAGAGAACTTGGAAGACGTAAGCGTATACTCTAAAGGTAGAGGTAATGGTACAGGTAAACATGCCATGAAGGCACATGAGAGCGTGGTGGTGTGGCTCCACTTATTCTTTACATCGACAGTAGGTGGGGGTGAGTGCTCAGCTTTACTCCCTGGAAAAGATTCCTGGAACCCACTCAGTAGGAAATGTGTATGGAGGGGTACTATTGGAATCATCGTAGATTGTTTTGTCTCCAGAGTAACCATCTCGCATTTGTCTCTGTTTTTAGAAAGAGACTATCCAGGAAAAGTAATAATGTGGTAGTTTTTCCATTTGCTTTCCACATCGCAGTACAGCAGCCGTTCAGACCACTCTGGTCGCGCCTGTTGCTATGTGTACGATCATGAATCATCTTTAGCATCATTTGCTCTCTGCTTCAAGTCGCTACTGATGTCCCTGCTGTCGGCCTCAGAGGGAACTGTGTCGGAGGTTCCTTTTCTCAAACATCTGTCTTTGATTCTCATCCTCTTGATCTGTCCGGGTTGGGAGACCCTACTGGTAGCAATGCTACCGCCGGCTTAAAAATAATGCAAGTAAATAAATAATAGCAACAAGCTGGCCACGCGAACGTAAGCTATTTACAGCAGGGCTGTCGTTTAATGTGTGGTAATGTGGATTTATTTTTCACAGGACATAAAGCACGAACATGACGATTGAGCCGAATCTGTATTGGATGCCCCGTTTGTTGATGATAATTAACAAATGGCTGCAACTAGGCATGTTAAAATTTGTATTACACACATACGTACGTTAGATGTACGTATGAAATATTTCCTATGTTGAAATTGTAATCATGGCGATGATGCGAAAGTTCAGGTTATGTCACAAACTGAGAATAGAAGGATTTTATGGGCACTGACAGGGGCACACCCAAGGGGGGGGGGTGGAGGCTGCCGGGCTGCATCCTCCCCCATACCCCTAAAACCGAAATTTAAAAAACACAGATTTTGTAGATATTGTGATATCACACGTTTTACGTGATTTCCCCTTCAGCCGAAATCAGCCATTGAAATCGGCTGATGACTAGAACATTAGAATTTTGAAAAATAAGTTAATAAAAAAAAACAAGAAGTTAAGACGCTGTGATTGAGTCATGGAACATGCAGTTATATTCGTATTGTATAAAAACAGTTGCAGACAGTGTTATGTTGTACTTAAAACACGATTGTTATAACATAATTTTTAAAATAAAACATAAATTATTAATAGCCACACGGTCAACCCCCCCCCCCCCCCCCCCCAAGGGAAAAATTCTGGGTACGCACCTGGGCACTGAAGTGAATAATACACATAAGTTGTTTACTGAAGTGTAAAATTATCGACTTCGAGTTTGTACTGGGTCACCTTCAAGAAAAGTAGCCATTATAAATTATTCTAAGACATTTTATTCTCTCTTTTTTTTTCGTTCACGAATTTGGATTGGTGCGTCCTGCTTTAGAGAATATGACGTGCTGTGCCTCATGGACACTGGGTACTACCTGCTTGTGCGTGGGAATGGAAAATACAGCATGTTGGTTTAGCTATTGCATTAAGTACGTGTTAATGCTTATTGGTGATATGTTGATTTAGGGGCACACCGACACCACACTAATTTGCCCCTGTATATGCAAGACAAACACTGATGCATTACATTTAGCCTGTATGTGATGCAAAATTCCAAACTGTGAAGCCCATTTGTAAATGAAACAAACCAAACCCACAGAAAACCTTTCTGTTCGCTGGACATATATGATGCCTCGTTTCTAAACCATTCAGTTCGTGCAGCATCGATGGAAATCGATTCCTCGACTCCACAGGTGTGGGTGTACACCAAACCGAACACAGTTTGTTGCAGAAGGTCTCTTGTTTATGGACGAGGAGTTGTGAACTTTTTTTAACTTTACGATTGGGTCATAGATTATGCAGTGACTGCCGATGTCATATGGCGTCGAATTGGGTAAGAAGATGATCGTTAATAATTAGGAGGTAAGGATTTGCAGGGAATTTAACGGAATATAAATTCGCAAGCCCACTGGTGGCCACTGGATTATGAATTGTAGACTGGTAACTTGTAGCGCTTGCTAGCCTCACCACATGCATTTAACTGTGCGGTTCAGAACTCAAAAGGCCCAAAACTTTTGTGATTTTCAACAGTCCCTTCCTTACATATCATTTCCAATTCATCGTTCGTACGATCTGCGCTCTTCTGGGATATTACGCGGCGTCGTGTGGTAATTTTTTATCGACGTTTCGGGACAACGTATCGGTCCCATCTTCACGGATCAAGGTGGGACCGATACGTTGTCCCGAAACGTCGGTAAATAATTACAACACGACGCCGCGTAATATTTCAGAAGAGCGCAGATCTCATCAACATCGCGGCGGAGGCCTGAAGTCATCGTTCGTGATTCCACCAGTCGGTGCAATTCGTGAATTGTTAAATAACCCGGACACTCAACTCAGACCCTCCTGCACTGTAGGATAAAATAACTGGGTAGAAAGTTGGACATGCCGCAGCAGTTTTGCGTGTTTGTTCACAAGTAGACACAAACTTTCACGCCAGTCTTGTAGTTAAATTCACTTATTTTCATGCCTGAACTCTCACGACTCTCAACTTTAATGTTTGGTTATATACATGAAATGGTCAGCATGTACGTTTACTCAAGCTTTTTTCCTGACTCAAAATTTATTACCTGAAAACAGTAATTCAAATTTGCAACTCGTGCTTGATGCTGCAGTAAATTGTTTTCCTTCGTGATAAAATTTCATGTTTCTATCCCACGTTTATAATATACAATATGCTGTATATGCAGGGTTCTTGCTAGTTCCCAGTGTACCTGTAAAGCTACCGGTAGGAACATCCACTTGTTCGTACAAACCAAAGCAAGTAGAGTCGAACCCGGTTATAACGACATCTGTTTATACGACACCTCGCCTATAGCGTCATATATTCTGTGGTATCAGTTAATTCCTCACTCTTAACCATAACGTTACACTACTTGGTTATAACAACACTCGTTTATAACGGCAGAATATATTCAGCCCCATTCATGACGTTATAACCGAGTTCGGCTGTATTTTTATAAGATACGACGTATGCATGAGTGGGCCGGGATAGCTCAGTCGGTATAGCGACTCGCTACGCTGGACGGTCGGGGGATCGAATCCCGGTGGGAGCGAGATTTTTCGTACCCGTCCAGACCGGCCCTGGGGCCCACCCAGCCTTCTATACAATGGGTACCGGGTCTCTTTCCCGGGGGTAAAGCGGCCGGGGCGTGAAGTTGACCACCCACCCTCATCTAGTGCCAGGGTTAAAGAAAGAGTTGAGCTATACCTCCACACCCCCTCTGGGCCTCCATGCCTGTTCTAGGAGAACTTTGCCTTTACTACGTATGCATATTCAACAACTGTTGTATCTTTAGTTTTCACATTTCACAACGGGATGTCCACGCCTAAAAATGTTGCATCTTAAGTAACTGGCTGGGTCTGTAAAATGAAGAGCTACTTGTTGCACGCCAGGAGGTTTTTTTTTTTCGGGTGGAACATGTCTTTCTTCTTACTCTTCTGATTTTCCAAATCTTCCAGTTCGGCTGTAGAGTGCGTTCAGACTATGCAGTGGACATCGGTGGGGTTTTCCTCGGTGTTAAAATGACCACTCACCTCTGGTACCTACATCCTCATATCTTCAAGACAGATATTTTTAGACACCGGGGCAACTTTGCTTTTCATCTTCTTCAGTCTGTAGCATTAGAGGCTCAGGGACTTGCCTGCACTATATGTAAATCTTTATTATTTGACACATTGCAATACCCAAGTTGACACACATTGTTAGGAGCAATAAATCGCATCTGTTGCGGATGTTAGAAACAGGATGTTGTATATCTGAAATTTACATCATGTACAAACTTTTTGTTTGCGGCCTTTCATATTACATGTTACAAATCAGTTCTTTTGTTACGACTACTACAGCGATTTCACAGAACTGTTGAACCATATGTGAAAATTCAAAACTGATGCATTGTGGCTGTTAGGTGTGTAGCTGGGTAGCCTACAGCGATATTACGAAGTTCCCGCGGGGGGAAAACAAACCAAACTCGAGAGCAATCACAATGTTTCGTGGAACAAAAGCATTGTGTAACAGCACAAGGCTGTTGCGGGGTGGGGGGGGGGGGGGAATTAAATGAAACTGGAAACGTAGGGGCTTGTATATTTAGCAGATACTTCGGAATCGATAAGGCTCTATGTTCCCAGTATTATGATGGATAATTGCTCGCTTTCTTCGTTTGTCAAATTGCTATTTCATTCACTACAATAGCAGAAACTGTATATACTGACATGTGGTCGGCGTATCTCAGGTTATTGCTTACTGTAATGTAGTACGGTTATAAATTAACAACTTTTGAATAATGCTGTCTTGGAGATGTAGGATTCTTGTAGGGAACTGTGCATTGTAAGTGAAGCCTACATAAGCTACGTTTCAGGAGCACTTCTTAATTTTCCACATTATCTAATAAAGGCACGATTTTCGGGGGGAAAAAAAACTGCTGAGCATAAAACGTGTTTTGATTTGCTCCACAGCTTTTATCTCAAACGTTTCTAATTTTAAGAAGAATTCAGCTATATACTATCATAAATGCACATAGATCTTCATGTAAAGTAACCGTTATTTTTGTCAGATGTTAATCAAGCTTGAATTTTCTTGACAGATTTTTGAAAAGTACTCAAAACATCAAATTTAATGAAAATCCGTCCAGTGGGATTCGAGTTGTTCCATGCGGACGGACAGACATGACGAAGCTAATAACCGCTTTTCGCAATTTTGCGAAAGCGGCCAAAAAATTACACCAACTTAAAAGCACTTCTTAAGTAAAGGTAAAGCAATCCCATTAGAGGCTTGGACAGGCCCTTAGGGTTCCAGGAGGTTGAGGCTCCCAGATTTCTAAACAATCGGCACATGAAGGTGGTAAGGTTGTCAGCCCTACGCACCGGCCACCTTTACCCCCAGGAAATATTCCTGGTACTCATTTCTTTTAGAGGCTGAGTCAATGAAAAATTCCAGTGACACCATCGGGAATCGAACCTGCGACCTCCCGGATTGTAGCGCAGTGCCTCAACCAACTGTGCTACCGCGACACTTTTTAAGTATCGTCGTAAAATTGAAGCTTCCTAAATTCCAGTGAACTTTATATATAGGGTGAGCGAAATTCCCTGCGCACCTGTCGGAAGTATGATATTGATTAGAATGGAAGTGACAGTGAATAAATGGGTACCAGGAGACTTTATCCTGGAGATGAAGCAAAGTCTGAACTTGCAGATGGTTCAGCAGCGAATGCGACAGTACCTGGTCATACGTCGTTCCCACTTCCACCACAGTGCAGAACTTTTCGTGCACAGGTACAGAGGGACTTGTCGCACACCCTGTATGTATTTTTAAGGCGCAACGCTTACGTTTATTTATATCTACAACATTGTATTCGTGTATTCTCATTTGAATGCATTGTGAGAGCCTCCCAAAAACGTATTGTCGCCCACAATTAAAGTGAATCTTAAAGTGACCGAAACACGTGACAGTACTCATTGGGTATCGTAATGACATTCTATATTGTTTCAACATCGATTAAACCTTTCAAGCACAGCGGTTACTGTATACACGACCTGCTGTAACATTCAGAAACCCTGTATTTTGCCGGCAGAGCCTGTGAGTTCCATATTCTTTCCGAAAGAAACAATTATTTACGTAAGTAGCATTAACCGGGCATTTTTAAGTGGTGAATCCGTCTGTTTTTTTTTAGGTAAGAACTGAAATTTTAAATATATTTAGATTAATTTAAGGTTTCATAATGTTAAAGGGTTCAGTGTGTATGTTACGATGTTCGTAGGCCACTAAACAAAATTACCTTTAAAATTAATTAATGTGGATTGAACTTCCAGATAATAATACTCCTACAGCGGAAGGAAAGTGCATGAGAAGTGAATAATGATCTATCAGTGACATCAAACGTTATACGGAGAAGTCAAGTTCATTTCATTAATAAGCCGCTGCTTTATTTAATTTAAGTAGGGATGGACTCTTAAGTCGGCTGACATGGGTCAATGAATTTGTCAGGACACAAATTTTGATGATTATTTTCAAAGATCAGCTAACTATTTATTTCCATACTGTTATAATAATTTTCAGATTTCCTTTGTATTTTAAAACCTCTCGTAAATGCAGAAATACCATCGAGAAATTAGGAAACAGTCGCTAATTTTCCGATGAAAACTGTTTTCAATAAAAGTATCTCCTGACTATATATAAACTGACTATATTGATCAGAACAATGCACGGAATAAACAACCTTAAAATATCGTCTTAAATTCTAATCTCCTCCCCGCTTATGCTTATCACGAAGTTATGTGACGTCTGAAGTGCTGCAGTTTGTCCTGTCTTAAGGCAGTAGTAACGTGTGTACAGGAACGTGCTTTGCTTTCCTGTGATCTTGTTATTTAACTGGTCGAATGTTAATTTAAACTGTCGAAACTGCCCATCCGCAAGATGCGCTTCCGCGGCTAATGCCATCAGTGGGGATATTTGTATATTCAATGGTAGGTCTGTTTTGATTAATGACTTGTTATTATTGTAAATATTGATTTAGACGCTGTAGTTCGGTCCATGCGACATTTTATAACAAGTCAGCTGTGTTCGGTCAGGGTATTGGATCCAGTACTTCTTTTACATGGTTTTACTTCATATTTGTTTTGTTACATTAGTGTTTGTCTTGTGTATTTGTACTGTTTTGTGTTGTGCTTTAGTGCTGGCTTTTTTATTGGCTCTTGTTGCTGTTAAGTCTGCACGTTAATAAATACCCATTGAATGAATTGAATTAGTAATAAATCAAGTCATCTGTGTTCTGTCAGGGTATTGGATTTCTGCCCCAGTACTTATTTACATTGTTTTATTACTTATTTATTTGTTTCTTTAGTGTTTTGTCTGTGTATTGTACTGTTTTGTTTTTATTAGTGCTTTTGTGCTGGCTTTGTAATTGGCACTTGTGCTGTTAAGTCTGCACGTTAATAAATACCCATTGATTGATTGATTGAAACGACACTTGTTTTAAATAGCTGTAATTGTTGCTGATACTGTTAGCGTGAATGATGATTTTTTCCCATTCTCGAACTCGCTGCTGAGTTTCTGTGTAGTAAACAACGGCTTATACGTACGGAAAAATTGTTTTGTAGAATCTTCATGAACTTCGGTACTCTCTCATTATCTTATTACATCAGCTCTGTAGCAATGAAAAGCGGAGGTTCAACAAGTCGGGTATCAAAACCCGCCATTGGAAATGATGTTCAGTTCCATTCACCTTCCATCTTCACAATTTATGGCAGAAAGAACACGGAATTCAAAAGTAAATGTGAACAGTAGGTTTTGGCCAAAGGGTGGTTTCGTCAGCTGTAAGGCCCTGGCCCTCCCATATGCTCGGTCTTCCAATTTAGCCACCTTCCAAGAGGTGTCCCTAAAAGATTATACCCATATATAAGCCTATGCATTTCTTGTCAGAACAAATTTTTCAATCCACTGCAGTTTCTCCAGTTCACTGACATAATATTCCTGTGACAGGGCCCAAGCCCTTAGTGGTCAGTTGCTCACCGCAGAGGTCCGCGTTCATTCCCAGCGTAGTCGTAGGATTTGTGGTGGACAAAGTCGCAGTGGGGCAGGCTTTTCCTTGAGCACCTCAGTTCTTCCCTATTGTAATTCGCAGAGAAGAACCAATGGTCAATACTCGGGTATAATCAGGGCTGGTACAGTAGGTACATTTGAGGCCGCAGTACGAAGGGACTCGGTCCATCTCACTTCTAAAACATAAAAATTAATAATACTGAATGCCGCTTATCGCGGTGGCCTTGCGGTCTAAGGCGTAGATCTGCAGCCGTTTGATTGCTGAGATCGCGGGTTCGAATCCCGCTGAGGGCGTGGATATTCGTGTTTGTGTGTGTTGTGTAGGTAGTGGCCTCTGCGATGGGCTGATCACTAGTTCAGAGGAGTCCTACCGGGCTGTAACGCCACAGGAAAAAATACTGAGTGTATGCGTACGTCGCGTTGTTTCTTTTTACGTAATGTCGCAGTTGCTTGCTTACATCACGTTAGGCGGAAAAAAATTCAGAGAACTTTGCTTTCAGCCGCTTCTAATTTGTGTTATTCTCTCGAAGTAGGAGACGACTGTTCACAGTTACACAAACAACTTAACAAAATGAATTTTTTATATTTATTTATGTAAAGCGTGTAATGCTTACAACTAAATATACAAAAATTTAGGTACAACATTTCCTGTTACTGTCTAGTGTATGACGAGAGCAGGAATATTTATCTGATGGTCGGGAATTAGAACATCCACCAGATGGTTACTGACCTTATCTTTATTTGCAATCACGTTTGTTTTTATCTGAAATGGTTTATTGTAGCTTCCGGGAACTGGCGAGAGATTTTGTGGCTGCCAACGAAACAAAATTATCAAAAGCCAGAGTACTAAGAGCGTATCTTGTGCTCGCCATCAACACATCAGGCATACTGGGGCGTGCATGAATAGAACTGGGATATCAGTGCAACGCATGTAGTGTTTGAACAGAGCTGTCCTGACATGGAACTTCATAGGCAAAGGAACAGAGTGTTTTATTTTCAGTGGCTCGCTTTGCGCAGTATTTTGAAATGGAAAAAATAATTTGTGTTTTTACATATCCAAATGTTTCAGTAGACCAACACGCAGCCCGCATAGTTTTATGACGTGGATTCTCATATTTTAATATCTATAAAGTTCATCGTATATATTTTTTATTGCCCAGTACACAAAAGAAATCCAGCAAAATTAAGTACAAAGAGTATTTCACATCATTGCGTTTATCTATATTGAAAAAAAAAAAACATTCACGAGTTAAGAAGAACGAGGGAGTGTGGCAGCAGTGTAAGTTGTGTGAAGTTGGATTTGGCTTACAACTTATTTTGAGTGTGAAAGGCCTCGTGCAGGCACACTGAAATTATATCGTTATCTATCCTCGCGAAGGACATTCGATGAAAAAGAAACTGAATCAGGGATATATTATGCCGCCTGCTGACGTTTACATAAAGGTCCATGCTGTGGTCCCGAGATTTTTTTAATCTTTTAAAGGTTTAAGTTACTGATGGCACAATGTGTTAACAAGTTTTTTTTTTTAATCCACCAATATGAATCATTTCTATGCAACAGCCCGCCCCCTCCCCATTTCTTTAAAATTTTTGTTTGATAATTTTATTTAGAATGGCGGGACTTAAGCAGGTTTAGGCACAACAGAATGCTTTTTGTTTTACGTATAACTGTGTTTAAAAAAATGTAATGGCAAAACGGAAATCGTCACGTCGGTTCGTCTGTTCGCTGGAATCAAAATCTAACCTGTGGACCCAACTGGGTGGAACCATAGCCACCCCTTATGTTGTTTGTTGGATTTGGCACATTTAAAGAGCGAATTTATTTTAGGGTCTGGGTTAATGTGTCCGTCTATGTTTTGAGCCTTCTGGAAAATTTTAATTAAACGCCTTATGCGGTACTGCTTGCGTTTTACAGCTGTTACTATGTATAAATTTTATTTGTATGAATATTAAATCATTTTGAGGACCTAAATAAAGTTTTACGCATGTCTGTTGAATTGTTTGACAGATTTTGATGAAATACCGTATGAGACCGCTAAACTCAAACCCAGCTCTCTTCACCTTGATTGACTTTTCATTAGAGCAGAAAAACTGTTCCATGTACCGGCTGTATTATTAAGGAACGCATTTTTTTTTTGTTTACAAGCCGATAAGGTCAAAGGAGAGAGATCAGACTAAAGGAGGACTGACTAACCTGTCCAGAGCCTTCGGGTGGCACTCCCACACTTGGACTTGCCCTGAGAAAGGCTGGTAACCTATCCAGGGGACTAGATATATTACTCAGAATATTACTCCGAAGAAGCTAAAGACGAACTAGAATTACTTTCATCTAAACAATGAATATTGTTTTGTTTGATTCCAAAAGCCGGAGATTGTTTTGAAACAAAAATGTCTTGGATTGTTAGGCTGGAAGCAGTTCTTCACAAATGTAGATAGGCTTGTACCAGTGTTATGAATCTGCTTTTCATTATTTCTTTATTCTTTTCTGCTCGCACGAAATACAAAATAAACATGACCCTTATCAGTAACTTATACCAAAATATTTTTTACATTTTAAGCGGCGAAAAATGAAGATTGGAAAATATGAGCAGCGGTATCTGTTGCTTTGCAGCCTTTTAAACACACATTTTCATTTTCAGGGAAAATATGCAACTTGTCTAATCGGAACCAATAAACTTGAAAATAGGTATAAATCACAGTATTCTAGCGATTATTAAAAATGATCTCCTACTTTTCTTGAGATTTATGGTGACGCAGGCGACACACTTGAATTCGAAGCGATACTATTCCAAATAATACAACACGTGTCCATTTTGAATCAATATATAAACTCTATAATAAATTTGCATCACCGTGAACACGTAAAGTACACTTCAAAACTGTTATAGAAGATGTTTTGTATGGGTGTGTTATAGAAGTTGTTTTGTATGGGTATGAAACTTGGTCTGTCACACTGAGGAAGGAACATAGGCTGAGGGTGTTAGAGAATAAGGTGCTGAGGAGGATATTTGGGCCTAAGAGGGACGAGGTAAAAGGGGAGTGGAGAAGACTACATAAAGAGGAGCTTTATGATGTACTCCTCACCAAATATTATTCGGGTGATCAAATCAAGAAGAATGAGGTGGGCGGGGCATGTAGCACGTATGGGGGAGGGGAGAGGTGCATACAGGATTTTGGTGGGGAGACCTGAGGGAAAGATACCACTTTGAAGGTCTACGCATAGATGGGAGAATAATATTAAAATGCATTTTTAAGAAGTGGGGTGGGGGCATGGACTGGATTGATCTGGCTCAGGATAGGGACAAGTGGCGGGCTTTTGTGAATGCGGTAATGAACCTTCGGGTTCTCTAAAATGCGGGGAATTTCTTGACTAGCTGAGGACCTGTTAGGTTCTCAGGAAGGACTTTGCTCCATGGAGTTAGTTATTCGTATACGCATGTGTAAGTTTAAATTACATTATTAATTATATGGATGACCTTCACTAAACCATTTTATTTAGGAATCTAAATTAGCGTGTAATTTTCTGGGCCTATTTTGTCCTTTGATAGATTTTTATGAAAGGTGATACTGTACTTAATATTATACGACTCTGAGGAAGTGCGAGTTTCATTCACATCAATTAATTACATGTATGCCCATCACCAAACGACCTAAATTACACTTTTATGTTGGCTTGTGAAGTTTTTTTGGACAGGTTTTGACTCGATCCAGACCTTTCTGTACAGGAACCAGCCTTGTGCCTTTCTACAACGCACACTATTTTGTGCTCGGAGTTAGCACAAAGACATCTTTGTGCTAATGAGCATCAAGCGAAATAAGCATGCTTTAAGCGAGCTGATTCATGGGTCACGGAATAATTTCTTTCCGTACAGAACTTGGAAGCTGCCATTCTCAACAACTTACTTCGCAGAACTGAATTTAATTACGACAAAGACGCTGTTAAAATCAAGGTACAGCTGCGCTAATTCCGTTTTATTGTGTAACCCGGGTGGTGGTAGACATACTACCCAACCACGCCAACTTTGAACGTGGGTAGTATGAGAATATGTGAACCAATTCCAGATTTCTTAGTTGCGGAAGGAGCAGTACGTAATGTCACTGTATTGTCACTGCTGAATATTTCCCCTTTCTTCATTGTAGCCAATCCGAGACCACGCATCAGTAATATTCACCTCCCCCTCGCCGCGTTGAATATTGGTATGACTTTATAATCAGCACGAAAATTTAAATATTTAGGTACGACAGTGACAAATCGAAATCACATTGCCGAAAATTTTTTGATTAACTAAATTCTACCTGTGCTTGCGAATATTAAGCTCATAATCCTGTGTCTTCCCATCTCTTATCCTAAATAGTAAAGTTTAAAATACAACGACCATTTTACCTATTGTTCTGCATTTACTACAAGAAACTTGGTCTTCCACCAGGAGAAAAGAAGAGGATTGAGAACAGGGTGCTGGGGAAAATAGAGCCGAACTCGGTTATAACGTCATGAAAGGGACTGAATATTTTGTGTTGTTATAAACGAGTGTCGTTATAACCGAGGAGTGTAATGTTATGGTTAACAGTCAGTAATTAATTGGTGCCAAAGAATATCTGACTCTATAAGCGAGGTGTCGTATAAACCGATTTCGTTAATACCGGGTTCGACTGTATTTAATCCCAAGAGGAGGTAACAGAGGCTGGAAAATATGTGAATGTTTAATTCTTCTGGGATATAACGCTGTGATGTAGATCGTTACATATTTACCGACGTTTCGGAGGAGCTTGGCTCCATATTCAGGGAAGTTCAAGAAGAGTAAGCAAGCTCATCCGAAACGCCCATATCTCTTTACCAATCTTCACAGCGCCGTATCCGATAATACGTGAATCTTTATCAACATCTCTGGAAAATGGGGTTTCAATTATGTTGAGATGTTATTACCCTAATCTCTTTTCCTGTTGTAACAAGATGACACGTGTGTTTGTATGGTTTCCTACTGTGGAGTATAACTTGCTTGAACTGTGATGAATCTCTTGTCCGCAAGCAGTGTATTTGTATGTGTAGCTGGTACAGAGTATAACTTTGCTTCAACTGTGATGAATCCCTTATTCACAGGCAGTTTATTTGTATGGTTAGCTGGCACAGGGTACAATAACTTGCTTCAACTGTGCTGGATCTCTTGTTCGCAGGCAGTGTATTCCCGGGTGGCCCGTGTCTGCAAGCACGACCGTGGAGGACCACATCGCTTCCGCAACCGCTGGACGTCCTTCCTTAAGTCTCGCCTCAACTGCTCGGTGACAGGGGACTTCCCCTTCTACTTCAACGAGATACGTAAGTGTAGCCTGCGAACTCCGACTCTCTTCCTACATAGAGTGTCTAATAGTAGTCCCTCAGGGGAGAGAATGGAAACAGATTTTCTCATTAGATTTCCCATAATTCCTTCAGTTTGTGAATGTTTTGTCATTGCGTTTAACCGTGTTAAGTGCCATCCTCCAAAACACGAACATTCATCTCTCAAATCCATCTCTTGAGGCAGAAGTCACATTTTGCCATGCGATAGTTTTCTGAACAACGCAAGTAGTTTGTATATGTGATGTAATAGCCAACATGTTGTGTTTTATGTTCTTCGCGATGTCTTTCTTCTTCTCTATGTTCTTTCCCTTGTCTCTTCTTATCTGATTTCCTTTTTTCTCTAGTTTTTCAGTTCCTTTTCTCTCTCGTCTTTCTTAGCTTTTCCTTTCCTCATTCCCTTCTTCAGTCTTTTCCATCCTTCTCTTCTCTGTTATGTTCTCTCACTATTTTTTCTCTCCCTCCTTCAGTGTTACGTTCTGCACATTTTATATTCTACGTCTAAAAGGGTTGTACAAAATTGTTTAAGTATAAATTTTCCGATCTTTGTTTTTTTTTTTCCTTTCAAAATTCGGTTTGAATTTCTTGAACGTTACTTTTTCAGCCATAAAAGTTTAGCCTACATTTCCCACAACAGATGGCGTAGGTGTAGCTATACAAATTGGCCGACATTTTGGTTACAGCAGATCATCCCACTAGTTCGTCGATCTAATGCAGCCAGGCACTGTAGGTCTATATGTCTGATAGGCTGAAAGTTCAAAAGTTGTCACCATTCGGTTATTTATTGTTTAGATAAGGTCATCATGACTCAGTTTCTTGAATTACTTAGCGGCATACCTTCCATGTCGGTTATACCGCCGTGATTCGGTCGTCTGGAATTGGGCAGTGGCATGTGACGCCCACCAGATATGATTATATTAATATTACAACCTACATTGCCTATTGTCTGAGGTATATTTGATGCAACGCTTTAGAGAATAATGTTGTTATACTGCCATGGCTCGGTTTTCCTTATTAAAAATGTACTGTGAAAGAATTTCGTCGATGGACACTTTGTGTGGAATTGTGGGTAACCTACTGTCTTGGCTTCAGTATACTGCAGAGCACGAAGGCATCTAGGCCTTTCTTTGCAGATGCCCTCAGCAGTTCAGAAGGTGACGCTGTTTCAGTATTTCATTAATCATTTTCTGCGTGACAAAGCTGCACTTTCTCCAGTGCATTATTCATTTGATATTCTTCTTCCATCTACCTGTACGCTTCCACAATTTACCTGAAATATCTCGCTTTTAAGTTTTCTTCCATCTATATGCAGTAATGATAGTATTAGTAGTAGTAGTAGTAGTAGTAGTAGTAGTAGTAGTAGTAGTAGTAGTAGTAGTTCTTTTTCTTATTGTTGTTATTGTTAAGTGTCACATGAGCAATAAATTTGTGGGAACTTAAATGTGTATAACATTTATTTGCTTAAATAAATAGGATAAGAGGGCGTGAATTGGAATCATTTGGCTTGGATAAAAAGCAGTAGCAGGCTCTTGTGAACATGGTCACATTCCGTAACGTTAGGAAATTGTGTGAGGTGCTGAGCATCTGTTAGCCCCTCAAGAAGGACTGCTCTGTCGAGTTAATTAGTTGAGCCTCAAAGGAAGAGAGATGTAGGCCTAGATGAGAGGATAATATTAAACTGCATCTTTGAATATATGATATGAAGGTGTGGGTTGAATGTGAGAAGTTCAGAACAGGTTTCAAGTGCGGGATTTTGTGAAGAAGGTGTTGAACCTACAAGTTTTGTAACAGTGGCGATTTTCTTGATCAGTTTTTAAAGAAAGGCCCTTGTCCACAGTGTCATGTAATAACACCCTACATTTTCGGATAACCATAACAAGCAATCCAAAAAATTTGTCAGGTGACCATGTACTGTCCCTTGGAGGTGCTCTGATCTTTGCCTGTTCTCAAGATACGGAGATCATTTGACGTTAAGAGAATTAGGTAATCCAACTGTAAAACATTTAACATAATATCCCTTTTGATAAAGAAGTTAGAATTTTTGTAATTATGTAAATTCAAGAAATTAGATTTTTCGTGTTTCAGAAGAATGCATTAAATTCTCGAGTTCAAGCTGCTGTCTGCTTCAGAACATATTCTAATTCATGGACCGCTAAAACATCAGTCAGTTTCTTGGAGAACCGTCACATACCTGTAGGCTGACCATAATTCCTTGAGACAAAAACGGGACGGGGGCCGGGGGGGGGGGGAATGTTCATAAACAGTAGGACATTTAAAAAATGTTTTATTACATAAAAATATTGAACTTACAATCATTCTTCACAGAACCGCGCAAGTGTTGCCAACACGTATTTTTTTTCTCTGAATAATTCATTGACTTTAAAGTTACACTATTTATTCAATGGGTAATTGTCGATCTCGATCAACGCGCCTCTACCGATGGTTACACGAATGACTGGTACCTACAATAGCAGCCATTGATGCAAACTTGATTATAGGTTATGAATGACCAATATTTAAGCATATTTTAAAGTTTTTATAAAAAACGGGACAAAAATGGCATTTTTACTAAAATGACGGGACGGCCGGGACATAGCAAAAAAAACGGTACTGTCCCGTTCAAAACGGGACGTATGGTCAGCCTACATACCTGTCATACCTAAATGTGTTTCTTTAGAATGTAAAAATGAATGCTAGTGTGTGGTCTTAAATCGAGAACTCATTGTAATCACCAGAAATATGTGTGTGTGTATATATGGAATTAAAATTGTGCACGAGAATATATGACGTGTGACCTAATTCTCGCAAATGGTTTTGGACATGAAGGAATAATTTCTGCATTATCTTTTTCAAACCAAAATTCCTTGTCCCTCAGTGACATTTTCTGTACACACGGCTGGTTACTGAAATGTATCAGGTTCCGTATTTATAGTTATATTGGGAAAAGTATTAAGATTATTAGAGACAGAAAGAATTGACGTATTTATGGCTGATGTGAAACAACATTCCAAATACCAGTATTTGTTGTCTGTACTTACGGATTCTCAATACATCTTCAGTTATTGTGTTATTACTATGCCTACCGCTTATAAATGTAAACTGTTGTGTGTATTATGTAAACAGAGATTCTGTTATTTTAATGTAAGTTAAAAAGGGTGTACCTGAGCAGCAGATGTGTCAATACCACAAAGAGAAACACAATGAATTTAAAAATGGCTGCTCAAAGGTGGGTTAGTTTGTTGAAATGTTAACGCAGAAGGTGCCTGTCAGTTGCAGTGTTGAAACACTAATAAGAGGAATCAATATGTGTACAGTCATTTGTAGCTGTGTATTATATTTTATGGTTCTAACTAAGCGTTACTGGGTTACGTATTTTGCTGGAATATCTTAGATTATCGTTCTCAGGGACACATTCACATGCTTGTGACCTTAACATTTGACGTTAGGCTGACATGTTATATATTTATCTTTAGCTCTTATTATTATTATTATTATAGTTAGTAGTAATAATAATAATAGTTAGTGAGTAGGTAGTAGTAGAGTAGTAAGTATAGTAGTAGTAGTAGTAGGTAGTAGTAGTATAGTAGTTAGTAGTAGTAGTAGTAGTAGTAGTATAGTAGATAGTAAGTATAGTAGTAGTATGTAGTAGTAGTAGTAGTATGTAGTAGTAGTAGTAGTAGGGGGCACGCGGTGGCGCAGTTGGTTGAGGCACTGCGCTACAGGCCGGAACGTCGCGGGTTCGATTCCCGATAGTGTCATTGGAATTTTTCATTGACATAATCGTTTCGGTCGCACTATGGCCCTGGGGTCAACTCAGCCTCTAACAGCAATGAGTACCAGGAATCTTTCCTGGGGGTAAAGGCGGCCGGTGCGTAGGACCGACAACCTTACCACCTTCATGTGCCGATTGTCTAGAAATCTGGGAGCCTCAACCTCCTGGAACTCTAAGGGTCTGTGCAGGCCTGTAATGGGATTGCTGTACCTTACCTTTAGTAGAGTAGTGTAGTAGTAGTAGTAGTAGTTTAAAGTGTAGAGTGAGGCTGATCAATGCATAGGCCAACAGATGTAAAAAAAAGCACTTCAGTGTAGCCCATGGTTTCAGAAGTGGAATTTATTTATTTTGATAGAGCGAACATTTTTCAAAGGTTTTTGGGATCTTGTATATGTTATTGGACTTGGTATTTATTTAGTGTACCTGGAAATTTAATACAGAAATCTGTTGTTGCAAAGCTAATCATATTAAGGATACCTTTTACAGACAAAATATTTTTTTGTAGTTTGTTAAATTTACATCAAGTTGATGTTTCAAATAAAGGTGCAGATCTTAATAATATTTATATTTTATGTCTTTTTGCAAACTTATTTTATATGATGAGCTAGTAGTTAGAAGATGATCGTTATAGTGGAAAAAAATTGACCTCACCCAGCAACTTTTAATGCAAATCTCTAGTACTGCATTAAAGTTTCATATGGAGCAAATCATAAAAATCACTACTACCACATTGTACTTGGTAGCATCCCCCAAAATGTTGTATATATTAAATATATTAAGTATGTATATTAAATATAATCAGACAATGAACAATGTTCAACAAAAATGTTATCTAGTAAAGCAGCCATGTTTACAAACTGTAGAGAATTATTTTCCCGTGTGGTGGCCGGGAATTAGAATAGCCCCAACGTACCCCATGCATATCGTAAGAGGCGACTAAAATAGGGACCCGGTGCCTGGGGGTATAACTGGGCCACCCTGCCTCTGGGGGACATAAATACAGAGACACTGGAGAGGGAAAACTCTTATAAAACCCGGTCCACCTGAGTGGTGGTTAGGCAAGGGGCTAACAGCCCCTTCCTGCTAAACATTCAATCGTTCAGAAGCCCCCCCCCCCAAAAAAAAAGGAAAGAAAAGAAAGAAGAAAAAGACCAAGGTCAAACTCAAAAGACCGTAATGCCATAGAAGAAGAAGAAGAAAAAGAAGAGAATTTTTATATTATTGAATCCCTCACTCAGTTTATTTTAGTAAACATGTGCGTTCTTCTGCTTCAGTATTCCAAAAGTTATTTCCATTTATAAAAACTCTTAGATTTGTTACTTGAACCATTAAGAGGTGTTAGACAAATGCATTTTTTATGTTATGAAATATGAAAACAGCCAGAGGATCCTGTTTCCTAGCACTGATGGCATTAAAAATTTATGCACATGCCGTCTGCCTGATCCTACCTGCGATAAGTGCGTTGTGAAATGAAAGAAATGAACTTAACCTCTAACTGTCATGCAGGATAATGGTTTTGCAGTTATGAGATATAAATATTGCATACTGAAGATCAATGAAGTTCAAGCCCATACCTAGTAGCACTGACAGCTGTTACTATACAACAAATTTAGTGCTGAGCATCATCTTTACTATTAATACTGATGATAGTTACTTGAAATTTAATTTTAATAATTAATGATTATTCATAAAATGGTCTGTACAGAACACTGTGAGAGGAATGTACTTTGCTTGTTCTCTTTATTCAACCAAGTAATTGCTTCTACTGTAACATAATAGTGCAATAGGAGATAGAATTGTTTGTTCAGCAGAAATTACATTCTCAGGCCGTGTTATCCGGCAGTAATTAGTTTCTCTCACTTCATTATTTTAGAGACTTTGTAATTACGAAAGCATTCCACAGCATCAGTAATATTTAAATGCAACCACGAAAAACTTCAGCTTCCTATCCAACAAAGTTACAGAATTGATTAACCATCTTAGCTTCTAATATTATAAGCGTTATGAAGACAAAATTAGATTGCTGTAGAATCCTACTTCAATTTGCAGCCAATTTAGAACCTTACTGCTGTTTCTTCAAAGGGTTGTACAAAAATGTAATTATAAATACATTGTTCCCCTGTATTTCTGCACTGTAGTGAGTATTCTTGAAACCACTGTAAATGCTTGGGAAGCGTCCCGATCAGTCTGTCATACACACATCTTATTTTACTGTGTTTCTACATGTCTGCAGCAAAACGAACCAGTCTTAATGAAACACTTTTGGGATGTCAGTCTGTAGAGTCACATGGGATCAAATTTGTGGTTTTATTCCCTTGGGGAAAGATGGAAAATTCCTGACTCCCTTGAGTACTAGGATCTTTTATATCTTTGGATGCAGTGGAGAGACTGCTTTTAGCACTTGTCACTGTCATATGTTTAATTATAAGCTTCATGAGTTGTACCCCTTACCAAATATTATACGGGAGATCATATCGAGGATGGTGAGTTTGGTAGAGCATATGGCACTCGTGGAAGTGATGAGACATGTGTGGAATTTTATTTTGAAAACGTGAATGTAAGGGACAACTTGTAAGAGCCAGGTAGAGATGGGAGGACAGTGATAAAATGGACCTCAAAGAAACAGGGTGTGAGTGGGTGGACTGGATTTATCTCACTTGGGACCTATGATGGGCTGTCATGAAAGCAGTGCTGGAAACAGCAATGAACCTTCAGGTTTCTAAAAATGTGGGAATTTCTTGACTAGCAAAACGATCTTATTTCTCACATAACAATCACTAAACACCCACTTGCATTTCAATACTGAAACAGAAAGGTCTAGAATTAACATTTTATAAAATCCCTTTTCACAAGGTAACATCAAACATACTGGTGTACCTCATAGGTTCTGAGACATAACTCTCATCCCTCCCATTAGATCATGTCAGTAGTAAATAATAGGTAATGAATATGCAACATAAACTTACAAAAGTCAAACTGCTTTACCTTTTGGGTAGCAGATACATTACAGTAAATCAGTACAGAAGTTCTGTAGAAATTTTGAGGCATTTACTTTGAAATCTTTTTAAATCCATAATTACATAATTCTATTCCTGTACTTAGGGTAGTATAAATGGTAAGCTAATCGATTAACTGTGTGTGCTATAACAGTTAACCACATTGGTGGGTACAGCACACAATTTTAAACAATTTAAAACACTGTAAAATGCATCTTGCATGTAGTTCAGATGGGAAGGACAAGACATGTGTGGAAGTTTGATCATGGACCATTTAAATGTGGCCACTTGGCAGACTGAAGGGTAATATTAACGTACATGGTGATAGAATTGTTTATTAGGTGAAAATATGAAGGAAATGACTCAGGATCATGTCCAACAGTGGACTCTGGTATTACTAGTAACGTTCAACCTGTTGTTTCCACTACCAGGAAGTTCGTTGTAATGTATATCATAAAAGAAACTGGCGTTTTCTTTCCTACAGAATCGACTACCGAACTGATTGAGGGTACGTACGGGTCTGTGACAGCACAGCTCATCTATGGCGTCTTTACAACACCTCCCAACAGCATCAGTGGCTCAGCGGTGTGTGCATTTGCACTTCAGGACATCACAGACACATTTGAGGGTAACTTCAAGGAACAAGCACAGCTCAACTCTAATTGGTTGCCTGTCCAAAGTGCCAAGGTAGTAGCAGAAATTGTGTTTCTGATGAAGCTGGAGTAGTCAGTATTTTTTCAAAGACCTTAGTGATCTTCCTCTGTGTAACATAACAGTAGTAAATAATACAACAATTATATATGATCTGTGTGGTATGTTCAACACATTTTGATCAGAGTTTCGTAATAATCAGGGGCTTCTGACTTTGGCCTAGTAAAGAATTATAACTTGATATTAACATTTGGCCCTAAAATGCATAATTCTAACTTGTTATTGAATTACAATTATTATAAACAAAATTATAAATCTTACAGTAATGTTTGTGACGTGACATAGTGCATGCCATCTATGTATTAGTTCCATTTTTATGAGATAAGATTCTTATAAGACCCTCGTGTGTATTACATAGGTTTGGAAGACTGCAGAAGATCTCGTGTCTGAAATTTAAAATACTTGGTGTCTTGCATTATTTGTTAGTAGATGGTGGCACTTGTATATTTTGGAAAGTCCTGAAGTTACTGTATTTGACCCATATCCCCTAGATTAACTGTATGCAGTCATACTGGAGTATTTAAGCAGTTTCTGAAGTTTCAGACTTTTTTTACATATCACTTGTAAACTACAGATTGTTGTGCTTCTGTATTTTTGCATTTCCAAAAGACATTGACTTTGACACATTCCAGTCAACTGTGTTTTATTCCATGCTGGTTTGGGCTCCATGCTTCTAGCATTTCCTCATATCACCACTGGAAATTATAAATGTGATGTTGTTTCAAAAGTTTACATTGTGCCACTGTAAACACAGCCCATCCTCAAGTTAGGAAGCCAATGCATCTCTGTGATAAATTGTATTAATCAGTATTGAAATATGTTTACTTGTAAGTTAATTTATGCCAGTTTATAAGTTGTAATTAATATTTTGATAAATGTGTACATTTTATCACAAGAGGAAGAAGTGATATTTTACAACTTTATACAATTTTCGTCATATAATTTTGTTTTAGTGGTTAAATGTTTTCAGTTGAACATTGCTACTTCTTTTCTGCTCTCCATGTTGTATTGTTTATTGGTGTGTCTGGATGAAAGGTGAGAGAAGACACAAAGTGCTGAGGGTTTCATCCCTCAGAAATGAGGAGGTGGTGATGTGTTAGAAACTCAGATTCTTAGAAGGTGGATGTGTGTGTGTAACAGCTTAAGATACATGTTGCATATGACCTCATACATAAATTTTAAACCTCAATATCCAGTCTTGTTGATTGAATCATTATTTTAGTTTTAACAACATGTAAAGCTGTTACTATACCATAAAGGAACCTATTAGTAATTAGATATGTTGACTATCATTTGTACTGTACACTGAGACGAAGTACCAGTTCTTACATAAGCTGTTGCTGCTGTTTTCTGAGTCTTCGAATCAGATACGAGCTCGAACAAGTGTGTTATGCAGTTGAACCTTTCATACTTTAAGTATCTGACATCACCTGTGACATTTACTGTTCAGTCTTGACTCTTCTTCATGCCTTCCTTAACCACAAATTAGTGTCATTATTTTTACAATGTTAATATTCATCTTTCTTAACGAAATCAGGAACAAACCACATTTAAGAATTATTTTTCGTTTGTGTGTAACAGGTTTTTGTGTTGTGTAGGTGCCTGATCCCAGGCCAGGACAGTGTGTCAATGACTCTCGGACTCTACCAGATCTCACTCTTAACTTCATCAAGACACATTCATTGATGGATGAATCTGTGCCTTCATTTTTTCACCAGCCCATTGTCATCCGTACCAGTTTTCAGTAAGTCATATTAGTGTTAGAGTCATGAGATATTGTACGAAGTTCAGGTACTGTTTGAATTGTGTGTTTGTATTATTAGACATACCACACATTTTTAATGTATGTACAAGTAAGTTTCCATTTATTTTAGATAGGTAAAATGGTGTTATTATTTACTGTTATACATGATCAAATTACATATAAAAATTAAATGTCTTCTTGTGATTCTGTAGCTCTGCAGCAGTATAAAGGAATGTGCAAGATACTATTGTGTTTTTGTGGTTGATATCTTTTTAAATATCATGGAAGCATCGACTTTTACACACAAAATGCATAGAAAAGTAAACTTAATTTCCATGTCATTCAACAACATTTCATGGCTGCATTTGAATATGACATTATAAAGTAAACTGTCAAGTGAAAAGGTTTGACTTAACATGTTCCACATCAGATAGATTCTGAAGAAAATACCAAAATAATGATTCTATACTGTCACATATCTCCAGAAGGGTGGCACTGACTTTATAAGTTCAGGCCTAGTGGTAGGTGGAGTGAATTTGTAAAGCAATGTAGAAAAGACTGTCTCCATTGTCTTCCCTATAAATCAAACAATATAAAATATCAGTTTATGTTGTTGGGACCTACTGAATGTGTCCGTAGTGTCAACATCATTCGTACTGTTTTGTGCATCTTTGCATTTCACCCATTCTTCCTGCTTTTGCAGCTGTCTTTTTATAATATCTCTTTAGTATAGTTACATAAATATGCTAACCCACTCTCCATACTGGTGTGAGAATAATACAAATCTTTGTGTGAAGCATACTGAAAGTTACAGGCATGCATATGGGGTGTGCTGGCTGTGCTGAGACACACCCTGATGTCCCAAAATTTGGTATTTTGTGTCTCATTTTTTAAGTTTGTACTTTTAAGTAGAGTTCAGTTATTAATTTAAAACAAGGTTATTTAAGGTTTATATTCTTTGGTTTGATGAATAAAAAGAAAATATGTTGGGTGCACACCGTAATGCTGTAGATGTACAGTCAAGCACCAAACCTCTAAATATTTGCCTACCTGTATGCTTTACAAAGACATCATTGTCCATCTCTAAGAACACATGCTTCTTATTACTGCAGCAACATATCAAAACTAAAATTGTTGGAGTACACTGGAATCTTATATTGGCAGAAGCATAACTATATTTCACCTTAGTGTGAGAAAACAGAAATTAAAAACTGTATGTGTTTGATACTTCATATGGAACGCACCGTTGGAAGCAAAATTCCATAATACTTAATGAAACAAAACATATGATTATGAAACCAAAAATAGTCTTTAACTCATTCAACACAACTCTATTAGTAAACAAATTCCTTTTATGTACAATAAGTAGCTATATTTCGGCTTTTATGCCAAAGCCAGCATCAGCCTAACACACCATAAAACTACTGTTATGGAAAATACAGTAGAACCCGGATAAGAAGTCCCCGCATAAGAAGTTTTCCCCTATAAGAAATCTGATTTTTAAAGTCCCGAAATCCTATTGCTTTTAATAAACTTCCCTCTTAATAAGTCTTCCCGCTTAAGGAGTCCCTAATCCTCTGGTCCCTTGAAAGACTTCTTAACAGGGTTCTACTGTAATACATTACATGCTTTAGATCCAATCTGATGGTGAGATCCCACACATTACAGCAGTTTATTGTATGTATTATTACTTTTTTTTTTGCCCAGCCCTACCGAAACATGTAGCTGTTCATTGTAAACAAAAAGAATTTGTTTACTAATAAATTTGTCATGACTGGGTAAATAGTATTCATATTAGTCATTCAGTAGTTTCATATTAGAAAACAATGGGATGCCACATATTAAGAAAACATATCATTGCTGACAGTAATTTGAATATACACAAGGACATTACTTTGTGACAATGGTATGAAGAGGTAGATGGAGACCATACATTGAAGTTCAATAAAATCTTCTTGGGCTGACAGCCATGTCACATATTTCAAATCAACTGACATTACCCACATCAGGCTTGTGATATGACTCAACATGTGACCTAACTAGATGACATATCTGCATCATGGTGAGGCTTGTGGTAGAATGTGGACCAATAGGATTAGTGGGTGGAGTCTGGCAATGAAAGCTTCAACATAGAGATGCATTTAAGCATCAGTGCTTTGGACAATAATAAAGGATATGTTTTTTGTTTTTCTTTTCAGTTACCGTTTCACTCAGATTGCTGTTGATCCACAGGTTAAGACACCTGGTGGAAAGGCATATGATGTACTGTTTATAGGAACAGGTAAGTTCACAAGTTGCACTAAACAGTTGCATGAATCAGGTAGTTCAGATATGGCAAAGTCAAACACAGGTGTTGGTGGGCTTTCTAGTGTATGTACAGTTAAAGAGCATGTTTTCTTACTGCGTCTAGTACGAGTATTGTAATTTGACTAACGTCTTCGTGTCACTTGAGAGGTTAGGAGTTTATTTCTTATGAGGAAGAAGATTATGTATAGCAGGAGGGCCTGCAGCACATCATGGACTGGGAACCACTGTGAGATTCTCCACATTCACAAAATTTCTACTTGCAAGATGTGAGGAATCGACAAGACATACAGTGAACTCTGCGTAGATCAGAAGATACTCTTGAACCAGGCATCTGTGGCATAGGGTGTTATAATCTTCTTCAATCCAGTGTATATTTCTGTCACTTTACAACTTTGTCTGTCCATATATGTTATATGAATTTTAATATGGCACACAAATTTTAACTTACCATAACCTTCTTCGTAGCCCACCAGCTCTTTGGTACTTAGGTGTAATATAAGAGAAAACAATTGGCACTCTCAGATCATGAATCTACAGGCAGAAAATTAGCAACAAATATTCAGTTGGCACCGAAGGTGTTTTTTTAAATGCTTCACTCTTTGCTGACGATCAAACTATAATTTAGAAATCAGAAGAAGGTCTACAGAATTATTTTTCTATTGGTCCAAACCATGGTGAACAATTTAGTATGAAAATATCATTAACAGAAACAAAAGGAATGCTTTTTAAAGGAAAACACATAATCTGCTTCAAAACATATCTTTTAAATGTGGTTATAGGAAGATTTTCACATGTTACTTCTTCAGAAGCAGTGCTGCTTATGAAGATTATTATGCTGTAACTTAATAAACTTCAGTATCAAAGAATATGTGGGAAGGTAGTTATGAGGGTGAGTCAAATAAAGACGTAGGCATGGCAATCATCAGCATGTGCTGTGTGTGGTTGATCTGGTGATATGTTGACAAATGACAAAGCTTTGCCAAACCTGTCTACACTAAATCAGCTGGTAAGACATTTCTAAGGTGTTTATTTGACTCACCAAAGGAATTTTGTAGTGTGATAGCAGGTATCACACTTTTTAATGTATGTGAAAATCTGGTTGAAAAGAACCAGTCCATTAACTATCAATTATCCATACAACATAAATGAAAAAATAAAAATGCTATATTCTACAACCAGAACTATCCATTTTTGTACATACTGTGTGTAGTGGAAGGGAGTAAAATAAGACAGCAGGTCAGAATGCACATCTATCACAGCATATTAACCCAAGAGAAGACCATCAGCTGATCAACAACCTCTGTGACAGCCTGAAAACTTATACAAAATATGACAGTATTGTCTTTGTGTTTCTACCATCATTATGCCTAATTATCTTTATGTTTGTGCTATAATTATGTCTGAGTTGCTAGTAATACTTCAGAGTAGTTACTTCCCCTTTACAGATAATGGTAAAGTGATCAAGGCGGTAAATGCTGGTTCTGCTGACACAACAGAACGAGTTACCCCAGTGGTTATTGAAGAAATTCAAGTATTCCCTCCCCAAGTAGCTGTGCGTAATTTGAAAGTTGTTAGAGATTCAAGTTTGCCAGATGGTCGCCTAGTGGTGGTTTCTGATGGTGAGGTGCAGGCACTGCGTTTACACCGATGTTACAGTGACAAGATACTGTCCTGCAGGTACGTTATCACCAGCTTCAGCAATGTAGTAAAGAGAATGGACACCTTAATTCAGGTTGCACTTTACCTAAAGTCTCTTGCTTCTTTCCCTGTCAAACTGTATGTGGTTTTTGAGCAGTGTGTGTTGCTTCTAAACACTAGGTTTGTATTTGAGAGGTATCCATTTTGAATCTTGGTTAGGTTTCCAACTGTCTTGAAGATTTTCATTGCTTTCTCTTATCTTTTTTCTTGTGAAAGTCGGAATGGTTTTTCCATATAAGTCATAACCACCTCCTTCCAAGTATTTTTTAACTATCATTCTTGATCATTACCTCATCAGATTTTATACTTATAACTTTTAAGACTGGAAACAAATTGTGAAATAATCTAAGAATCATTTATGAATGAAGACATTTGTTTTCACAGATGTAGGGTTTTCTGACACATTGTTTTGTGTTCACATTTATACAGTTTTGTATATATTGTGTAGTTTTCTATTATAAAAATGCTGCATCCATACTGTGGTTTAAATTACCGTATATTACAACACAAAACCTTAGAGTATTAAGCTGGTGGCATTAGTAATTAGTACAAAGTATGACAAACTCAGATGTATTTTCAAGGGTTACTTATCTGATATGACTGTTAATAAGGTCATTTTGGTTTTGTTAAATAGACACCTTTTTAATGAACCATCCATACTGGCTGTAGGGCCCACTCAGCCTCTTATGCAATTTGTACTAGGGTCACTTGCCCCTGGGATAAATCACCAGGGCATGAAGCTGACAACTTACCTTTATCCACTGCCAAGGTTAAGAATGTGTGGAGCTATGCTCCACTCCTCCTAGCCTCCATGGTGTGCAGAGGGACAACTTTACATAAACTTTTATCTTTTACTCATAACTGAATATGCAGGATTTATATACAGGGAAAGGTAACCTGTCTGAAAGCAGTATGTCTTATTTGCAGCATGGAAAATAAGAAACAAATTCTAAAGTTACAATAACAGGATGAAAAGCATTATCTGTATATCATATTTACCAGAATATGAGATTTACAATCTGCAGTTTTCAGGAAAGTACCAGAACAGAACTTCTTAACTTTGTGCAAAATCTTGAGGCAAACTACCTATTTTTTAGATGATGAATTAGGAAAAGTTCTTGTCCTTTATATTAGGTAAATACAGTATAAATACTTCTTAGGTGAGCTCTCTGTATGTGTATTCCATACTGTATCTGCTGAATTTTAAAATTAAATACCAGTAGTCACTCACTAAGTTAGGGTATTTTTACATAAAATATTACTGACTTCTTTATTCTCTTATCAGTGAATGTGTTGCCTTACAAGATCCATACTGTGCATGGGATAAACAGAACCAGAAGTGTCGAGCTGTGGGTGCTCCACGCTGGAGTGATGAGAAATACTTTTATCAGAGTATAGCAACAGGGGTCCATGCAGCATGCCCTGCAAGTAAGTTCAACAGTGTTGCACATGTTTAATTCCAGTCATGCTGAAGAATGTATTTTGATAGCCAAAACTATTTACTTCTGCAGAACATAATATTAATAATGACAGTCAACTAAGATCATACCGTTTGTGGCTGTGATGTTAAATTAAAATTGGCCTCTGCTGAACCTATATATGTGTATATATGCATTTAAATTTTCTTGGTTTCATGAGCAGACAGCTTTTGTTTTTAGACTTCCACATTCTATGTCTAACACCTCTATATACATGACATTTGTTTCACAGAAGGTGCTAGATAACAGACAGGAAGCTAGTCTCTCTTGGCCCATACATGACAATTGTTAATCAAAATCATATGATGCCTCTTTGTGGACCTACTGTATTTACCTCATCAAATTAATTACCTTAATTTTAACCCATTAAGGATCTTCATAACAAGTTTTGTCAGTTTTCAATACTATGGTAAGTAAGTACAAAAATTAAAGTTTTCTGATTACATAAGAATGATATGGTTTTAGTTTGATGATAAGCCATTTTTTCCGTCAGTTCTTTCCATGCACAATGCTAACTTTGGATGCAGTTTCATCAGTGCTGTCCATTCCATTGTCCCAGATATGCTGATTGATCTGCTGCTGTTTAACCACAACACACCCACAGTTGATGGCTGTCAAGACTGTGTATCTTCAGCCAAAAAATTGTTTTCCCTCATTTGAATATTTCCACCCATTTATGAGTTATTCTCTGGCTTTTACGTTTGTTGTCATGTTGAACTCTTATTCTACCATGAATTGTACTTGCTTTTCACACACTCAGACCACAAAAATTGGATCAGAAATCGTTCTTTAATGTAGTCTGTCAACAGAAACTGTACAATGTGATTACAGGTAAGGTTATTGGAAAGGATGCGGGCAGTGTCGGTGGACTGTCTTCCACATACCCCAAGACATTTAACCCAGACTCAGGACATGCTAGCAAGGACGTTCCAGATGGAGAAGTTATTAACATAATGCAAAATGAAGAAGAGCACAGTGGTAAGAAATCCTGTACTGACTGTAGTCTGAAGAGCATTTATTCAGTACAGTCCTTAAAAGAGATTGAAATTGGGTCTTTGATGTTTATAGTGAATCTGCACGCATGTACACAGCTGTGCGTGTGTGTGTGTGTGTGTATGTGTTGGCGCGCGCATGAGCACCTAATGTGGAGCATTCATGTTAACCGTTTTGTGTCAGTTCAAACTTCTTCTTCTGTCTATGGGCCCGTCGGCATTAGCTCCGGACGCACCGCAGCCTTAGGCTTATTGTGCTAACCCTTAGTCTTTCAATTATCAAGTCTGCAGCCACAGCCATTCCTTGATCAGGTTCATCGAAGGTGGAATACTCGAGTAAGAGTGGGGTCTGTTCACACCCCCACTACTTCTCGCCACCGCCTTCTCTTATTTTTTGAGCTGCTTCCGCTGCGTTCCCGAGAGTCGCCTGGTCTGCAGTTTGGTCAGCACCTGCAGCCAGTCTGTCCTCATCAGAAGAGACAGCGCAAGGCTCAGAGCGTACAGCCCCTCTATGGGCCCATCGGCATTAGCTCCGGACGCACCACAGCCCTAGGCTTATTGTGCTAACCCTTAGTCTTTCAATTATCAAGTCTGCAGCCACAGCCGTTTCTTGATCAGGTTCATCGAAGGTGGAATACTCGAGTAAGAGTGGGGTCTGTTCACACCCCCACTACTTCTCGCCACCGCCTTCTCTTATTTTAATGAGCTGCTTCCGCCGCGCTCCCGACAGTCGCCTGGACTGCAGTTTGGTGCACCTGCAGCCAGTCTGTCCTCATCAGAAGAGACAGCGAAAGGCTCAGAGCATACAGCCCCAATATCAAGTTTGTAGTCACAGCCGCTCCTTGATCAGGTTCATCGAAGGAGGAATACTCGAGTAAGAGTGGGGTCTTTTCACACCCCCACTACTTCTCGCCACCGCCTTCTCTTACTTTAATGAGCTGCTTCCGCTGCGCTCCCTAGAGTCGCCTGGTCTGCAGTCTGGTCATAAAGACACCTGCAGCCAGTCTGTCCTCATCAGAAGAGATAGCAAAAGGCTCACAGGTTCATCGAAGGTGGAATACTCGAATAAGAGTGGGGTCTTTTCACACCCCCACTACTTCTCGCCACCACCTTCTCTTACTTTAAAGAGCTTCTTCCGCTGCACTCCTGTGGGTCGCCTGGACTGCAGTTTAGTCATATAGACACCTGCAGCCAGTCTGTCCTCATCACAAGAAACAGCAAAAGGCTCAGAGCCTACAGCCTCCGTATCAAGTTTGCAGCCACAGCCGCTCCTTGATCAGGTTCATCGAAGGCGGAATACTCGAGTAAGAGTGGGGTCTTTTCACACCCCCACTACTTCTCACCACCACCTTCTCTTACTTTAACGAGCTATTTCCACTGCGCTCCCAAGAGTCACCTGGTCTGCAGTCTGGTCATAATGACACCTGCAGCCAGTCTGTCCTCATCAGAAGAGATAGCAAAAGGCTCACAGGTTCATCGAAGGTGGAATACTCGAGTAAGAGTGGGGTCTTTTCACACCCCCTCTACTTCTCGCCACCGCCTTCTCTTATTTTAATGAGCTGCTTCCGCTGCGCTCCCGACAGTCGCCTGGACTGCAGTTTGGTGGCACCTGCAGCCAGTCTGTCCTCATCAGAAGAGACAGCGAAAGGCTCAGGGCATACAGCCCCAATATCAAGTTTACAGTCATAGCCGCTCCTTGATCAGGTTCATCGAAGGAGGAATACTCGAGTAAGAGTGGGGTCTTTTCACACCCCCACTACTTCTCGCCACCGCCTTCTCTTACTTTAACGAGCTGCTTCCGCTACGCTCCCAAGAGTCGCCTGGTCTGCAGTCTAGTCATAATGACACCTGCAGCCAGTCTGTCCTCATCAGCAGAGATAGCAAAAGGTACACAGGTTCATTGAAGGTGGAATACTCAAGTAAGAGTGGGGTCTTCTCACACCCCCACTACTTCTCGCCACCACCTTCTCTTACTTTAATGAGCTACTTCCGCTGCACTCCCAAGAGTCGCCTGGACTGCAGTCTAGTCGTATAGACACCTGCAGCCAGTCTGTCCTCATCAGAAGAAACAGCGAAAGGCTCAAAGCCTACAGCCTCAGTATCAAGTTTGCAGCCACAGCTGCTCCTTGATCAGGTTCATCAGAACTCAGCTCAGAACTTACTTGTATCAAGTCTACAGCCTCAGCCACTCCTTGATCAAGTCCATTAATTACTGTGTCCATTTTATTCCCACAAGTAATGGGGAAGTAACAGTCACCACCCGCAGAGCCCCTTACGGGTGGAAGGCATAAATACAACGGGGTGCTGCCCGGTTCCCCGAGGGGATCGTAAATGCACTGCTGTTTTTCCACCCCAGTGCCATGCAGTCCTCGGCACGATACCTCACACCTTGACTTGGGTGAATAGGAAGGATGTTATGGAAAGGTTATTGGTTCAGACAGGTCATTGTGGAACACACTTCGTCTGGCCCCTCAGCTGAGGCCTGCCCGGCTTGGGAGACCCTACCAGTAGCTAAGCTACCGCCGGTTTAGCCCCCAGCTTCTTTGGGGCACTCAAACCCTCTCCGCCCGCACAGACAGTGCTTCGTTAAGGCGGCAGTTCAAACTTTGTTCCAGCAGTGGTGGAGCACTCATGTTAACCATGTTAGCATGGCTAACAGGGTTAATATGAATGGCCCATATCTGGTGCTTGTGGGTGATTTCTATACAGTGTGTTAGGACTAGACTTTTAATGGTAATATAATAACCTAATCTTGAGGCACTTATAGTTTATTAATTTGCCATAAACTCAACAATTCTTGTGTTTCAGGACCAGAAGTGAGTGCAGCAGACAGTCCTTTACCACAGTATTCAGTTGAAACACTGGCTATAGCAGTTGTGGCAGGCTCAGCAGCTGCCCTTGTGGTTGGCTTTTTGACAGGGTACTTCTGTGGTCAAAAATGTCACAAAGAAGAAGAGGACAATTTGCCCTACCCAGACACTGAATATGAATATTTTGAACAACGACAGACTGTTAACAGGTTAGCTGTCTACCACTGTCTCTTTTGAATGTCTTCATTTTGTCAACTACTTCTCACATTTCCATGCATTTCTGTGGTTTCTTTGGTAACCAGAAATATTTCAAGAACAGGCATAACATCAAATTGTATGGGAAGATGGGTCTCACATCATGTTTGGATCTGGATTTTGCTGGTATTTGTTCAGCTGGGACTATATTCTAAATTTCCTGTGATACTTTTCGTAAGATTTCTTCCTCATTTAGGTTTCCACAGTGAAGATTCTCTTGCTCCGTCTCGCCAAAAGTCTATTATGCAAGCTGGTGGAGTGACCAGCATTAACTCAAGGTACCGAATGACATACACAAAATGAAATGCACCTATTTATTTTACAAACCAACTTAAAGCAAACAATCACCAATACTTACAGAATGGTGTAGTTTGAAATACATATAAACACCAACACATCAAAACCATATCAATACCACATTGAAGAGAGGCTCCACACCGACCAGCTAATACTTGGCACTGCTGTGCCAGTACAAAATAAAAAAAATCAGACTCCAGCACTACCAAGGACTTGAACAACCCCTGCTATATAAATATGTGTCGAAACATAATTTTGAAATACAAAAAGCCGAAACTGAATTTCAATGCTCATTCCACGGAGACTGGTTACTGAGGGACCAAGGAAGTCCACAAACCAAACAGGTAAACTCGTGGGACATACCAAGAGGGAAGTAGGGGAGGAAGGGAAAGGGACAATTAAATATGGATCAAGGGTGGCAGGTATCGTCCAGCCAAAATTTCTCTTGATATTGTGAATAACACAGCACACTCTGTATTAAACTGTACTGCATACTCACAAACGAAACAAATTTATGTTACACTGTGCTTCACATGTCTGTCACACAGCAGATTAAACTGGACCGTTTGACAAAAGTATATCAATGTAACCATACATGCAACAGTAGTAGTGTTGGTGTTTGAGTCTTGCAGTGACCGTTGCATCAGGCTTGGAGTGTTGGGAAATTTCTAGATAAGAACTTCAAATACAAAAGCATCTCTTAAGATGGGACCAGTTTGACTGTACTTTTTGCAGTGAGCACAAGCCCAAGTGTAGTCTCTGATTTTGCAGTGTGGGAACATTGGCCCCTTGATGATTAGATTTTTGGAAGTGGCAAAGTTTCCTACTCTGACACAGTTGTCATGTCAAGTTTCATGTAAACTGTTAATCCCTTCCCAATTCTTAACTGAAATTTACTAACAAAATGTTTATGTGATGTATAGGATATTGATTGAATACCTGCTTTAGTGTTTTATTTTATTCTTAACTGTGGAATGCACGTTCCCAACCATATCATCACACCAGCAAACTCTTAGTACTGTATACAACACCCTGTTACTAACAGACTCTACTGTTTTAACTGCTGATATTATTCCATTTTGTATGAAAAGTCTGGTCCCTAGTAGAAGATTTTCATTCTCATTTCCACACAAAATTGTATAATTGTCTGCTTTTTTCAGTGCTGCACTTGTCTTGTTTCACCTCATGTACTCACATTATATCTGAATTATAATTTTTAAATTCATTTACAGCTGTCATCAATGGACTTGACCCACAAGTCTCCTGTCATTTAAAGTTCCAAATATTACTCCATCTTCTAATGTGTATGTCATCTAGAGAATCTGTACATTTCCAAGGCCATGTGTAACATCTCATAACATTTTGGGTTTTATTGTGATGAGTTCTTAGCCTCTTGCCAAACCCTCAGACTGGAGGACCACCCATTGTAGACTCTTCCCTTATTTAATATATTCACAGTTACTGCAGTTTTTCTCCTCCTCCTCCCTCCAGAAGAGATGCCATGCTGTGTTGACAAGCAACCGAACTGACATGGTTGAGTACATTTTTTGATCAGAATATCAGCAAAAGAAGAAAAGCTAATATTGAAACCAAATTAGGAATTAGTTCTATAATTGGTATTAAGAAAGAAAATGTGTTTGCAGATGCATATTTATTGAACGTTAATAATACACAATTTTAAATTTTGGAACTATTTGATCTAAGTGGATACTATGTTTTATCTCTTCCAGTTTCTTGAAAGCAGTTGTGTGTGTGTGTTTCTTTATCTGTATCCTAACTTAGCTTGTTTTCTCTGTGCAGCCGCCTAGCTCCTGAGCCTAAACTTCTACCCCAGGAAGAGGTAACATATGCAGAACCTGTTTTAGTGCCAACTCCTGGCCCCAACAAGCTTAATTCTCCAAAAAGCACATTGAGGAAAGGTCATAATGCCAACCATGCTGCTGAGACATTATTTCAGTTCTCTGACAATTACACACCTCCACCCCGGGATCCATATGCACATCAACGTGGACGTGACAACTTCGGTACACTGCGATCTCATCAGGGGGATGGCTATCGCAGTGGCCGTGCACCTCCAGGCTCTGGAATTGTGAGCGATGGCTTTGGCACCGCCCGCAGTGCCAAAAAGGTGTACCTCTGAGAGGCAGGGGAGGAAGGAAGGGGGCATCGTAGCCTGACGCGCCCACCACGCAACCGGGCAGGCACCGGGGGGGCAAGGCACAGACAGCAGGCAGGGAGTGGTGCTGGTACCTTGGGTGGTTCACACCCTCTGGCCACGGCCACACCCCCTTCCAGCTCGTCATCATCACCCTCTCCCCCTTCCTCCTCCCCTTCTCCTCCTCTTGTCTCAATGCATTCCATGACAGGTGGCAGTCCACCACCACCTTGCAGCTACATCTACAGAACTTAGCACGCAAAAGAACTGGCTCTCAAGTGTTTGGTCACATTTAGGTTGTGGTCCAATGCTTGGCTTTCAGCATGTTGTAACACTGTCTAAGTGGTGGAGAGAACAGGGGTTTGTTGAAGGAGAGGTAATTGTGAGCGTGGCCTTTGGTAGGAATATCAAAGGACTGCTGTAGGTGCTGTGGCAACGTGGAAGATATTTATTATATTGACAAGTTGGTGAAACATGAAACATACATACATAGTATGAAGTCATTAGAATGTGTGGTTATGAATGCAACATGCATTTTAAATATAAACTCTGTATTGAATACTTTGTTTTCGTTTAGTCAAAAGTTATAAATATTATTAGAGTGAAAACATGTTACAGATAAGGACATATGAGGAGGCTGTATTTCATAGTGGACAGTGAGATCTGAAATTGTGCATCACGGTTGCAGACAAGAAGGTATGAGGTGGAAACCCTTTCCCTAGATGCTGCTTTGTGTATTGAGAATATTTCAGCATCACCTTTTGCTTTTCTTATTTGGAAAAGGTGCCACCTGAACCACTGTCATTTTTAACATTATATTGCTATGCTCTTCTGTGCGTATATATCTTCTTACTGTGCTTGTTTATAAAGAGATGCCTCTTTGTGTGATTTTTTAAAAGAGGGTACTTTTAAATTGGAAAGATTTATTTTAAAAAAGTATTTTATCCAGTTAGACATCAGGTACTCTATTTCTCAATTTGTAAGCCTGTAAATGAAATATTTATGAATATTATTACGTACCCAGCTTAGTTTTGCTAATGTGTAAATATATACATATGCGGAATGAAATTATTAAATGAAATATTGGTGTTTTTGGTATCTGTATAGTTGTGATTGCACACATTTGGTTTTAATAGCAAGGGTGGATCAAAGGAAAAGACAGATTATTGGCAGGTAGTTACATTAATCAAGAGCAAGACTGATGGAAGTCCACATTCCAGACACACCAGCCAATTATGTCTTTATTTGGATACAAAAGTTGATATATTGTCAGTAGATATCCAGTTCTTAAAAACAGTACAAATTTCACTAAAACAAGAGAAATGGAGAAGATAACTTTTTTTCTCTCAAGGAGAAGTTAAATTCAGTAACTTTCTTGATAACAAAGTGTGAATGATTTCATGAATGGAATGACATGTAGGAATGGAGTGATTTTTTGTTTCTCTTTGTACTCAGGCTTCATACCAAAGAAAAGCCATACAGCATTGTTGATGCTTGTGTGCATTAAGTGATAATGATGTGAAAAACTTCCACACATACACATTGAGAGCTGTTCCAGCAGGTTCAGTTTGGTACCTACAATTCGTCCCCTGTTGTCAGACATTTGGACACTACATGAAATCATATACAGTGCACTGATTTTGAAGATGGAGACGGCAGAGCATTAGACGTCACTGTGAGGAACTAAAATGTCAAAATAATTACAGATATTTGATCTTAAGATCACAGAAAACATAGTTTAGCTAATGAGGTGATCATTTTAATTGTTGAAATGTATGAAGTAAGAGTAAATGCCACAGGTCTAGAGAAGGCATCCAAGCTGTTTTGTTATCTTTGTGGAAGAGCAAGGGCTTTATGATTTGTTCCCTATTCTTCTTCAGATGATATATAAACTCAGTCTTGTGTAGAAGAATTGTGCACAATTTAACAATACAAAGTTATGAAGAGAATTCTTGATGATATTTGGACCCATCATTAAATTATTTATTCTCAATTTTAACACTAAATATGTTTTGAGTAATGCAAAGCAGGTTGTGTTTGACTGAGCAATTGTAATAACTGTCATAGAGAATTGTGAGGCCCTGACAAGACAAGATAAAGGTTGTCTGTGTGCTTAATTAAGCACCTCATCATGAAAACGTGGGAGAGTGGCAACATTCATATTTGTAACCGTGGTGCCAGTTGTCAGCTGCATGCCCTGGCTGCTTTACTCCCAAGGAAAGAACTTCAATGGGCCTTAGATTCAGTCAGGGTGCTGTAAAAAAAAGAGCTCTGTTCTGCAGGGAAAACTCACATTCCCTCATGATCTGTAGGCTATCTCGGTTTCTGGTGAGACAGTTATACGTATTTAAATTTTAGTCACTGAATGCATAAGTGGGTGTCATGAAAAATAGTTTTCTCTTCCAGTAACCATTGATCCAATTTAAGCCAGTTTAACATGGTTTGTATATGACCTCTGATATTTTTATGTTCTGTTTATCTGCTATAGCAGCATGCATTTAACTTGACAGATATCTGTGGTGTTGAAAATAACTGACATAAAAATATAAGCACTCTTCTTACAGTCTTAAGTACACCAACCAACATTGTTTCTGTTACTCAACAACTCTTTAAATTCCACTGTATAGAAAACAATGTATACTTCTTATCATTCTTTAATTACCAGTTTTTAATGCCATAATGCTGATTCAAGTTCTGTTTGATTTTCCTCGGTCCTTTCAGGAAAATGCCGGGTTGGTGTCTTAAATTAAGCCAAGATGACCACTTCCTTTCATATCCTTTCAATTCTTTATTAACTAACCATCCTATCATTTTATTCTACTCAGTGTTAAAAAGTGGCAGTGTCATTAAACCATGAACAAAGGATTAGAACATAAACTTGCAAAGTGTTATCTTCGTAACAACATATTCTAAATATTAGTTGGTTTGTTACTTTACATATGATGGCCAGATTAGTGTAGTCAGTATAGTGACTCGCTACGGGCTGGACTGTCCGAGGATCAAATCCCAGAGGGGGCAAGATTTTCCGTGCCCTTCCAGAATGTCCCCGAGGCCCATCCAGCCTCCTGTACAATTGGTTACCGGGTCTTTCCTGGCGGTAAAGCAGCCAGGTCATGGTGCTGAACACCCACCCCTTTCTAGCACTGAGGTTGCGAATGGGTTGAAGCTATACCTCCGCCTCCCTTCTGTGCCTGCATAGGCATTTCATGGGGTGACCTTTACCTTGCTACTTTACATACTAAAATAATTTAATTTTCCTTATTGTATTAGACCTCAAGAAGAGACTTGTACACTACAGAGCAAGGAGAAACAAAAGTGTATATAAACAGTTTATGTAATGCTGTCCTTGTGTCTAACAGCTCACATTAGTCATATATGCTAGGCTTTTGAAATTTTCAAGCCCCACAAAAAGCTATCTTTGTACACTGGTTGATTTAACTCCATTACCTTAGAAACAGTAAGGAAAATTCCATTGTTTGGTCTTACCACATGATCTTGTTGTGTTGCACACATATGTATTCCACTTCATTTGGAGACTGTTAAATTGTGTATTGCTACTTCAAGGAGGTTGCATGCTTTCTCAGATGCATTTACTGGTGGTCAGAAATGTCAAATATTAAGTAAATACTTACAGTTCAACAGTAACAAATTTTATACATCATTTCCCAGATATATGCATTGAGGAGCAACAGTTCCCATGCCATGTGATGTAAGGTTAAGGTTGGTTCACATATCCAACATGTATGTGAACAGCTAATAGTTCACATTACTAACATGTATGTGAACAGCTGGTAGTTACATAACTAGCATGTATGTGAACAGCTGACAGTTCACATAACTAGCATGTATGTGAACAGCTGACAGTTCAGATAATTAGCATGTATGTGAACAGCTGATATTTCACATAATGAACGTGTGTGTGTATGTGTGTGTGTGTGTGTGTGAGAACAGGTGATAGTTATTTTTTTTACATTAACAAAACTGATACAGTCAAGTGTTCTTCATATGATACATTAAGCTAGAGGAAAACTTTTGTAAACTAGCTTTGCATTTTGCACAAAGTTAGTGAATTGTTTTAGTTACTTATTACATATTATTATGCTATATATAGTTCTAAAATTTCTTCTGAACTGTATCATGCTGGTATATGTTACAACTCAATTTTATTTTGGTAAAGGTGTGTGATTTGTAAATATAATTGAAGTAACTTAGAAGTGTCAAGTCATAGGAGAGATTATTTTCTCATTCTGATTTTTTAAGTGATGAATTTGAACATTTTGTTACATAGTGATGTTTTAAAGGTAAAACATTGTATAGATATTAAAACATTTTTAAATATGCTTCTTCCTAAATGCAGGGCCGGCTGAGCTATTTTGTACTGTAAAATACAAGTTTTATAATGTGAAAAATGTAGAAGCATAAAGAGCCAAGATCTGTAGCTGAACTGTTTTCCCCTGTTTGATGACAGCTGTGGCAGACAGATCAGAGTTTAGTCACATAATGTCTCTTTAAAAAATAAGTGCCGACAGAAAGTATTGTTTCCCACAAGTCATTGCGAAGTTGTCAAGTACGTACTATGTGCAATTATTATACATTATTCTAATGTGCATTAAGTCCGAACAAGTTTACAATTTTTAACCATGTCTAGCTAACAAGCCTGGATATCTTGTTATTCTATTGTGTGATGTGTGTATATGTGACATGGTTTTCATTTAACATTGATCACCACCATTATTTATTATTTGTGTGTTTGCCACCAATGTGATTAACTGAATGCTGGATACTAACTTAAATTATTGCACTGTCTTTTAATCATGAAAATACTCCCATATAAGTTTATGATATGATATTACAAACAAGATGTCAGGCCATGTAGTTTAGGCATGGGGTATTTAGATAAGACATATGTCATCACTATAAGACACACATCACATTGTTAACTAGAAATTATCTTGCATTTTAGAGTAGATATTTTGGAAAATGATTCCAAAGCATCAGTCATTTGGAGAAAAATATATTGTAATAATTATTAAGTCTTCAGCAATTATGTGCATTAATGTGTATGCCATCTTTAAAGGTAATGTAATGAGAGTGAAGTGCAAGATTTTATTTTCCCCATTCATCGATCACCATATCTATGCTATTGGAATGTCCCATGTTAGGCAAGAGGTGGGAGGGAAGGGCCATGTACAGCTGCATTTGCACAGTGTAGTCAGCATTTTATTCTTGAGTTCCATTTCTAAACTTACCATACATAACACTCAACTGCTTGGGAAGGTTTATGAATGTGTGTCAGTCACCTTCACATTATTCTTTTAAAAGTGGCACAGTTCAGATACTTATAGGCCTAGTGGAAAGTATTACTAATGCAGGCTTTGAAGTTGTTTTCCCAGCTTGTATAAAACAGCTGTTATTAGGCTTACTGCGCCTGCAGTATCATTCTTTTTGTCATTCTTGTTGAAAGGTGCATGGAACAAGGCTAACATTATCTCCCATCTTGTTGTATATGGTGCATTGCAGATCTCATTAGAACATTTTTTAAGAGAAAACAGGATGTAGAAAGCTATTATGCCAGGTTGTTTTGGAATTGTGCAAGTCCATTTATTTGCAACATCCAAAATGACTACTAGAGAAGAATAGTGTTAGGCATTGTGAGGTTCTCAAGTAGATTTTGTTGAGTGCCATGACTGCATTTAGTGCCATCTGTTGAACTATTTTGAAAAATATGCTAATGTGATTGTAACCTCAATCACCTTAGTATTGATTCTGTTTCTGTAAATGTTAACATGGAACTATTATATGATACATTTACTGCCTATGTAACTGCAGTGTCAACTGTACAATTTTCTTTTGTAAACATAATGTACTGAATCAATAATTAACAATAAATGAATTTGATTAGGTAAATTAATATGTATGGCATGTAAGGAAACTTAGGAAATTCCACTCAAATAACCAGGGTTTCACAGTATCTGTAACTCTTATGGTACACAGTCTGTTTCAGATCACCCTAATGAAGCAAGAACAAAATAGGAATTCGTTTGGTAAGGTTTATATTTGAGAGCAAGTATACACACATGTATTCTGTTGCATCAGCAGACTTTTATGGTTTCATGTTAACTGCAAGCTGACAGAAACCATTGGTGTTTATGCTTCCAGTTGTTTGAGTGTTTCAAATGTTTTATATATTTGTGTTTAATGATGAAAACTTCATAAAGTGATATATTTGTTCTTTTCCTTGGGGTTTTGACTTGGCTAAATGAATATTCTTTGCTCTTTTACCTATTACACACTATAGTTGATTTTTAACTCCCCTTTTCAATTTTTCTCTGTTATTTATTGAAATAACTTGCGCCCTTACTTAAGATCATTGGAATTAGTCATATTATAATTTTCATTTGGAATCCATACCCTTATATTACAATGAAGAAGTTTGTATGTTACTGTCCATAGAAGAGTTAAACAATAAAATTGCCCTAGAATTTTAGAATGATGGACAGAAAAGATTGATCAGCACAAAATTGGTGGTGGTGGTGTGATGGCAGTGACAATAATAATATAAACAAGTTAGTACATTTCTGCAGAGTGTAATCATTCTGGTGTGTTTGCTATATTATTATCCCTAGATGTTAAATTCACAAATCCTTATACTTTCCAGAAAAACACCAAGTTTTTAAACACATGCTGTAAGGTTGCTCCATTTCGTTACAACAGATTTGCTGCCAGTCATGATCAAGGTGTTGTATGCCTGAAGATTTACAATGAAATGTCGGCGCTTGACATGTACAGTGATCATGCTCAGTGCTGAATGATCAGTTGTTTCTTCAGCCTCAGTTCATAACTGACAGAGAATATGGTCTGTCTGAATTATGGAGACCAGTCATGGCATACAAGACACAAGTAGGTCTTCATGTAAAGTGTCTGTTATTCCCATCTAATTTTAACCAAAATTGGAAAGTATTGATAAATTGTAGGAAACATCCAAGTATGAAATTTTATGAAAATCCATGAGGTATTAGTTGCGGTTGTTCAATGCAGACAGACTTGACGAGGCTGATAGTTGCTTTTTGCAATTTTTGTAAACTTGCCTGAAAAATGGAGTCTAATCCTTGTTGAGAAATTAATAATTCCTCAGCTAGTTAAGGAGCCAGCACAAAATATGAGACAGTTTGGCTTTAGTGGAAATAACAAAATAATTCCAAGGGGTGGAAAAATGAAAATCTCAAATAAAAAAATTTGATTTTCCGCGCTAAGCACGTTTTAAATTATTGAGACAAGCAAAAGAAAATTCAATCGCGATTTTTTAAAGTTCATAATTTTTTCTTAGAGGCGGTCATTGTAATTACTTGCCCTGAGCACAAGAAAAAAAAACCAAGCTACGTCACCGATTATGATGACGATGGCAATGAATTAGTAGTTACTTTAAAAATGAAATGTAGAGCTAACCTGTTTTAAACTAAATAATAACGGGCATTTCTTCACGTCTTCTGCTTTGAACGTTGTCGCTAACATTTATTTTTCTTATTATTCCGAAATGAAAATCAGGAAATCACACCTCATTACTTAAATTTATGAGACTGCTGAAACTAAGGTAAACAAACTATTTATTCTATTTTATTGGTTAAAGCCTCAGTTAGTGTCAGGTTAGGTTCCTGCATTAGGTCAACCTATTGGACGGAAGTACTGGTATCTTTGCGTCGTAATATACTTCTGGCATAAATAACTAAGCTAATTAATTGAAGGTAGAGAAAAGCCACAGGCAGATAAACACAACACAGTTACAGATTATTACAATTATGACATCAGTTGCACACATGTATTTTCCGGTTTCGGACTTGACAATTCTACGCGCATGATTTTTGTTGCGCCCTGGAGGCAGGAGTATGACGTTCCTGTACAACAGGTATCTTTTCCAGCTTTAGACTCTTTGGACAGTGATGTGCATGATTGTATTGCACAGCAGAGACGATAAGGTCCATCAGTGCTTAAGTGTTTGTGTGTGTGGCAGGTTGTGAAGCGAGCGGTGCTGTTAGCCGTCAACTAGGTCGTTTCGAAAGCCCGGAGCAGCTTGTGGGGTAAGTGTATGTCTCTTGTTTAAATATATTTGCACGTTATTAAAGTTGTAAATGTTTCATCTGTTTTCTTATATCATTTTTATTTCGTATCCGTTTAACTACATGTCCTGGAATGACTTCAGAAACGCATAACGAGTTTTCATGAAACTTCCGGGCGTCAAAAGTATGTACTAAACTGTCCTGCCTTCGCACCATAGCGTAAGCCACACAAATCTGCCGCGACATAGGCACGGCATTTAGTCAGTCCCCACCACTCAGCTTTCGTCGCTCTGCCATAACCATAGCTGTTACATCAGTCACGTTATGCGGCAGGTCTGTGCATGGTGCGGCTCCAATGCCCTGCTGCCAACTCGAAATATACTCCAAAGAAGCTGCGTTACACTACGTTTAAACGATGTTACCAACGTGCAAACTTGAGGCAGACTGACCGTGTGACAAACACGGTGCTTGAGTCCCCTCCAATTTGCAATCAGCCAATCCCCCTGTCGAATACAGACTTTTCTACAAGCATTGTGGTTCTAGCTTTGAGGAACTATTAGTTGTACGCAGTGAGAAGCTTTTACGACCGTCAGTACCACCCTCGCCTCCCTTCTTCTTCTTCTTCTTCTTTCTATGAGCCCGTCGGCATTCGCTCCGGATGCACCGCAGCCTTAGGCTTATTGTGCTCTCGCCTCCCTTCCTGTCTGTTAAAATTTATTTTGCGCGTGTAGCGGCAGACTTACATGGCGATCCCTATGTCATAAGTAATGCCAATGTGACGACCGCCTGGACGTCTGATGTGGAAGACACTAAGCCCCTGGACAATTTTCTTATTACAAATCATTTACATTTTATAGGTCTCCACCACCGATATAGACTAGGCCAGGGCTGGCCAACATGCAGCCCTCGGTCACCTAAATAATTTCAGTAATACAATTTAACAAACTTAGTATAATAGGTCGACAGAACATAACATGTTAACTTTATTGCAGAGAACATGTTTACAAACTATAACTCATCACTTTTAAATGAGCACACAGTAAACCAATATTTCTTTTAACAATAAGTAGTTTTTTTTCACCATCTCGTACACAAAATTAAAATAAAATGTACAAAACTTCACAAGCGCCCAACATGTTTGGGTGTGCTAAACACACCATCCTCAGGGGAACACACTGAACACTTAAAAAGTACACAGCCCAGTTATTAGAACTGTTAAAACACCAACTTATAACGCAGTATAATGTGATATTATGTTGCTGATGTGTTGAAAGTTCACAGATAAAAGCAGCAGTATAAAGCACACAAGTTTAGTTATTAAAAATGTTTTAGACACCACTTACTGACACAGGATGTTAAAATGTTATATACGTTATTGGTGCGTTGAATATTGTTCAATGATGAAAAATATTGCTGCGGAGTACAAGCATAAAGTCAGTCTAATTTGGCCTGTATGTTGGCTTCGTCCAGAAGGTTTGAACAAGTTGTTTATATGTTGGTGGCTTTGTGTTTACCGAGCTTAGTAGGGCTTGCTGCCTTTTCATTCAACCGTACTTTCAGCGTGATATTGTTTGTAAATAACGGTGTTCTAGTGCAGTGGTATTCAACCTTTTTTGTTCGCGTACCCCCACATATAATTTCTCTTTAACTTTGTACCCTCAAAGTTGTTGGTGCATAATTCAAGTTATACATAGTCTATAATCTACATCTAAAATAAATTAAATAAATTACATCCAAAATAATGTATTAAATAATAAGTTTTAAATGAAAAAAGGATAAGCTATTAAATAACAAATATATTATTGCCTATCATATAAAAATTAATAAAGGAACAAAGGTATTTTATCAAAGCAAAATTATACGCACTATGTGGAATAAAATGAAACTAGCCGTCCAGATAAGATTCGCATAAAGGAAAGAGAGAGAGAGAGAGAGAAGAAAATGGCGCTTCCAAATCGCATGTTCTTACGTCCGGGTCTCTTGTGGCTAACCCTAAATCTGGCCCTGATTATTCAGTGTTTATCATGAAATAATATATTTATTTTTTTTTTAATTTTACTTACCACCTAAGATGTCTTCGCGTACCCCCGGGGGTACGCGTACTCCAGGTTGATTACCACTGTTCTAGTGAATTCAATCTCCCCCCCTTCGATATACGAGGGCTGTCCAAAAAGTATCCGACTATATTTTTTCCCGCGGTAAGTAATGGCGAAAGGGTGGGGAAACTGAGCGTAGTGGTAGAAGGGACTTTGATGCGCATGCGTGATTTTTTGCTGCCTCGCAACACCGCCGGATGCGTCTGTCGCTGCCAGATAGCGAAGTGGTGTAACACGTGTTCGTCGCATTCTCGTTTCGCTCAAGATGACAGAATGTTTGGAGCAGCGATACTGCATCAAGTTTTGTCAGAAACTTGGGGATACCCAAGCGGAAACAATCCGCAAAATTCAGCAGGCTTTCGGTGATGATGCAATGGGGGTCACTCAAATTAAAGAGTGGTTCAAACCGCTTTAAAGATGGCCGCATGTCGGCGGACAGTGACCAGTGTTCCGGGAGACCGTCAACGAGCCGAAATGCTGATGTCATTGACAAAGTGCGGACATTGATCATGGAGGACCGTCGTTTGACCGTCCGGGAAATTGCTGATGAGGTTGGGATCAGCAGAGGTTCCGCAAACACGATTTTAACTGAGGATGTGGGCATGCGAAGAGTGGCGGCAAAATTTGTGCCCAAGCTGCTTTCGCCGGAGCAGCAACAACTCCGCCTTGAGGTCGCGCAGGACATGCTGGAGTGCGCCAACAGGGATCCTGAGTTCCCGAAGACTGTGATCACTGGTGACGAGTCGTGGGTGTACGGATATGACCCGGAAACCAAGGTCCAGTCGTCACAATTGAAGCATCCAACATCCCCGAGGCCCAAAAAAGCACGACACGTTCGGAGCAATGTGAAGGTGATACTGACTGTTTTCTTCGATTACCGGGGTGTTGTGCATCATGAGTACGCACCACTAGGCCAAACTGTTAATAAGGAGTACTACCAAGAAGTCCTCCGTCATCTTCGTGATGCAGTTCGGCGCAAGAGACCGGAGCTGTGGGACGCACGCAACTGGCAGCTGCATCATGACAATGCCCCAGCTCATTCATCACACCTGATCCAGGGTTTCCTGGCTAAGCACGGCATTCCGCAGGTTCGCCAGGCTCCCTACTCTCCTGACATGGCTCCTTGTGATTTCTGGCTGTTCCCGAGATTGAAGACACCGCTAAAAGGCTCCCGTTTTGACAGCCGCGAGGACATCATACAGAACGCGACGGCGCAGCTGCACACCATTCCAAAACAAGCCTTCCAGAATTGCTTCCAGCGATGGAAGGACCGCTGGGCTAAGTGTGTGGAGTCACAAGGGGCCTACTTTGAAGGGGATTAGGTATTGTAACCACCCAGATACAGAACTTTTTTTCCCCGGCCCAAGGTCGGATACTTTTTGGACAGACCTCGTATGTGTACACAAGTGCGACCCTCAGACGAGTCCTTAACGAATTATGTGGCCCTCCTGTGGGTTGAAGTTTGCCAGCCCTGGACTAGGCTACGGGCTGGACGTTCCGGAGTTCGAGTCCTGGCAGGGACAAGAGATTTTTCTCTTCTCCGAAACGTCCAGACCGAATCTGGGGCCTACCCAGCCGTTTCTCTATTCAGTGGGTACCGGGGTAGGAGCGCGATGTTGACCACTGCACTTCAGCTGCCGCTGAGATTAAGAATAAAAACCGGTGATAGATATACCAGCCACCAGGCTTTAAAGGGTACCGGCTTCAGGTGAATTTTAATAATAGTAAATGAGCTCTAAATAAGTATTGTAACCTCGACCACATTATTTGGTTCCTCAAGTTCGTACGAGTGGGTTGTGTATTATTTTGTTGGAATTTCTTAAATTGAAAGTAAGCGAAATTGTACACGTCAAACAGGTTTAGGCGGCGGAAAAATAGATTGTTGCCGACTGAACAGCTGTTGCTTCGATACGAAGATACTTTACGGCGTGTGTTGTGTAAACCGTCGAAGGAAAGGTTAAAAATATTCATATTATCAGTGTTTGGTTCTTGAAATTGAATACATATGTATCTATGAAATTATTCACGAATTCCAAAATTTGGGGGCTATCACAGAACGAACGTGCCAGAAGTGTTAAGCTGTGCGGAAATTTCCTGGTTCGTTAGTTTTCACTCTGGCTATAGATACACTAATCCACAAGGGCTTAAAGGTTTACAGTGTGTTCGGTCATGTGACGGTTTGAACAGTAGGCCTGTTATTTGCACCTGGATATCCTATTTTTTCAGTTCTGTGTACATAATTCCATAACTTGAATATGTCCTATCGTTATTCAGATATTAAATTTTAACAGGGCAAAAATTAAGTATTGGTTCCGTTGTGAGTTACGTATTTAGTTGTTTATTTGTACTTTTGTCACATACATATCACTCATTGTGTAGAAGTGCAGTATTTGTGACATTTGAATCAGATTACTCTGAAGCAAAGCGTGCGTGTTACGTATTTTCCATCCTGAATATGACCCGCTTCTGTTTCATGCGAATATGCTGCTTGTTTTCTTTCCCATTGCTTACATACGGGGTGAGTTAATGGAAGCCCTCCAGTTGGTTATGTATGAAATATCACACATCCTTACTAATCACAGCTGTGAGACCCTCAAATATAATTTACCTTCCTTCCCGGACATGCCCCTTCCATTTCATTGTTGTTAATTTGATGACTATAATAACATTTAGTGAGTAAAAGAAACCACAAACCCCCCGTTATGCAATTTTCTTTAGGTTTCTGCCACTTTCTCTCTCTTAGGCCCAAGTATCATCCTCGGCATTCTGTTCTCATAGACCGCAAGTATGCCATACACAAAATATGGGCCTATGCCTGCAGTCCTTTAATATGTGAACGTATGTACTACAAAACCAATATGATAATTTAAAATGTGGAGTGTGCATATCTGCTGAAATTTGTTCCCTGCTTAAAAGTAAATTAAATGTAGGCGACTTTTATTGTCAACAGCCATGCCATGTTGATAACACCTGAACTTTCATCGTAATTTATTTGAGAAAATTCTCATTACAATGACAGCACGTGTAGTGATGTGTCTGTTCCCAGCACTGCCGATATCCCACCAGTGCCTGTGTATTGTGTTCGCTGCATACCGCAGTCTGTTCTCATAAATCTCACTAAACAGTGTGCTTAGGGCCATTTTAGAACATTTCTCGGACCAATGTGTAACTGAGTTTGCGGGGTCTACCAACACACAGTCCTCAACAGACAGTGCAGATGAAGTAATATCAAGAATGTGCACACAAAATATGTTTGACATTAAATCTGAAATACCAGCAGCCCTTTTGAGGCACCATACAGCAGCACAGATTGCAAGTCTTACACTGGCCCCAACTATCATTAATCAAGAACTGCACCATGAAGACGCATTCTTAACCCTAACACTACAGATGAGGGCAAGTGACTTTTTTTGGAAAATTGCTTGTCACTCTAGTCATATTTTTTTCTAAGTTTTCAGGTGTTCACTGTGGGCATTGCTCACATGTTATTCTTATGGGTTATCAGACCAAACAGATAAAAAGTATGCTCTGACGTTTCAGAGAAACTTGCTGCTTCCATCTTCAGGGTGACTGAATTTGGTTCAGGCAGATGATCAAGAGACTGGGACACCAAATTATGAGTACATAGGAAGGTTGCATGGATTGTAGCCAATCACAGCTACAGAATGGGAAGAGGGGATCGATATTTTACTAAGTCAATAGGAGTTGAAGAGTTTGAAGGGAGATAAATGGCCTTTATTTAGTCCCAAAACTGTGAGCATTGTGGAACTTGTGTGACGTTACATGTATAAGGTTTGTCTCTGGACTGTAGCATTTGGCAGGTGCAAGGTGGACAGTGTTAAGTCTGAATCATGAGGCATCAATATTAAAATATGGTAGTGCTGCCTCAGGAAGGGGACACTATTCTGTGCTTGGAGAATGCTTTCCGATTCCTTTCCTTAGCTGCTTATTTTTGGCAGTGCAGGGGTTAACTGTTTCACTTCATATGTATCATGTTTCTTTGGCAGTTCATAGCATCTTTTCTGTACCTTTCACATATGGCTGCCAAGTCACACCACAGATCATGTGAAGTGCAACAATACATATAATGACCTCCTATACACCTTCTTTAGAATTTCTGCCTGCTGCTGTACCCTTGACTTGGTGAACAATTTTTTCATGTCTGTGTTTTCAATCCATTAAAATGTAATGTGTGAAACATAATGGGGATTTACCTTTCTAATTTCATCACAAAAAAAAGCAGGTGTATGAGTTTATGATACAGAACTGTCGTTCTGTGAAAATCTTTAATGAGTACAGAAAATATTTTGTGTTATTTATAAGAGTATTGTAAGTATATTTATTTTAACTTATTGAAATAAGGTATGGGGCACCAAAGAACTGAAGAGACAGTTGACATTCACCATTCTGAAATAAGGTAACAAAATGTGTATAACACAACAAGCACTAAAATGTACTAAGACAATTACTTGTGCTGTTTTTAAACACTGGCAAGGTCAGAAACTGCTGGGTCACAAAGAAATGAATATTCCTCAAAATCTAAAAAATTATGTTCTTATACACCTGTAATGCACATAACAAGACACAGTCACACTTGAGAATTTTTTCTTAACAGCTGTTAGATTTAAGAAGCCATTGACTGATTTAACGGGTTGTCTGGGGATCGCATCCACTCCTTCCGCAGAATCTGCTTCAACTGAGACATTCTTAAAGTTGGGTTTTCTGATTTGATTCGAGGCATATTTGCTTCTTCGTATGCTGTAAATGCAGCTTTCATCCTTTTCTCCGGATGCCTGTCAACCTCTGGCTCCTTCAAGCTATAAACATATGGGAGAGACCAAATAAATAAAGAAGTAAATATATATACAAACCAGGGAAGGTCAAAATAACATGATAATATTAGTGAACAAGTACCTTAGCACTGCTATGGCCTCCTCCACAGATCGTGCCTGTACACCTTCTGTTTGCAACCTGTTGATATTCTCCTCCAGCGGCTTCTCAATGTGAGTCACAGGCTCCTTTGTTTTTGTAACTGATAGTCTTCGTTTTTCTGTCTCTACCTGAAAACCCATTAACATTCAGCACTCAAAATGTTGTTTATTATACTAAAATAAAAATTGAAAGGCTCAATTTTCAGAGGTTGACAGTTGAGATTGGAAAGAACAAGAAGAGATTACAGCTTCTAGGATGTGACATCATGTTGTCCGGAACGCATCTGCTGATGTTCCACAGGAAAGTACTCCCTCCTTCCATGGGGGATGGTAAATTTCTACCAAACTGTACAGCACCTTATCTCAAAAGATGTAAATAATCATAGTCACTGCTGAGAGAATCTAAAATTTCAAATAGGAAGAGAATATCTTGGTAGAAAATCCTAGCATTCATGAAACTGTGCTTATCAGAACACTGTTCTCTACTGTTTATGAATGAAAGCAAAGTTTAGATAAGCTTCCAACTTGAAGAACTGCAAGAATAATAAGGATAAACAACTGTGCAGAAGGGCAGTCCTTACACTGTCAACTACTGTAATAGAAATAGAAGTGTGCAAACATATATGCACAAGCAAGCAAACCTGCCACAAGACAGCAAAACTAAATTAATTAGGAGGATTTTCTTTATGGGAATCTAAGGGCAAAGATGGTGAATGATACCTGAAAAATAAAAATGCAGATATTTATAAGGGTGTGTAAAGGAAACCATTTACAGAGAATCTGGTAAAAATGTCCATTAATACATATTTGAAATCATATAAAGTATCAGTTAAGAGTGTAGTAATGTACAGTCAGATATGGACTTCAAGCAACCAATAAAGGGAGAACAGAAGCAGCAGCAAGGAGAAATTTATAACCATTTACTGAATATACAACATTACACAAAAGAAAGACATACTGGCATATAACAGTAACTTAAAGTTGGTAATGGATGGGAAAACCATACAGACATAATGGGTGAAGACAAGTGCCTGAGGATAATATGTAACAAGTTGCAAAATGTTCACAGGGCATAACACTACTAGTGCATTTGCTCTGTTATTGTCCCTATATTCTTCTTGCTTCTATTATTTGTGCATACTTTCTATCACTGCTTTCTTTTGTTTTTCTCATGGTATGTTACATCATATTTATATTTATATTTGTATTTATATTTACATTCCTATTTCATAGATCCATCTTCTGCCATACACGGATTTAACATGAAATAGGTCATGGTTAAGATATGGATGCAAATAGCATCTATGTCCAATAGTAATAATACAAGTTACAAAGAAACACAATACAAACAATGTAACAAATGAGAAATTGAATAGTAATAATTATAAATAACACACCTACATTATATATCCACACAATAAACGTTCAATGAAATAAAGAATAGCAATCCATTATCCGTAGTTAGGTATAGTAACAATACATCTAAAATTAGTTCATACATCATAAAATTTATGCATAATTAAATATATTATTAGTTAGTAATGCGCGAGGTAGACAAGAACTCATCAACAGAATAAAAAACATTCATTGCAAGATACCTTCGTAAATCATTCCGAAACCTGGATGTATTATTTTGGAGGTGAAATATATTAGAAGGTAGTGCATTAAATACTTTTATTGACGAATAAAGTACGCCTTTCTAAATAGCAGAAAGTTTCACAGATGGTATATGAAGTTTATTTTTCTGCCTCATGTTTATACCATGAAGTGTGTAATTAGTCTGATAGATATCTGGGTTTCCTACTACACACATCACCATGGCATAAATATACATACTAGGTACAGTGAGTATGTTTAGATAGTTCACTGTTGCTACGGACTCTCTGGCTGTGCCTTATACTCAATCACGAATGCTGAGATATCATATTTCTTGTATCTTGTGCAGAGATATTGTGTTTCTCACGCTGTAAAGGAAAATACATCCTATTTTCTGTCCTTGTATTATATAACGTAAAATGTTCAAATCATCTGTCACTGCTTAAGCCTCATTTCGTACCACAGCAAGAGCACAGTCTGTCTTCATTACAATGGCCAATCACATAAATGTACATAGACCTTTACGTGAAGTGTCCGTTATTTTCATCTGACTTTAACCAAATCCAGAATATGTCAACAAACTTAAGTAAAAATTCTGAATAAGAAATTTCATGAAAATCCAAACTGTGGGACTCATGCTGTGCAATAGAGACAGACACTACAAGACTAGTAGTTGCTATTTGCTTTGCAAATGCATCTAATTATGAATTACAGGAGAAAGAATAATGAAGTCCAAGGAAATGCTGGAAAGAGGACTCTGAGGGTAGTACAGTAGCCTGTACACAGACACAGTAAGAAAAAACTGTTCTCCAGTATAATAAAACTTTGTTTTCTGATTAACAATGCAACCTGTCTTTCTATACATCACCTGAATCTGTGCTTGTGTAATTTTAGCCAATGGCTGCTTTCCAGAGGTTTGTATGGATTTCATCTCCTGCTCAAGTAATGTTCTTGACTCTGCCTTTTTCTCAAGAATCTCTTGTTTCTTCTTAGCTTGCTCCTCCTAAAAGGATATGTAAAGAAACCATGTACTGCTGAAATTAATAAGAATCAAATGTGTACAAGAGTGCACATTTAGGGAAAGCACTGTCAACCATATTTTGTTTCACGGCCATGCTGTTTTATATCTTACAAAAAAACTGTCTTAAGAGATGCTACACATTTTTTGACACTCAGGATCCTGTATTAAATGGCACTAGAGTTGCTCCCATGTTGAAGGTTGATAAATTAAATTAAAAACTACAAAGGAGAGGTTGCCTCCTGAGGCAGGATGTTCCAAATTAAGTTTCTTGAAAATCCATCACCCACCTTTCCTTGTAAAATAATGGGATTTATACTAAAAATTAGTCCTGAAATTGAACTTTGAAACTAGGCGCAGATGCTATTCATTACAATAATTTCATGCTACCTTCCAAAATCTGGGTATTAACTATTCAAAGTATTAATAACTGACAAATTTCATCAGTTCGTTAACTGACAATGACACTGATTACAGGCCACAAAGAAACAAAACCTCCCCATATGCATAAAGAACACCTAAAAGTTACAACAAGCATCTATAATTTGAACAGCTTCATTAGCATCTGAAAGCCATTTCACCCTCAAATTCAATCATACTTTTCTCTGCTGTTTTCTGGCTGCATGTTTGTCATCATCTTTCCAGTACTCATCTTCAAGTTTCTGTTGTCGCCTAGTATCTTCGAGTTCCTTAGCAGCTGTTTTACGGGCACGAGCTGCTGCTGATTTACTGTTCTCACCCACAAATTTCTTGGGCATCGCATAAACCTAAAAGACATAAAGCACAATAATTGCAAACCATCAGCATCCACAAACTACAGAAACTCCAAATCCACAATCATGCCATGTTTCCTAATACTCTATAGCAGTGCTTTTCAAACTTTTTTGTGTGTGGGACCCTTTTCCAGACTGAAATATTTCATGGAACCCCACCTGTTTTTGAGTTGGTAATATAGGTGAAGTAAAAAAAAGGAATGTAGACCATAGGCTTTTTTTTTGCTTGCAGTCAAATTAAATAACAATAAAACTTCACTCTCAGTTTAATCAATCAATGAAATAGTACAAATTATAGTGTGGTAATTTCTCAGTGTGATGGACAAGGCTATTTTGATGAACACATCAAATTGAAAATCTCGTATAATGGGCGGCAGTTGCAATCTGAGATCTGCCTCAGTGTCCAGCTTATTTCTGTCTTTAGTTGTTGTTATCTTATATTGTGAATATCCAGATTCACACAGCCAAGTGGTTGGAAATGGTAGCTATTTTCTAATGTTCTGGAGTTATGCACCTACTTGTTTCTGAAGTATTCCCTCTCAAACTGTAATATACTTGTTCTTAAATATTACCTCATTCATAGTTCAATATTATTATAGAAATAAGTTGATAAAGATACGTATGACAACATACAAAATGCCCAAGCTTTTATCAACATTTCGCGCAACCCCCCCCCCCGTTCCCAGGAACCCACTTTGAAAACACTGCTCTATAGGGTCATTATTTCATCTAACAAATACTATTTGTCATTTCCTTTTGCTTCACTTATCATATTAACACAGCCCACTCAGCCAACTGCCCACACAAGATAGTAAAACAGCAGTAAGAAAAGACATTTGTCAGATAAAATCAGGATCCTGTATTCAGTTCTACAGCAAGCTGAGTATAGGATATACTTCTGAGATACTGCAGACAGTTTAATACTTTCCATTTCTCATACTTACTTTCATGTAAATAGACCTACTGCAGGACAAGGGTAGTGGTAACTGTGAGACAACAATCATACAACAGCTGAGTAGTTTGCCAAAAAATTTCATTTATAGGTTTTAAGAAGCTTTTCCTTTGTATTCTTGCAGCTGTACATTCTTCACGACTGTTAAGCATTTACAAATTTGGTATTATTTGTTCCGTGCACTGTACATGCTTGTGTGATTATACTCACAATTCATTTATAGGGTCTGTTTAGTTCTTTAGTTCCAAGGCTAGAGAGTAAGTGTTTTCTAATCATTTTGCAGTTATCAGGATGAAACCACCCAGCTAATGTCTCTTAAATCGAAAAGGCAAGGGCAGATCATGAGGTGGGATAGGTAACAGGTAAGAAGTACACACTGTCTAAACCAGGCCTGCTCAACCTTTCACGTGGTGTGGGCAACTTCGGGAAAATTTGGTCTGCATGCAGGCAACATGAAATCCAGTACATAGAATGATGAGTGAATAAGTATACATACAATTATATGTATGAGTACAATTTTACCTTTTACCTGTGTATTTGTCTATACATCATGTGCAATAAAAAATATGCTGATAGTAATGTAAACAATTTGTAACAAAGGCAATTCTCAACATAGGGTAAGGTGCTGCTGTTTTTAGCACATTTTTATAAAATGAGTTAGTAATGTATGTCACCATAAAGAAATAGCTCATAAGTTTTCAAAATTTCTTTGGCATTCTATCTCGACTTTGCCAGGAACAGGGTTAAAGACGTTTTCTCATTTGGAATGACTCCACAGGCAACATAGCACTGTTTCACAGGCAACATGTTGCCTACTAGCTACAGGTTGAACGGCCCTGGTATAAACTATACACATTATTTTTCAGTGTTAAGCATGCTGTCTCAGTTCAGTGTTGCTAATATATCTTGTTTCTGTAGGGCACAAGTTCATTTTTCCTCTAGCCACAAGCTAGGGACACAGGTAAAACATGCAAGCTGGTACTGACCACTGTAACTGACAGAACTTATTATTGCAGATATCCATTGTGAGGGGATGAATTTTTGTATTAACAGTTAAATGAGTTTTGCTCATTCCAGGATTAAATTGTAGAGGTGACTGAAGATTCCATCCTTTCACAAAGAAAAAGAAAAGTTACTGTTGTAAATTGTGTGGTTATTTGGTCATCAAATTCAAATACTTAACACAGTAAATTTTATTCTGATATTATTTAACTCAAGTTGTGAATAAACCGCAAGTTGTGCTGTTGTGTGGTAACCTTTCTTGTTCTACTGCAGCGTGTATCGTAAAACTTTGTCACAGACCATCCACTGAATGAGTTTTTTGAAAAACAGATATGGAATACCGAGTGTCAAAGACACATTCTGGTGGAAGAACATAAAATCCATTCTTATCTTTCAGGTTCATGAAGAGATGTGGGTAAAATGCATAGTGTCTAGTGTTAGCCTTGGCAGTGAAACATTGAGCTTCTAAAGTCAGCAGAGGAGTAATTTTACCTTTACCCCTTAGTTGACTACAGTGTATTTCAGAGGAATTTGCTTAACTTTGTGCATTATTTCATTCTTTTCACAATGAGTTGGGTCCATTTCTAAATGAGTTAAAATCGTGAGGCTTCTTCGTACATCTATCCTGACCTTAATAGGTGTCCTATTATAAACATATTCAGTCTTTTCTTATATATATACAGACAAATCTGGTTATAACAACATTGGTTTAAGCGACACATATTCTGCGGTACCAATTAATTCCTCACTATTAACCATAACATTATACCCTTCATTTATAACAACACTCATTTATAATGACACAAAATATTCAGTCCCTTTCATGATGTTATAACAGAGTTCGACTGTATATCTAAGAATGCAGTTATTTTCCATTTCCTTCAATCGGACACTACAGTAAATGGAATTCTATTTAAGGGCTGCACCAGCTTCTGAGATAGTCTACTACTGGAAGAAAGTTTCTGGTGTTTAAATTACCATAAAACATGGTTCTGGTCCCCACTATGCCACCTTGAAAGGTAGTTTTTGACCCCACAATTATTTCTTAGTTTTCAAGAAAGCTACATTCAATTTGTGTCTCAGTAACTCCACAAGTGGCAGTTATAACAGTGGATCAAATAATGTGCTCTGTCATGAAATCCATGACCATGTTAGGCATTGAATCATGTAAAAATTGATGTTGCCTCGACTGCACTGGGAGTCACCAGACTTACCAGTTTCAAAATCTATATTTCAATGTGTTTCCCATGTCAAAACACCTTGCAATGAAGATACATGAAATATGCACATAAAAACTCCATGTGTTATAAAGTGACACTAGAAGAAAGTGGTTAGCTATAGACACCAGTCATTTTCCCCATAGAGGAAGAGGATACTAGTTACCACACACTAGACATATAGTGCCTCCCGCCCACTCTCACTTTCCAGCACAAAGACAAATCTCATGTACACAAAAAGCTCAATGCCTTCCCAATTTGTTGGCCCTCGACTGGCGTTACTTCACGCCCCGGCCACTTTAATCCAGAGGGTAAATACTCCCGTTATGTTCTCAATATGAGCTGGTTTGTTGTCCCCCAAAACCGTTCTGGACGTGATGTTCAAATTCCTAATGTTGCTGCTCGAACAATCAAAATACGTCACTGAATTATTACGACTGACAAACTGAACTGTTCTGTGATCATTGGTTCCTGGCCATTAATTTTCACACATAACATAATTTTTCGCCACAGCTGGAAAGCAAAGTGCAGGGATTACGGGACTTCGGAGTGGTACAAGTCAATCCGTTCCTAAATATCGTTGAGGTTAAGTCACGGTGATACAATATTCTGGAATATTTATTGTACACTATAACCGAATTTCTGTGCTATTTTAAAGTATTCATTACAAACCTCCCTTAGATAGCCAAACGGAAGCCCCCAGAATTAACTACACATCATATTCGGACAATGATACAACCACCACTACTCCCTCCTTTTCATGGCCTTCTCTATCTTGTCGTGAAAGTTACGTGTCGTCATGATGCGAATCAAAGCTGGTCATGGGCATGGTCCCCACTGTGAAAGTAATCCGTGTCAATGAGTAATACTGTACTTATCATGGTTGGGATGGTGCGTTGACTCCCATGGTTGAGTCACGTAATTCAATACGCATTTGTGAAGTTCGTGTGTCAAAATTAACTCTAAGATAATGGTAAGTACAGTCGTAAAAAATTAGCCACAATTTAAAGTATGAATGGACTTTTAATATACTTTTTGCTTCAAATGTAGCTGTGGCCGGTATGGCGTGCAGACGTAAAGAATTGTGTTTTAGAGTTGAGGAATTGATGTATTATAACTGAAAGGCCTAACGAACTCCATGGAGCAGAATCCTTGAGAAGCTAGTAGTTATTCAGCTAGTCATGAAATTTTCCTCATTTTATTAAACCCGAAGGTTCATTACCGTGTTTACAAGAGCCCGCCACTTGTCCCTATCCTGAGCCAGACTAATCCAGTACACATTACCCATCCTGTGTGTTGAAAATGCTTTGTAATATTATCAACCCACCAACGCCTAGCTATTCCAAGTGGTTTCTTTCAGTGAGGTTTCCCCACCAAAACTTTGTATGGCCCTCTTCTCTCCCCATACGTGCTACGTGCCTCGCCCATCACATCCTTCCTGGATTTGATCATCCGAGTAATATTTGATGAGGAGCACATATTATGAAGCTTCTTATTATGCTGCCTTCTCTAGTCCCCTGTTACTTCCCTCATAGGCCTAAATATTCTCCTCAGTGACATATATAAGCAGTTGCTTTAAAGTTATGCTGCTTGATTTTATTCTTATGTTGGGTGAATTAACATTTGAACAAATATCAACATGAAAGAACAGAAGTTATATGCAAGAATCCTACATTTGTATTGTAAATTGTATTGCAGTTCACTGAAACAGAGACAGGATTCAAAAATTATTATGAAATTGTGAGCCAGTTAATGCTGTTTGTTTCATAAGAGTGCAGTATTTAGATTTAAGAGCTGAGCTGTATGTGTCTAATTTATTTAAAGACAGTTGCTCAACATTGAAGCTTATATGGTATTGACTGATCATGTTTATATGAATTTGATCTTGATAATATATTGTGTGATGGCTGTATGAGTGGGGGTTCAGCATAAAATTTGAAATTTGTAAAAATCTAAAGATTAAAATATGTGTAGGTATTAAACGTAATCTTTACCTTCAGGGAATTTTACTGTGAGGGAATATTAGAAGAGTTTGCTGACAAGAGTATTTGGATCTAAGAGAGAAGAAATGACAGGAGGCTGAAGAAAACTACTTAGTGAGAAGCTCTGTATTTTGTTCTTCTTATTGAATATTATAGGCAGGAGCAAACCAGGAATATGAGGTGGATAGGGTATATGGCATGGATCAGAAATATAAGCTTTGAATTCAAAATTTTAGTTGGAAATCCAGAAGGGAAGAGACCGCATGGAAGACATTGGTGTAAATGGGACTAGATTATTCAAATGAATTTTAAAAGAGTAAGATGCACTAGATCGCACTCAATGGAGAACTTGCTTTGGAAGAGGCTACGGACCTGTCGTAAGACAGACTACAGAATGAATGAATGAAGATGCAAGGGTATGGACTGGCTTCATGTGTCTGAGGATAAGGACCACTGGTGGGATCTTTCGAGCATGGTAATGAACCTAAAGATTCCATAAAAGGAGGGAATTTCTTGGCTAGCAAAGTGACTTAGCAGCTTCTAAAAATGGACTCTTATTCGTGGAATTGTTTGAATTGTTGTTACTTTTTTTTTATGTGTAATGTGAACCTTTCTTTATAAAACAAAACTAAATGAAGACTTGACATTCCCCATGTAACTGATTCCACTGGCTTCTGGATATGGCACCTATGTGTCTAGTTTTTTAAATGTATTGATCCATGAATGCTTTTTCAATATTCACCCAAATTTTCACTTTTCCAAATATTAACCCAAACTTTGACTTTTTCAAATATTCAGCCAAAATATGATGGAATTTATTCAACATGGGCCTACTGTGAATAATTTTAAGTGATCCATTTGTGTTAATACCTCTCTTGTTGCAGGTGTACCATTGGCAGTCACATAATGTCAAACTCTCCGGAGTTGATGACATGGTTCTTCTACCCAAGATATCTGAAGATGCAATTGTGGAGAACCTGAAGAAGCGGTACATGGATGACTACATATTTGTATCCTTTTCCAGTAATTCAAATTGCACGTGTAATTACAAGCCCTTAGGTATGTACTGCCTGAGGGGCATCATACTTGATGTTTTTGTCTAGTAACTGTAAATGAATTAATGAAGAAAGGTATGATGGAAGGCTTGTATGGAAGAAACTGTTTTGTTTGAAAAGCATTTACTGGAAGATATCAAGGAAGAGGTTATTTGGGAAATGTGGATATAGACTGGTGATACATTAACACTTCTTGTGTCACAAAAATTTACCAAGATTCCTAAGACTTGTCCATTTTTCTCTGCAAAAAATTTGGAATTTTATTGTGTCTCCTTCCTCGCCCATGTTGGCCCAGTACATGAAAATAGTCTGTCTTGGCCCTTAATATCATTCACAGGAATTAAGATAAGAGCACTGTAAATGAATGGTGGATTGTGGAATATGCTGTGTATAACCAGGAGGGCAGGAAGATGCTTATAGAATGTGTTGGAATTAACATGCAAGGAAACATTTCAAACGCATTATGTGCCATATACATCACAGGAAGGGTTACAAGGAAATACCGCATATTCTCGAATCTAATCCGCACTATTTTTACAGTTTTAGAGGGCTAAAAAATCAGATGCGGATTAATTCGCGGCGGGTTAGATTCGCGGTCTAGAGCTGGATTTTGGAAAAATGATTGAGCTGCTGTACAATATAACAATAACGTAATTAACGTAATTAATAAACAACGTAAGAACAATACAATACAATAATCTATTATTTTATTATTTATTATTATAATTTATTATTCATCAGACTCGCCGTCATCACTCATAATTCGAGGAATGTTCAAAGATCTGGCCTTCTTTATCGCCTCCTCGCGAGTAGATCATAACTCACAAACAGCCCAGTCTTGCGTCTCTCTTGAAAAAACGTGAAGACTGCATCATCAATTTAAGGAAATCGTCCTTTCTTGGGTCCAGTGAATTTCCTTCGTGACGCCTCACACCCGCTGATCGCTGCCTTGTGTTTCCGCCATAGTCGAACGTTGCTTTCATCAACTCCAAAAATTGCAGCGGCTTTGCGGTTTCCATTCTCCTCTGCGCACCAAATAACTTCACGTTTGAACTTTGCCGTATATGAGAGTCGTTTAGATTTCAGGTGTCCCTCTTCCATAACTACGGTACACGACAAATTGGAACAAGCACCTCCCACGTTTCAACAACTAAAGATCAGCTGGCTTCAGACGAGATTGCGCACATCTGTTGAGAAAGGCCCCGCCTCTATCGGTATGACTCATCGGCCACAGGCGTAGCGTCGGATTTTAACGCATTGGTAACATCCAATATTATTCAATCAGTCGCCCCGTGGGCAAGGGGTGGTTGAAGGAAAGGTGCGGATTAGAATCGCGAACTAACTTTTTTCGTTTAAGAAGTCGCCAAAAACTGGGTGCGGATTAGATTCGGGTGCGGTTTAGATTCGAGAATATACGGTAGTTTGTAAGGATGCAACCTGGACTGAAAGGGCAGAGATAGGATGGAGTGTAGTGCAGGATGTGATGAAACATCTGGCTGCCCAAGGCTGAGTGTGAATGGACAATCCCATCCTTCTCATTAGATATTCTGTGTAACAGTGATATTGTGGTATATAATATTGTAAATGAGCACTTCGTCACAGTTGAAAAATTCAAAATTTCTTGCAAATTTTGTTTCCATTTTTGCTCCCCTGCAGTCAGATTCTTTTCTCTTGGAGGGGTATGTGTAAGTAGTTTAGTTTGAATTAATGAAATAAATGGTGAAGATGTGAACTGACTTGCAGTAGCTCAGGACATGGTCCATGGCAAACTGAACGTTCACTTAGTAAGAAAGACCTGCCCATTAATTCGATGTAAAGTGCATGCAGTATGTTGTTAAAAGTCTATCAGCTTTTAGAGTTGTGATTTTTTAAAATATACTGCAAGTTCAGTGTGGGAGTGTTAAGTTTGTAACTAAAACCTACAGTGACAGGATTATTTTTATGCACATATGAAGTTATTGTATTGCAGCATTTTCACTTTATGTAATTAGTTGTGTTGCAGCTATCTGGTAACATAAATTGATTCTCTCTTTTAAGAAAATACAGTACATCTTATGCATGAAACTTGCAATACTTTCTTAACCTTTAAATGACCTGCTTTCACATATGTGAATGCACGTAAAAAAAATCCCTAGAAATTTATTTTATATATTGGGAAACAAAGAAATTTACCAAATTTTTAAGACATGCTGCATAATCTGTTTTATTTTCCACAAAATGTCATTTATTTCATAATTCTTTCTTTTTCTGTTCAACTAATATGCTTTTTGTAAACCATGCACTAAAATCTAAATATCAACCCGGTCATATAAAGGTTAATCCCAGGTTAGGGTGTACCATATTTATCCAAATAAAAGACAGCTCTGTATGTAAGATGACCCCATTCTATAATCTGCAATTTTCAACAAATATCTACACCAAATATGTTTAGCTTTGTGTGTGCTATCCCCCATTTTTCAGATAATGAATTAGAAAAAAAATCTTATCTTGTATTTTGGGAAGTACAGTAATTCTATACTACTCGTCTTTATTCCAGCTTCCTGTTATTCTATAATTATGTGCAGACATGTTGTAGATATTTCTTAACTTTGTGTCAGACATGCATAGGTCCAGTCCTTGTTTCCGTAAATCCTTACAAACAGATGCCTTATTTTACGGAGAAAGAAGTGGAAATCTACCAAGGAGCTGTAAGTATTTTATTATGCTTGAGAGGGATACTGTATCACATGATAGCCCATTGCTGCCATTACACATTCTGTTCTGTTGCTCTTCAAAAGTTACTGGTTCAGTCTAATTACAGTACTTTTTGAACAACCGTAGTAGCAACATAGTTTACACGTGGACCTGTGTATGGACTGATAGAAATTATACCATGCTTATTAGTCATGTCTTATTCGTTTTCAGATCATAACCCAAAACTTCACCCTATTCTTTTGAAAGAAAGATTCCATTGCCAATGAAAATTAAACTTTATCCTGACCCCATTCAAACAAATTGTAACTTAGATTTTACTCTCTTATTTCAAATAAGAAAAGTTTTAAGTTGTTTGGGAATTTGAGCCAACTTGTTGAAAGAAACTCTGCTACTGTAGGTGTCTGTCAGCATCATGAAATTGTTCCAATCCCAACCAGGTGGCTGGGAAACAGGAAGAAAGTGTGAATATTTTTGAGCACTAAGGCTAAGAATGTAAGTTTATGTAGGAGGCATTTAGGCCATTTAGCCATCTGTAGATTGTATGGTGAAGTCAGTTATCTGGCACTGTTATCATCCAGATTTGCTTCTCCAGGAACATTGCTCCGTCTTCATTTTTGCTTTATGTCTGACAGTCGAGTTCATTATTCTGAATCTTATGTTGGGGCTGTAAACTGTAGTTTTTGTACTGTGGTAGCTTTTTGTAGACTTTTGGGGGATTTCAGTTTTATGGTTCATAAAGATAATATTTGTGTTATTGTAACTAACAGCAAACTGTAACAAGTAATCTGTTTCATACTTTGCAGATACTTTGATTATGGAATTCGGAATTTTCTTTGTAAGTTATCATAGTATGTGTTTCGTATTTGTCTATTCTTATATAGAGATAATGTTGCTATTTTCAGGCACCATATGAGAATCCACCACATATATATTCCCTGGCTGATGATATGTACAGGAATTTGTTAATAGATAACGAAAATCAATGTGTAATAATCAGGTGAGCTGTTAATTTTACTGCATCCAAACACAGCAGAGATGCTGTTTTGGGCATAACAAATGTAGTGTGTCTTTCTTTGTAAGGTTATTTGGATGATATCCATTCCTTGTAATAAATTTTTGTGTAAAACTGTGTGTAAACAGGCACTGTTTTATGCACAGTATTGTGCCATAAGCTATTGAACACTTTTACAGTATGGTGATCATGTACCTTAGCTCCTTTAGTCTGCACTCAGATAACAGCATCTAACATCTAACAGCAGACTTACTTTAAAATTCATATTTTATTCATGTTTACTATATGCCACCAATAACATAATGTAAAATCAATAAAATAATATTACTAAACATAAACAAACCTTGTACTAAAATTCATACTTGTGTGATAGAATATGAAAATATGTTCCAGTATAAGGTAGATATATTTGATGTACATTATTATTCTGATCCACTGCCTTGTACTTAACATTGTGTGTCTGCATACGTGTTTTGATGCTATCCTGCGTCATCGTCAGTATAGATCAACAGATAAACCATTATACACTGACAGGGACACAGCGTAGCATTCAGGCATGTATGTAGAACAAAATAGGATGAAGTGCAAGGCAGTGGACCAGAATAATACTGTACATCATAATACAGTAAAACTCCTATTTAATGAATTGCTGGGGGATTAGAATATAGTTCACTAAATTGAGGTTTTCATTAAATGGAGGTTTATTTGTTTATATGGAGCTATTGTCGGGATATGAAAAAATCATCACTAAATCTGGGATTGCACTAAATGCGGGAACATTAAATCGGGGGTTTTGTTGTAGTTGCATGGTATGTGTGGCAGAAAGTAAATATATTTGTTCTAACTTCACTAGTGCAATCTTGTAAGTGTATCAGTAAGCAGCATAACTATATAAACTGTGTGAGTGAAATGAGAATAAGTAACTTGACACCACATGGTATGAATGTGCTAAAATGTAATCTTACAGTTCTTAGGTTTTTGGAAATTTGACTCGTTAACAGTTGTTGATATATCTGTTGTTAAGATGTTCACTGGTTAATGTTTATGTGGTGACAGTATTCTTAACTGATTACGCTTTGTATACTTACAGTGGCGAGTCTGGAGCTGGGAAGACAGTTGCAGCAAAGTACATTATGTCTTACATTGCAAGAGTATCTGGAGGAGGAAGAAGAGTTCAACGTATAAAGGATGTTATCCTTGAATCAAATCCACTTTTGGAAGCGTTTGGAAATGCCAAGACAGTACGCAATAATAACTCCAGCAGATTTGTAAGCATTATACTTTTGTGGATATTGTCTGTAGTAACATGATTTAGTATATTTATAATTCCAGCTGATAGTAAATTTCTGTGTAGATTTGAGTCATGTTGGCAGTTTAATAAGATCCATTTACTCTCTAAATCTCACATGTTTGTTCCGAATCAGGAATCTGAGTGAAAGGCATAGTAGTCAGTTTGCAGAGTGCATTGTCTTCTCAGATATATTGTATGGGTCATTGTAAAGTAACTTGATATGTGAGAAAGGCTTAGATAATGTATCGGTCAATCATATTTACATTCTAATATGCCACTTACATGAACATGCCCAAGGTGAGAAACTTCATAATGAAGGCATAATTTAAGCCATTGGGAAGGGTTTAAAATACCCTTTGAATAGTGTTGTGATATACTGTGCTTTATGTGATTCCTGTGGTATACTGTGCTTTGCGTGTGTGCCGTGTTTTCCCACTAACGTTGTGTTTGGTGGTGTGATGCGTGTCTGTGAGATGAAGGATACTATTTCAGTTTCATTCTTTAAATATAGTAAGTAAAAAAACCTTAATATTAAATGCAATACATTGAACAAAAATGTGTGGATCTCCACTTCGAACAGGCAGGAATAGTGGTGATCACTGGACTGTCTGGTGTCACGTGCAGCAGTCCAAGTGTAGAGTGATGAGTGATGTCATGTAAGAAAGTCTCTGTATTTTAGTCAGCTTTGTACAGGACCATACTGTACATGTATGTGTTATTGTTTTAGTCAAATAAGAACTGAGATTTGAAGTTCTCCTGGTAGTGAGTTTTGTGGTTGTCTCCTGCTTCCATCTTCTTTTTCTTTTATCCTGAAAGTGAAGCCAACAGTTTTTTCCCAAATCATTAGTACCTATCTACCAGATGACACAGAGTGACATCCTGGAAGAACATAATCTTTAACAGGAGGCTTAATATGAGATAAGAATTATCCGTTTTATATTATAATGAACTCGTTTTTTGAATGTCAGAAGTAGTTATTTGTCCAGAACATTTGTGTGGACTAGAGGGGAGGGGGATATATATTGTGGTTAGGTAACGCCAACACATTAGTGTCTCTCCCATTTCTGTGTGTAACATAACTTGGATGTAAAGTAATTATTCCAGACAAGAGTTGGTAAGTGTTGCTTATATTAAGCTCTGAAATAGTATTGCGTTTTAAAGCATTGTGATGTAACAATGTGCATAATGGTGTTTATACCCGTAAGTGTATTTTTAAAATAAGGCATCATTATGTCCTTCAGTTTGTGTGAACATTAGATGTAATTGTAATCAGTAACACAAAATCAAGTCTTCCAGCTTAATACTTAACGTTGTATTGAATTGACTGTGCCTTTTCATATCAAGAAATTGTACATATACAGTGTATGCTTGGGTTTTTATTTTCAGGGCAAGTATGTAGAAATTCTGTTTGGAAGGGGAGGACAGCCAGAAGGAGGTCGAATTTCTAACTTTTTACTGGAAAAGTCCAGAGTGACTATGCAGAATCTTGGCGAAAGGAATTTCCATATATTCTATCAGCTTTGTACAGGTGCATCTGTCGGCATGAAGAGTAAGTTGGTGATTTCATGAGCAGTATATTTTGATGTATGACTTATGTTATGGTTTGAAAATTTTTTTGGGATTTGGTGTCAGAGAAATATTATGGTATATTTCATAATACATTGAAGGGTTCTTTGGTTAATTTGTGTGTGGGATCTCACAAATTATTCTGTCACATATAAACATGATTTTGGAGTTTGTGATAGCATTTAGTATCATTGTAGATATGTTCTGTTTGGACATATACATTGCCTAAGTAAATGTGATATACAGTGAAACCTCTACCCATTGTTCCCATATGAGTCATTTTCCTGTAATTATTGTTCATTTCTTCCAGTCCCAAAAACTTGGCCATTTGGCCAGTCAGTCATTCACAATTCACGGTCCTGACCCACAATATTCCAAGAATGATAGTGTTTGAAAAATAAAATGTAGTGAACGTAACGTAATGTTTTTGGGGCGTACAGTTGTGCCATGCATCAACCAAGTGTGGATTGAAAGTAATGTGATGATTATGGAATGTACAGGAGTGTTAACATGCCAATACTTATAATTACTGTTACATTTGTAACTGTACTTGTGGAATGTTGCTAAATATCAGCCAAGTGTGGAATGTTAGTTGAGCGGCTAGGTGAGGGGGAGACATAAGTTGTAAGGTGGCAAACCTGAGACCTGTGTTCTGCAGTTGTTAGTAGCATTATCTTTCATTACCATGTTTCTGTTTTATTGATTTATGCAACTAATGGTTGTGTGCTTGAGTGCTGTTATTTATGTTCTTATCTGAAAAATGACCCTGCAACTTGGCTTTTCCAACATCGATGAGTTGTGTCATAATCGTGTGGGTGGGGGGAGCAGCGAGATGGATGAAGAGAGAAACGAACATGACCTCGCACCAATGCCGAGTTTTACCAAAGCATACACTGCTTATGAAACTGTTAAATTATTCTTTTGTCCACACAGCATTACCGAGCATGATAAACAGAACGTTTTGAACTTGGAATTGGCCCTGTTTCATCTCAGATATAAGGCTTCAACTAAACAGTTGTCAGTTACATATTTCTTTGGGAAAAAAGTGATTTATAATTCATAATCTTCTTTTTCCTTTCTTTCTTTCTTCTCTCTTGCTCTTCTTTTTTTCTTTTTTCTTCTTCTTCTTCCACATTTCAGCTTTCTTCTGCATGTTCATTTTCCCACATTTGTCATTCCATTTCCACAGTCCCTACAGAAATGATGGATATGGGTTTCACTGTATTTCATTTTTGAGACTGGCCCTATCTCTGTCTTCAAGTGGAGGGAAGGGTAGCTCTCATGGACTTCATTAGATAGATCTATCACAACATGCTAGAACAGCTCAGAAGCAGGTTCTGCAAACAAGAATGAACTTTAAACCTCATTGTGAGATGGCAACAGGAAATTAACGTGGAATGTGGCAATGTGTCAAAAGAAAGCATGGTTTACCAGTCATGAAGTAACCTCACTTATTCACTGAATTGAGTCAGAATTGGTGGTGGGTATTTAGTTTGTTGGTATGTATAAAATGAAGTATACATATAAAAACTGGTGAATGTATGGAATACATAAAATTATTTTATGCAATTGATATAGGTGAATTTATTAACTATGAAAATTATTTAGCTTGGTGTTAATTTTTCAGAAGACTTTGGTTTATACCAGTTAGACTACTACCATTATCTCAGCTATGGTGGTAATCACAAAGTAGAAGGAACAAATGATGCCCATGATTTTCAAGAAACTCTGAAAGGTAAGAGACAAATGGCAGCCTATACTTAGTATTCGGTCCAAGTCACCGAGGGAGTGTGGATAGCTCAATACGTACATAGTAACTGGGCCTCATCCTCAGCAGGGACAGGGATTTTTATTTTTGCCACTAGATCCACGCAAACTGTGGGTCCTACAATGCTTCCTGTCCAGTGGATAATGGAGGGGGGGGGGGCTTCTTCCTTAATGGCAATGCAGATGGGGCATCAAACTGACCACTCACCTCAGTCCATTGCTAATGTTGAGAAAGCTGAGATAGCTGAGACAGGATGGTGACTAGGCTAAGGCCTGGACAGCTAGAGTTTGACTCCTGATGGGAAAAGATTTTTGCCTTTTGCAGTGTCTTAGACCAGCTCTGGGATCCACCCAGCCAATGGGTAGAGGGTGCTCTTTTCATTGGGGTAAACTGGTTGGGGAATAATTCTGACTGCTGTCACCTCTATTGATTATTGAAATACTACACATTCCATTCCCCATACGCTTTTGTGGAGTGATGATTCAAGGACATGGACAGCTTTATTGCTGTCTTATCTTCACCTCACAGTTTCAAAGCCTTAGCATATTAATTTGATTTTTCAGTAGGTCTGGGCACTACTAGAAACTTTTATAGTAATAAGAGCAGAATGGGGTTGGTAAATGTACCATATTTACATGACTATAAAATGATCCTCCTGTACAGTCTTCAATTTTTTTGAAAAATACCTGTACAGAACATATTTAATTTTGTGTACAATTGTAAGGCAACCTCCTATTTTTCAGGTAATGAATTAAGAAAAAATTCTTGCCTTATATTCAGGATATTCAGGTAAATATGGTATATTGAAGACAGACGTTTTTCTTCACCAGTAACTAAACATTTCTTAAAGGGAAATGTGTTAAGTATAAATGTGTAAGCATGAAATTAGACATTTGTGTAATGAAAATGATACCAAGTCTATGTAGTACAGAACGATCTGGATCATTGAACAATGGAAGAAAGGAGTTTCCATTAAGCAGTTGGTCTAAACAGTCTTTGTAGCTGTGATTTGATCTTCTGTTGTGAAGAAGTGATGAAAGTTATTTCCAGCTGCATTCCATAATGAAGAATGAAGAAAGAGTACTTATGAAAGTGAAACAAATTGTGCTTTTTTTCTTCTTGAGAGAAAAAGATGCAAAATATGAACATACATAGTCATTCTGGTTTGGGGGCAAATACAAAAAATTGTAGGCCTGAAGGTACTTGATCATAAAGATTCTCTTTGGTCATGTTACACATACTTCTGTGTAAGTCCAGTAAGTCTGTTAACCTGTATCTGAGTTAGTATAGTGACTAGGTCATGGGCTGGACAGGCAGAGAATGCAGTGGCAGGGGTGAAGGTCTTTCTCTTTACCACAACTTCCAGGCTCCTGTCCAACAGGGTACATTGGGTGCTTTATATGGAGGTCAAGTGGCCAGTGTATGATCCTAAGCACTCCTATCTGATGCCTAAAGTCATGAAAGACTAGGGTATACAGTCACAAAAAGGATAAGGATAAGGCTGTAGTGAATAGACCATTTCTGAGAAACTGAAGAATGCCGTGGTGATTTGAGATTTTGGGTTCTGATGTGGTGACCAAGAAGATTGCTCTTGCCTGGGAAGTGATGCTATGTAGTTTGATAGATAGGTACCAGCGATGTGGAAGGATGTGCTATTCTACCCAGAATGAAGATAGGGGCAGCAGTTTCCTCTGAAACATAGACATGTGCGTACCAGACTACACAGTGCCATATCCCAGAAGACACTAATCTTCAGTGATGTAATATTTATGTTACTGGATTTACATTATCATTATGAAAGTATAATTATCTGTTTCAGCAATGAATGTAATGGGTCTGACAGAACAGGAACAAAGCAACATCTTACAAGTAGTAGCAGGTGTCCTTCACCTTGGTAATGTCATGTTTAGGGAGAAGGGCAACTATTCAGAAATTGAGGACCAAGACAGTAAGTTTATGTCCTGTATATGCATAAGAACGAATTGTTTGAGTTCAAAAATAAGGGTATTCCATTTCTACAAAATGCAATATGTCTGATCACTGCAGCAGTGATGAATCATATTAATTGCTAATGTTGGTATCATCCTGTTGAATATGTTGTGGATATGCACAAATGTTACTGCAATGTAATGTGGATGATATTTTCTTAATTTTATGGTTTTATTTTTTTCAGCACTGGCAGTTCCTGCATTCTTGTTTGAGGTGGACCAGAATTATTTGCAAAGCAAACTGACTAGCCGCAGGTTTGACAGCAAGTGGGGAGCACAGTCAGACACAATTGATGTGACACTCAATGTAGAGCAAGCATTGTACACAAGAGATGCTTTGGCTAAAGGCATTTATGCACGATTGTTTGATTACCTCGTAAAAGTGAGTAGTCAGTGAGTCGGTGTCAGTGAACATGTGAGTTAGTTATGGGTTCAGACTTTATGTTTGACCTTCATTTAATTTTTTTTTTGCAGTGGGTTAACAGTGCCATGGAAACTAATGTTCAGGGATACAACATCGGTATACTTGATATATACGGATTTGAAATCTTTGAAAGGAATGGCTTTGAGCAATTCTGCATCAACTTTGTAAATGAGAAACTACAACAAATCTTCATTGAACTCACCCTCAAGGCTGAACAGGTAAGGTTATATTCATTACTTTTAAGACAATTTTGTGGAAAATTTCACATATACAAATATTGTGTGATCTTTGACATATTGTATGATGATTATTTTTGTTGAAGCCGTACATTGTGTGGAGTAAACCAGTATGAAATTTGTCTAAAGAAATTTAAAATATAGTTGAAGATGCAAGTCTGATGGGCCGTAATGCTGTGTCATAGGGTTAGTTGCCTTTTTGAGGTTGTTACAGCAGTAAGAAATTCCCTGATCAGGTCATAAACTGTCATTTTTTTAATGACGACTGTGTATCATGGAATTGGTGTGTTAGGCAGTCTGTTAGTTATCTGTGTGGCCAATCCTTATGTTGTCTTCTGCCAGGACATTTTTTGATTATGACTATGAATCAGGATGGGCTGCCTCACTGGTCTGAAATTAAGAATCTGCTGTACAATGAAATTATTAGAGAACAGTTAGGAGTTGCTAACATAATGACAGAATTTGAAAATACGGGTTACTGTAGACAGTGTACGTGTTTGTCACACTTTAAGTGAGTGATAAAGCAGTTCCAAAATGTTACTGTGATGGCAACCTATACTAGTGAAAATCATGCATAGACATAGATCAGTAAATTGTATAATGGGTAAGGTACGGTGGCTGATAACCTCAGCTTCTTGATTTAAGCATTTGAAGAAATGTGGTTGTCCGTAGTTCTTCCTGGAGCTTCTTGTTTGAAGGTATTTCACAGCACAAAATTTCACACCTACATTAAGTAGTGGGAGGGCTTCCACCTCAAATGTTACTAACAGCTGGAAATTAAAAGGTTTGAAGGTGGAATAGCTGGCAGTGGTACTGGTTACTGAGTCACTAGGCGTAGATAAGACAGGCAGGGACAAAGAAACCGTAAGCAAAGGAAAGTGCAAGTGAGAGAATTGCAAGTTGATTAGAACTGTGTAAGAATCTGCTTTTTTCCCCATCACAGTAACAACAGTTTTTCAAACTGCTATGGCAAACAAGTCACCTGAGTGCTTTTATGGTCCAGTTCTCAACTGTACCCACACATTACTGCTATGATTGTTAGCTGGTCCACTACAATTGCTTAACTTACTTTTCTTTGATTTTGTCCAGTTTATCGTACAAAATGGGCACTTGATATGAAATATATATTCTTTGGACATCTACAGGTTTTACTTGAAATGTTTTGTTATTTTTGTTTCATGAAGTAATAATAAGTAGAAATCACTTATGCCTCTTTGAAGTGTAGTCACTGTACTCTTAATGCCCCAGAATGGACTTCAATTCGATTTTTAGGGCATAAACCCCACATTTTGTGCTTTTGGAGATGAAACATGACGACAGGCTCATGAATTACACTCCGTAACTTCTTACTGATTCGTTTCTAGATATATGATCTCTGGACCCTTTTAAGTCAGTTTAATGCCGTGAAGTTCTCTTATCAGTTAGTACCTTTGAGAGATGTGATACACGCACGCACGCACACACATATTCAGTGTGGGACCCTTAACCTTTAGCATATGGTCTTTTAAATCCCAGGTTTCTGCTGTGGCTGGAGCACAGTGGGGCAGTGTTTTCCCTTTCTGGTGAAAGGGATGTACATTTAAAGGGACATTGTTGTCCCATTCATCCATTAAAGGTTAAGGCAGATCGGACATATTACTAGCTGTAACTTAATATAAGTGTTTGTAGACCTTTGTGACTCAGTTTGTCTTCCTGAAACTTACACATCATGTCTGGTATGACGTTTAAGGACCTTGCAATGGTGAACACTCAAAATGTTATTAAGTATGTGCATAATTAACAGTATTTATTGGATATTAATGTGAATAAATATGGTAACAACATCATGTTAAATGTGTGATGTGTAACATGCACTTGAAAATGGTAGGTGAGATCAGAGAAATTAAACATTTTCTTTGGTCTTTTGTTTCTTATTAAAACACACATATACACACACTTCATGAAACGTAGTCACTGCTAACTTCCTTCATAACATATTTGGTAGAAGATCTGTCCTGTGGGCACTGTTTTTATCAGTCATCACTGCAGCTGGTGTGTTTAAATTTGTTTGTCTTAAGTTGACGCTGTTTGTATCCAGTTGCCGCGTGACCCATAGCAATTTGAACTGTGGTAGTGCAGGCATTTGTTGGTCCACTTCATGGTACTGGGGTGTGGGACTGTGAATGAGAGGTTGTGTTGGTGCGGGAATCTGTTTGGGTAGCTCACTGGATGTTACGATCACTAAACTTAAGCTGTTGTGTTCTGGAGACAAAGTTGGATATGCTGGATCTCTGTAATTATGTCGGGAGTATGCCTGTAGCTCAGATGGTGGGCGTGGAAGTACAACAGCATCTGCGCAACTTTTATGCCCAAGAATTGTGAGCATACCCAATACACTGATGAGCAGCCATGTCTGTTGTTTTGCCATTCTGTGAACAAGGAATACGCCATACAGTTGACAGACCCACTACTACTACTACTACTACTACTACTACTACTACTACTACTACTACTACTACTACTACTACTACTATGACTACTACTACTAGTAGTACAGTAAATCAATATGAATTTAATTTAAAAATATACTGAAAATAACTTGCAAAGTCCCAAAGGTTTGAACAGAGCAGGAATAATTTTTTGGCCTTGTAGGTCTGTGACGGACACAGTCCGTGTCGTGTATTACAGAGTCACCTATTAATCTTCGTTCTTTCCAAGCACATGGCAGCATATATTAAATTCTGTAATGGTTTTTTGTTTTCTTTTCACAAAGGACATAAAACGGGAGGTCATACTTGCAGAGTCCCTGGCCTTTCCGTCTTGAAAACTATGAGATTCAGGTTAAATTTGGTTTTGGGTGGGACAGCATACTGGAAGTTGTTAGGCAAAATTTTGTTACATGTTGGTCAGTTGTAACTTCTAGTTCTGTGTGCAGCCAGCATTGAACTTTTATACAATTTCTCAAGAAGTGCTTATTATGCAGAAATTTTAAACTGTGTTTGCTTTAAACATTTTTTATTTAGCATATGTTTGAGGAAATACAGTGAAAACATTTCTGAATATGCAGTGTGATGCCGGTAGTGTGATTATTTCCGAACAATAGTTTTGTTACTGTGAGCACTGGGGCCATTGAGATATGAACAGTACAAGTGTAGCCATGTTTGTTCTCCATTTTTATGAGCATTCTCCTTCCCTGTTTGCTTTGTGGGCTTTCATAGTGAGGTCTGTGTGCATCATTACATTCAGCATGGCAGCTAAAAGTCACTCAGCTGGTCAAGAAATTTTTCACTTTATGTAAAAACCAAAGGTTCATTACCATTAGGTAATCAGATACCAGACCCTGTTCTCAGTCAGCTGTATCTATCCTAACCCTCATAACCTCTTTGAGCATCATTTATATGACCGTCTTATATATGCTTAGATCTTCCAAATAGTCTTTTCTTGTTTACTGCATGCATGCAACATGTTCCACCAACTGTGTCATTATAGATCTCACAATTGTAATACCATAATAATGGGAACATTTCAAATTATGAAGTTTTCTTTATCCTCCTGTTACCAAGATACTTTGTGCCATTTATTGATGTGATAGGCTTTTAGAGTGAGAGGCTGTTAGTCCTATTTAACCCTCAAGTGGAAGATCCACCCCTTGTAGGCTGTCTGCAGCTGCTGCTGCTTATTCACTGTATGTGCACATACCGTCAATTTAATTTTGGAGTGCAGATTGGAAATTCGTTGTGTAGATTTTCTTTGATATAAGACCATGAGGAATATTTGGGACTAATGATCTGTTGCTGTATAAAATGCAAATTTTAAAGTCAGCTGATAAGGTTACCATGTTTTGTGTGTGTGTGTGTGGGGGGGGGGGGGCATCGGTGGGGGGCACTTGAAACATTGAACCACTTGTCCGATTTTCACGAAACTTGGTATGAACGTTATGTCATTGGAAGCCACCCAGAATCGGTATTAACCCACATGGTAGATGTGCCAAATTGTGAGGTGGGAGCAGTACTAGCGCCACTGAAATTATGTGATACATTGTGGAACGATATGTAACTTGTGGTAAATATATATATATATATATATTTTTGTAGAATGTAAAACAACATGAAGTGATGAGTAATTGTAGCAATAATAATAATAATATAATAATAATAATAATAATAATAATGAACTTCGGGAAGTACTAATGTAAAGGTACAAGACGTTTATCATGGGGAAATAGCAATTACATGTACCATGAAACTGTAACTATAGAATAGCTGCAACATTATGTACCCTAGAAACATGGTATGTTTCAGGTATATATTTGTTAACACCCTGCATAAAGGTGATTAACACATGATAAATAAATAGTAATAATAACAAGAGTAGCGTAATTGATCTGGTGGACGATATTTGCAACTGGAAGATCGTTGTGTTAGTTGTGGTAGGCATTCCGTCTTAAATTCTATAACGAAAACCCTGAAGTACCACCTACACTGCGTCGTGAGTGCGTTTCGTGACACGTGGTCAGTGTAGGTTATACTTTCTCCCGTTTTAAGGTGAAGGTGTAACAGTGCTGCCAGGGTGGAGCTGGTCAGTTCAGATTCAACCTGTTAACAGTCTACTCTCTCGTGCTTCGTACGAAATGAATTATTGCCCGTTGTAAATCGCCTTGTGCTGGTTTTTTTTAGTTTATTTTCCCTCCTTTCACTACTAATAAACATAACGAGATTTGAACCTTGCAGGTCAATCTGCCCCGAGCGTATGGCTATAAATTTCCGAACTTGTTGCGTCAGAACACGGTAATCAAGTAAGCTCACTGGATATTTTTAAGTCGTACTCAAGTTGATGTTACCAAGAAAGGTATTGCGAACGGGTCAAGAGAGACAGATGCCACATTTTAAAAGGAAAACGTCAAGGGAAGAAACCGCTTGAGATATCTAGACGTAGTTGGGAGGATGATATTAATTATTAAGTATAATATACTTATCCTTATAAGTATAATATACTTAATAATTAGATTGATCAACACAACGGGATGACTGTCCTAAATTAGGATAATATTAAAATTGATCTTAAATACGGTGTGACGATATGATTCATTTGGCTTAGGGTAGAGAACAGTGGCGGACAAGTGCTAAACCTTGAGTTTCATAAAAGGTGGGGAATTGCTTGACTGACGGGCTTGTACCTTTTTTAGGCGCGTTCGCAAAATTACGAAAAGCGACTATTAGCTTCGTCATGCCTGTCCGTATGTCCATCCATCCGCATTGAACAGTTCGGCTCCCACTTGACGGATTTTCGTGAAATTTGGTATTTGAATATTTTTTTCGGAAATTGTCGTGAAAATTCAAGTTTCATTAAAATCTGACAAGAATAATTGGTACTTTACATGAAGATCCATGTACGTTTATGATAATATATCGCTGAATTCTTCTTCGAATGAGAAATGTTTCAAAATTGCAGAGAAAATCAAAACACATTTTATGTTCAATAACTTTTTTCCGACAATCGTGGGCGCTTATGAGATAATGTGTAAAAATATGGTAAAGCCAGACACGCCACAAATGACAATATAATACGGCGCATGCGCTGTGCAAGCTGGATAACTAAGGCTACAGACACACACACTCAGAATATGTAATACTTATTGCTTTTCCACGGCAATAATGGTTACTCGAACGCGCCTTAGTGTTACCTCATACTTACGTTGTCTGTCTTGATAAGAACTCCGTTCCATGTACATTGTAGTGTTGTAGACTGAGCGAAACGTATTATAGCTGTGTCGAATCTTACGAGTCTTGAGGCACGCGGTAAGATTTCACCAAATTAAAGAGCATAACGAAGGTAAATCAAGGAGCCTAGATAGCGTAGTCAGTGCTGCGAGATGGACGGTCCGGGGTTCGAATCCCATCAGAAGCAAGATAATTTATTTTCTCCAGCAGATCCAGAACGGCTCTGAAACCTACTCAGCCTCCTATTGAATGTATACCGGAAGTTCTTTCTTTGGGATAAAGCGGCCGGGGCGTGAAGTTGACCACATCTTTATCTCGTTCCGAAGTTAAGAATGAGTAGAGCTATACATCTGCTTCCTCTGTATGCGTTCATGGCGTGGACAGAGGCAATTGTACCTTTAACGAAGCTAAGTCATATTAGAACATAAGCTGAGGGTGTTCGAGAATAGGGTACTGAGGAAGATATCGGGGCCGAAGAGGCACGAGGCAACAGGGGAGTGGAGAGGACTTCATATGGAGGAACTTAAAGATCTGTACTCCTCACCAAATATCATTCAGTTGATCACATCAAGAAGAACGAGATGGACGGGGCATGTAGCACGTATTGGGGAGTGGAAAGGTGCATATAGGGTTTTGGTGGGGAAACCTGAGAGAAAAAGACCATTTGAAAGACCTACGCGTAGATGGAGGATACTATAAAAATTGTTATTTGATAAGTGGGATGAGTGCATGGACTGGATTGATCTGGCTCAGGATAGGGACAGTTGCCGGGCTGTTGTGAATGCTGTAATGAACCTTCGGGTCCCATAAAATTCTGGTAATGTCATGACGAGCTGAGGACCTGTTAGCTTCTCAAGAAGGACTTCGCTCCATGGAGTTAGTTGGTTGGCTAGTTAGTTAGTTGGTTGGTTGGTTAGTTAGTTAGTGAAATCATATTAGAATGTGATTCATAAGACCGTGCAAGAAGCAGGGGTGTAAACACGTTCTCCATTGTAGTGCACGTATTTCCCGAATGCGTTCTTTGATATTCTCAAAACTTCTTTGGCCTAGATTTTCGTTTGCTGGAAGATACAGATCGGTTGATGTAAAGCCTATTGCACTGACATGCCACACTGTACACTCAGATATTATTTCACCATCTACTTTTTAAGTTACATCATAAAAAATGTTGAAAAGTAGTATTTTACGTTATGTGGGAATTGTTTTTATGATGAATCCTAATTTAGAAAATCGATCTTCAGTTTGAGGTTCGTATACAGAGGCTACGAATATATCGGGGCGATAGGAACCAATATTTAATTCGCACAATGTCTTCGGATATAGTTCTCAACACGAAATGTAACCGACATTAAGTTCAGTAGGTGCGAGATGACTCATGCGGATAGAAAGGCCGTCAAAAACATCCCCGACTTTGTGTGTTCAGTTCGTGTACATTGAGAAGAAGAGAGTGAGATGGGTCGGATCTCCTATTGCAGAAGCTAATTGAACGATCTCTCTTAATAACAATTGAGACAGATCGCTTATAAGGCGCTCGCCTAACGTATAGAATACGTGACCTGCAAATCTTTGCGAAGGCTTACTCCGGTAGAAACAGTCTGTCTCTTTTGGCCTTGGCTAAGATGGAACACTTGTTCCTCCCCCCCATTCCGCATGCAGTCGAAAGAATGTTTTTTTGCCATAAACATAACCGGCTCGGCACTTATATTGTATTCTGGTCTTGTGACCGTTTGAATTGTCCATTTATTTTGATGTGGACACTGTCTAGGCGTATTTGATCACCATTTCTTTGCCAACCTTGAAGTGTTTATGCTGAATTTTAACTACGTTTTGACATGTTGATCTTTGCCTCCTTCCTGTTGATCGATTCTTGGATGATTTAACAGCTCTTTTCCAACTGCGTGTGTTATGCTGTATTGAATGATAGGATAATTTCAAACGATGAATTGTAAGTGATGTGGACGGAGGAAGCGATGACGTATTTTGTTATTGCATCAGCATTTTGCCAGGAGGGACTGCGAAAAAGAAAGAAAACCTCAATCCGGAAAGGCGATCTTAGGCCCGAGGTTCGAAATTGGGGACCCGTCGAATGCGGAGTCTTGACCACGTAACCCGACTTTGGGATCTTTGCTTTTCTGGTACGTTAGGCAGCCTAGATTGGTAAGTTAGTTACTGACGTTTCGGGACAACCTATCGGTCCCATCTTCAAGGGTCAAGTTGACCCGTGAATATGGGACTGATATGTTGTCCCCGAAACGTCGGTAACTACCAATTTACGCCGCGTAACATCCCAGAAGACGCGAAGATGTTATTTACACCGCGGCGGAAGCCTGAAATTACGCATACTAACCCCGACTTTCTTTGTCATTGCTGTTCTTATTGTACTTTTGTACCATTTATATGGCAACTTAGCGTTTGATTGTTGGCAGCAGCAATGAATTGGGGTAATAGTCAGTGGCGTTTACACGTGAGGTAGGAATCAACACGTGAAACGTGTTCCATGGAAGAATCTAACTTAAATGGAGGCTACTGCATTTTGCAAGGCAGCTTTGAATCGGCCTCAGTTCTCAAAGACAAGTGATTTCCCAACTTTTTCTGGTTCAGGAATCAAAATAACAGTGGGTTTTCGAGAAACAGTACCACATTTTGTATGACATTGAATACTAAGGCTAACTGGAATTTGCGGACTGGCAGAAATCAAACTGCGAATAGGTAGCGGTCCGCGGACCACCTGTTGCAAAACGCTGTCGTAGACGACTGAAGGTGGAGATATTACGGGCTGTTCATTCAAGGATAAACATTTCACTTTCTGCTTGGGTGCATGAAACAATGCGTAGGACAAGTCGTAATTGTACTGGCATTTAAACGCGCGCGTGCGTGCGATCGATTAGGACTTACATGTCTACTTAGCATACCCAGAACTTAAGACGTCTTAGGTTTTCATTCAGAGAAAGGTTCGGTTTGTGCGGGTATGAAACGTCTTTAAATTGCTATAAAACTTAACAAACCACAATCGAAACCGAGGTTATGTAATTATTGGTGACGAAAATTTGTATCGCCTTTTCGTTATGTTGCTTCATATCGAGACGTTTTGCTCTTATGCCTGTGATGTTTAAGGGAAAAAAATTGCATGAAGAATGGAATTCTGCGGAGAAATTGTGACTTATGAACGGGGTACTGTGCCGATCCCAGTGGCGGCGCGATCTAAGGCGTGGGTCTGCGGCCGTTCACTTGCTGGGAATGTGGGTTCGAATCCCGCCGGGAGAATGGATGTCTGTCTCTTGTGAGTGTTGTGTGTTGGCAGGTAGAGGTCTCTGCGTCGGGCTCATCACTCGTCCAGAGGAGTTCTATCATGTGTGGTGTGTCTCAGTGTTAACTTGAAGCCTCGATAATGAGCAAGGCCCTGGCCAACTAGGGGCTGTCGTGCCGTGGGAAAAAAATGGGGTACTGAAGAGAATGATTAGACGTAAGAGGAACTAAGAGGAGAATGGAAGAAAGTTCACAGTGAAAATCATAATACACGAGCAAATACAAGGGTTAAAATTTGAGAACTACGCCAGAAGTTGTAACCAGGGAAATGCTGTACGTCAGGGACATGTATGAAGCTAGGTCCTCGTTTTTCTGGGATGTGGCATCGCTCAGCTGATTGGTGCCGGACGTTTCGAGACAGCGTGATGATTCCATCTTCAGGGGCCAAAACGTAGGATACCGATCACCCAGTGACGGGGCACCACATACCAGAAGAACGGAGACCTCAACTGCACCACTGCGAAAGCCTAACAAGATAGGCAGTGTTCGTATAAAGTAACATCTTGCCGCATTCGCATAATGTTTGTACCTCCTCGGGTATCCTAACAGCCTGATAACATTTCACTCGAACAGAGCGCTTTTCTGGCGATATGATGTTGCCGGAAATAATGAAACGTACCTAGGTTTTTACGTAAAGTGGCCGAGATTTTTGCCAGGTTTTAACCAAATTTGGAGTTTCTTGATATTCATAAGTCCCCAGTACCAACTTAACATATACATCATCCGTAGAATGAGTAATATACATCTTACCCCAGTATAAAATTTCACAGAAATCCGTCCAGTGGGAACTCCACTGATACATGCGGACAGACAGACGGGCGGGCGGACATGACGAAGCTAATAGGCGCTTTTCGCGACAATGCGAACACGCCTAAAAACTTGCCAGTGTCAAGATCTTCGCGAAAACGACAGTTCTTCATCTGGTCGCACCCACAAGTTCTGCTTGCTACTCTTGTGAAAGGGCACGGTGTTGCCTTTGTTATGACACAACGAAATCTGTGAAGATAGCGAAATACGATGTCCTGGTGTCTTAAGTTGCTGTTAGTGACTAAGCTAAGGTCAGTAATCATAACGTTCGCATTTGACCTTGGGCAGCCCGAACACTTTAATGCAGCTTAAGCAAGACTCGCCTAAGATGAATGTTCTGTGCCATGTTGGAGCAGAAGGTCGGTGGACAACTCAAGCCGAGACGAGAATCGCCTGTCTGGGATACATAGATCTTAATATCCGCCGCTACGAGACGTGTCGCAGACGTTGACATTCAAGCAAGACGGAACTCTTCCCTACCCTTGTCACTGCGTTAATCCTTTACTGACCAGTTACGAGAACGATGAATCAGGCAAATGGGCTTAACCTCTTGCCCTCGGAGATCTCATGACCTTAACCCATTTGAAACTTCATGTGGGAGTGTGCCAAGGAATGTTTTGAGCAACTGCTGAGGATTTGAAGCCAGGCTGTATGTTTGCCGTGTTACTGGAGCGCCAGACATGGAACATTTGTAATAACAACAGGCGCTAAATTGTGTTTTAGTTAGTGGAAATGCATTTGGAGATATTAATATTTAATCAGTCACCATGCGTTATTGGGGAACACCAGTATGTACGGTGAAACCAGAAATGTGCACAGAATTTGAACCCGTAAATTTGAAAGGAAGAGGCCGTTTGTGAAACTGTGTGCGTGTTGTTGAGAGGATAATATTGAAATTAATGTTAAAGGTCGTGGTGGGGCGGACTGGATTCAGGATAAGAGTTCATTAATGGTCTGTTTTGAGCAAGGTAGAGGATCTTGGGATTCCGCGAAAGTCGAAATACGTTGCCTCTTTTGCTGAGCAACTGTAGCTTCTCAAGGAGTCTTCCTTGGAGATTAGGGGACCCCTCAAGAGTTTAGTTGTGATGAAAACTGCGTAATTGTAAACGGTGATATTTTTCCTTTCTTCGTCGTCATCAGTTCACGTTTGTTCACTTTTGGACGTGACTTAGGATTGTGATTGTCGGACAGGAACCGATGCAAGGTGAGGCAAGAACATCATCTGAGCATTGGAATTTGGTCTGTTAGCCAAAGTTGTAGCAGATTTTTAATGGAAAATATGGATGAGATTTAAATCTCATTCATCGGACATGTTTACAGTTAACTTCAGAGGTGAAAGGAAGGAGGACACATTACTGAACCTTCAAAGTTTCCCGTCGAAGTTAAAAAAATTAGTCTGACATGAATACGTGTAAGCTGGAGTTACATTTACTGGACCTTTTAGATGTTTAGTGAAAGTGGAACATAACGGCTGCTGTGTAGATGTAATAGCTGCATGTCTGATATCATTGTTATTTAATCGGAGCAAGTTCGCAGTTGGCCAACGCCCACCATTCACGATGAGCGTCAAAACCTGAAAATCTGTATGCGAAAATGTCATTAAGCTGTCTCTGTGTTATGTAATACGTGACTGGATTAAGGAAGTTAAGAATGTGTGCATTGGAACTAATGATAAACGCGTTATACAATGTCCGCAGAACGAAACACTTGTGGCGCGTTCGCTTTCTTATTGTCCCTGGATTGTAAGTTCGTGAATAATTGCAAAAAAAAGAAAACACTGAAAATGCGAGAATTGTCGACAGATTTTAGTAAAAGTGCGCAGTATCAATTTTCACGAAAATCCATCCTGTGGGAGCCGAATTCTTTGCGGAAAAGATGGGCGGAAGAAGTGGCCGATAGACATGAAGCTAGTAGTCGCTTTCCGCGACTGGTTTGCGAACACAACAAATAGTGAAATAACTAGCAGTTTGTTAAGCGAAATTTGATGAAGGTGGGATTTATAAAGATGTACACAAATGTTAAAAAGCCTACAGCATCCTTAATGCACTCAAAAATGTCAGCGGTGTCACACAATGAAATATTTTAGGAATAAGATTTCGGTGGGATGCCCCACCTGGGCTGCTTGTCATAGTTAATGATTTTGCTCGTGTCTGCTCATATAATGAGAGTACTGATACATTTGTGTACTAACTCTCATATGCAACTGGGTTGCATTCATTAACTTAAATAAACGGGTTTTGCAACGTATTGCTACTCAATGTAGACCAATTTACGACGATCGTTTATGATTTTCTGACAGCTTGGTTTTGATAACAAAAGTCGCCATCGAGTGGGTAGCTGTCCTTTTTACTTGGAAGTCCCGGCTTTAAGTCTCGGTCCAGAGACCGGATTACACGATGCAGTGTTTTCGTGAGTTTCGTCAGTTACATCTGGACAGTTCCAGGATAATATCTTAATTACGCAGCTGTGGTTTCCTTCCACATTATTTGCAGTCTGTTCTTTACTAATCATCCTATCTTTCGACATTGTATGGTTTAAGTTATTGAAGGTGTTGCTATATAATTCAAGACACCGTGGTTAGAAGCGTACCGTGAAGAGGGAGGCCAGAAGTTCCTCCGAAACGTTTGTGAGCAATTGTGAATTTACACGGCGTCGCTACGCAGAAGACAACAGTTATGAGTGTCAACCCCGCGTTGAATATCCGAAATCTGGTTTATGTTAAGGCTGTGAAATGAACTGCTTGCCTCATACAAAATCCATGTCTTTGATTCTGGCTGAGTTCGTATTTTAACTCGGGGTGAAATCGACCTCTTTGTCACGAACTGTAGTCGTGGCCAGTCTCGGTTATTATATACTTGTGAACATGTGCTATAGACTTTGTGAACATGTACTTCATTCCGTCTCGAAATATTATGAAACCACGAGCATGAGTTTCATATCACGTTCGAGAAAACTAAATGACGTTTTGTTTCTGGTATAATAATCGTGTATCATATGTTAGAATGAGATGGGCAGAACATGTAGCACGTATGAGTAGAGATGCATACAGGGTTTTGGTGGGTAAACCTGAGGGAAAGAGACCACTTGAAAGACCTAGGCGTAGATGGGAAGATAATATTAAAATTGATATTCACGGAGTGGGATGGGGAAGCGTGGACTGGATTGATCTGGCATAGGGTGGGGACAGGTGGCGGGCTCTTGTGAATGCGGTAATGAACTTATAGGTTCCATAAAATGCGGGGAATTTCTTGACTAGCTTAGGACCTGTTAGCTTCTCAGGAAGGACTCTGCTCCACGTAGTTAGTTAGTTAGTTAGTTAGTTTAGTATTATCTGTTCTTAATTAATCATTACTTTGACGGGTCACACATTTTGCGGAGTTCTCGCAGGGGAAACTGCAATTCACGTTTACTTTGGATTGACTGTTAGATAGTAAAAGTGAAACGTAACGTTATCCCCTTTTCAATTAAGCTCAACGACATTAAAGTGCATGGGGGGAGTGGAGGGTTAGCATTCGTAACCTCTGCACTAAGTGGAGACGTGCGGTTAGCTTCATGCCTTGGTCACTTTACTCCCCGTTACCTATTGCGACTATACGAGACTGGGTGGACCACAGAGCCGGTTGAGACACGGTGACAAAGAGACAAATCCCTCTGCCGGAAACCGAACTCCGGTTTGTAACCCAATCACTCTATTGACTGAGCTGTTCCGGGTTCATTGTGAGGTAGCAGATTAACAGTGGTGGTGGAATCGGGTATACGAGAAACGTACACCTTTATGTTGTGTAATATGCTTACCGCCTTACGACTTAATTGTCCATCACAGAAAAACGATGGAGTTAATGAAATGACACGACATTATTGTTTTTTGTATGCTTTCTGGAATAATTTTGCATTTTGGAAAACATTTAGCTCGACTGTACAGAAAGAATACTTCATTACAGTACTTAAGAAAGGACAGACGGACGGACGGGAAGCTAGGCATGATGGAAGGAAGAAAAAGGAACCTTAAAATTTGTACTGCTCTCTAACAGCGATTTGTACATACGTAGCTTGAATTTCTGACTGGTTTTGACCATAAATACGTGAGTGTATGCACTATGCAGTATTTTTATTTAGAATCAGATGCTTTCATTAGACGGAAATTTGTTTGTAACAGACTTCAAATGGTCTGGGATGACTTTGTAAGTACTTTTAAGTCTAACTGTGAAACTTTTGCGATGTCTGTTTTCACACTCACGTTTCGGCGATGTTTTTCCGCCGATTAAATGCGAAAAATGTTTTGTTTAACAACGCTGACAGTTGCTACGATTATATTGCGTCAGTGGTAAATAAATGAAATGTGAATATGTAACACTGGTGGAATGATACTGACAAGGGGAAAGTCGAAGTAGTGGGAGAAAAACCTGTTCCAATGTCGCTTTGCCTTTAGTACAGCAGTCCCGCGGATTTCGTGTGTGTCCAGTTCCAGTGTGTCCAGTTCCATTGTGTCCAGCTCCAGTGTGTTCAGTTCCAGTGTGTCCAGTTCCATTGTGTCCATTTCCAGTGTGTCCAGTTCCGTTGTGTCCATTTCCACTGTGTTCCAGTGTGTTCCACCAGTTCCAGTGTGTCCAGTTCTATTATCCATGGTAGCTTAATGTGGTTTTATGCAACAGGCGGTTTTTAATTATGTACATACAGAAACAAGCCTGTGCTTTCCGCACCATGAGATCCACAATGCTGACGGAAAGGCTGTAATCATACAATACTATTTTTTGTGGCATTGAAGTTAGTATTGCTGTGCCCCTTTTGGTGTCCCCTTTTCACTCCCTTTCACAAAAATGAAAAGAAAGTTGGCTTTTGGGGTCACTCTGCTGGCTGAGTGTGCGCCTGTGTGCCGCCCTTGGACTTCTGAACAGTGCCTTTGTGCCCCCCCCCCCCCTTGGCCTTCTGAACAGTCTGATATTTACGAAACGTGGTATGAACATTATGCCATTGCAGCAGGCTACCTTACGTTTTGATATCCTATAGTCAGTAATAACAACATGGCGGAAGCGCGAACTTGTGAGGAGGTAGCGACACTAGCGCCACTTCCTTTAGGGCCTTGAAGTGATGAGTGATAATAGATAGTGAAAAGATATGCAACTTTTCTAGACGTAACATTTTTGTAGAATGTAGAGAACAACATGGCGGCCATGTGAAATGATTTCAGCTTCTGGTTTCATAGCGATAAGCGATGTACAATTGGGGCTAGGCTTGTGAAATTGGGTACCTTTATACACCACGGACATAAATACATGTTATATGTACGTCAACATTTACGTGCTCTTCGACAATGCGAGATTTTTAGGTTACATCAGACAAGTGTAACGTATACAGAATATGTATTTAAAGCTTATGACAAAAATAAGGTAACTTTAACAACAACAATAGGTTAATAGATCTGTAGAAGTAGAAACAGGCTTTAATTCTATTCTGAAGTCCATGCTGTATTTATAGTTTTGTTATTACGTATTTTTGTCTGTTGTGAAGCAACATAGTTGAGCTCTGATGACTGCCGAAAGATGCCAGGGTTCCGCTAAACCAAATTCCTTCCCAAGACCTTGCACTTGCCAACCGCGATTTTACCAAAGGCGGTATTTTTCAGGAACGTAATCCTTGCAGTTGGCAGGGGGTTGTTGTACATGTTAGAGGAATAAGTTGACGGAGGAAGAGAAAATACCGAAGTTGAACGAGGTACACAATATATTAACAAGAATTGTTGTGTCCTGGTACTGGTCAACGCGTTTGTGCCGCATGTGTTCACAATAGCCTGAATGTCGTGATACCTTCTCACGAAAGAAAGTGGGGGCGGAGACATCACAACACACGGACATACGTTACGCCGCTTATTTCGAGATATTTCGAAAGTTGGACATAATTCAGGATTAGAAACATTTAACACGCATTCCTTTATGTGCTAATTGTTTGGCGTGTATCTTGTTGTAAAGAAATCCTTCAACAATAGTAGCTTAATAACAACATAAATATTAATTAAATCTTATAAGGCTTTGGGATGGCGAGTGAAATTTTAGCTCTGGGGGGGGGGGGTACTCTTAGTATAAATTTTACAGTTATGCTTATTAGTTTTGTTGTTCATTTATTGCGGATAGCTGCACAAGCTATAGCTGTACTGTCCAAAAGCCGGTTATTATACAGTGATCACGCTGAATGGGAGTATTGCAATATTTGCCTTATACATTGAAGAATCCTGCCTATAACGGAACCGCAAGGGACATATTTTTTCCCCTGCAGGGAGGTTCCGTTTAATACAGAAACTTGAAGCTTGGGTCTCGGGACTGTAAACAGGTTTCCGTTATGTACAGGTTCCGTTTAAGGAGGTTCCACCGTGTATTCCACACGACGAGATGTTTTAATTAAAGTTTGCGCATCTTGACAAGATTTGTATTTCATGTCATGCAGGCCAAACCAATTTTTTTTGTACGCTGAGCCTTCTGTGTAGAAATGTTATTAAGTTCCGCCTGAGCTGGATGTAAAGTTGAGCTTATGTGGGACGATACGAATGAAAACTAAATTCGCCTAGCTGGTCGCATGTCATCATGGAATGACGTGTCTTCAGATAGAAGCCCTGCTACCCTTGTCACTGCGTCAGTTCTTAATGACCAGCAAACAGTACGATGAATCAGGCAAGTAGGCTTAACCTCTTGCCCTCGGAGATCTCATGACCTTAACCCATTTAAACTTCATGTGCGAGTGTGTCAAGGAATGTTTGGTGCCACTGCTGAGGATCTGAAGGCAGGCTGTATGTTTGCCGTGTTACTGGAGCGCCAGACATGGAACACTTGTAATAAAAACTGGTACTAAATTGTGTTTCGGTGTGGGAGAATTGGAGTCGGAGGTAATTAACACGTGTTATTAGTCACACACTCATGAGAGAACTCAAAAGTTGCGAAGGATAGCAGCGAGGGTATTGATTAAGCAGTCGCGGACAGTCAACAAGAACTTAGTCACTCATTTTTGGTAGCTGGGTGCTACAACCCTATACTGTGAAACTCTAGCACGTTAGAAAGTGTCACAAAGAGCATCGCAGTTGGACATGCCACGGCCAAAGACTGGCTCAGCATACGGTCTGATGTCCGTCGTAATCTGAACATGGAAGTGAATATTTGGGTTCTACTTTTATGGGAATATTTTTTGACCAGCTGAGTGTCGTGTTGGCATGGGAGACCATCCTCCAGAAAGGTAGAGGTAAAGTTTCTGTGCACATAATGAAGGCGTATGCGGAAATTGGAGGTATAGCTTAACTCATTCTTAACCTGGGTCCTCGACGGAGGTGAGTGTTCAGCTTCACTCCCCGTCTGCTTTACCCACGTGCGAAAGATCCTCCGGTACCCAGCGAATATAAGGCTGCGTGGACTACAGAGCCGGTTTGGACGCTTTGGAGAAAAGATAAATATGTTTCCCGTGACAGGAGTCGACGCACCGTTTTCTGGGTTGTCAGCCCCTAGCCTAGTTACTATTCCGACTATATTACGCTGTCCCGCCTCCAGACAATGCACTGTGAATGTCATTAATGACTGGTAGAGATGGTATCGATGTGTTTGTGTGACTCCAGTTTTTAGTACTTCTCTGATGACGCGGTTCTGATCGTCTCACGACTCTGATAATGTCTGGAGATATGCCGATATTGATGTGAAGTTGGAAATAATATGTGGTTGCTGCTGCGGTCTTTCTTTTGGACAAAGATGAATCGAGCACATTTGGACTTCTGTTGATGGTGGTTGTCGACGTAGCGGTAGATCTCCTTCACGTATGGTTCACGCGGCAGGTCAGACAGTTGACGAGACGCCTAAGCACTCATGATCCTAGACCGCTCGAAAATGATCCATGGTTTAAATCCCATTGGATGTATGTCTACGGTGTTCTGTGCCATTGTATATAGGGAGAGGCCTTGCGAATTAGCCTAAGCAAGGAGTCGTACCGAAACGGAAATGTCTGCACTCATAATGAAAGTTGTAGAACAGTGGTTCCCAACCTGTGGGTCGCGGATTTCCAGGGGTCCGCGGGGTTTATTCCAAGGTGTCTAAAACTATACAGTATGTAGACTCACTAAGCAGTAAATCTCGCACATATGCTAAAAGGTGAATAAAAGTGAAGTCCCTGCCCACACCATGAAGGCGTATAGTGGGAGTAGAGGTACAGCTCCGCACATTCTTAATCTCGGCACTAGTTGGAAGTGTTAGTTTGTCTGTATGTTATTCCGATTACCTCGCATTTTATTTTCTGGCTGTCTTGTAATCTGGGCTTATCAGATTTCAGTAGCGTTACGAAAGGCTGTCTCTATATACAACTCTCAAGCCTCCGTCACTTTACGTGAGGATCTCGTGTAATCGCTGCTCTGACAGATGTGCTGCAAACGTATCTTACTGCACAACGGGTAATTTGACGTTTTAACTGTAATTATCATTTATAAATAACGCCTCAGTTTTTATAAATTTCTGAAAGACACACCAAACGTTTATTTGTAGTGCAGAACACGCTTAGAACTAAATTATAATTCGCGATATTTTAAACAAGACATTTGATAACACGTGCAGCAATTTAGATGTTATCCGATTTAATTATGGCGTGTACAACTAAAGACAAATGATCAGAACTGGGAACGCCTTGTAGCCTAGAGTGTGAACTTATAATTGTACGTAAGCATTACTCCACGTGGGCATATTGGGGTCGAGGTATGTAGCTTGACGCACTGAATGTTACAGTGTGTGTAAACACTCCATGGTGCCGTGATTAATGTAGCATGTTAACTAACCATACATTCGTTGTCATGTCGGAACGTATGTTACAGGACCGTCGTCATGCGACTGACAAATCCTTGCAACAAACTTATTGTCAAGCTAAGTGTAAGTGTGCAGAAAATAACAGATTGTCTATTTACCGAAATATAAAGTTCTACATTTTTAACTATTACAGCTGTCTCAATAAAACAGACTGAAAGTAAAGATTCAAGTCTTCTGATAACTGACGCCATGTACACTGGAAAATAGTTACCGACGTTTCGGTAGAGCGTAGTGCCTCCATCTTCAGCGTCACGAATTCTAAGTTTGAATGCATGGTACTTTATCTAGTTCTCGTTATTATGATTTGATGCGTTTGACTTAGGAGAGAATTTTTCTCGGTCCTCTTGATTCTGAAGATGGAAGCACCACACTTCTTCAAAATGGCGGTGAATATATACCAGTCGACACGGCGTAACATCTCATCAGCACCACTGTGAGAACCTTAAATCTCGCGTAGACTGAAGGTATTTGAGCACTAATACAGATGAGAGTGTTGGAATCTGAAGGAGAGGAAGTTACAGAATACTGCAGACCATCTGATTGTTACCTATTGTAGGAGTGTCTGGTACTGGAACACAGTACTGTGCCCAAAATGTTAAGCAGGTATTTCATATGAAGACTTGGTGTTTTCATGGCGATCAGTCTTCGTTCTCGAGTCTTAATGGTTTCGCAGCATGTTGAAGTGTTGACATTCACACAGTTTGTAAATGTAGCTTTCTGCTTCAGGTGGTGGCAGGTTGTTCCTTCGAAATGTTGGTACCCATATACCAAACTACAAGTAGTCTTATCCCAGAAGCCGTGATCTTAATACGTCTTTTTACAAATGTCCTAATTTGTATAGGTTTTCTGTCTCTATATTTGTGAAGTTGCGTTTTCTGAATGTAAGAAGTAAAACTTCCACTATTGCTTTGTGTGGGATCTGTTTTTCAAAGAGATTAATTTGCGTGTAGCGCGCATCGTACTGTAATTAGGCCAGATTGTGCCAAATTAATTCAGTAGGCGACTGAATGACGGCAGTAATAAGTCGTGGAAAGAACAGCTGAATGCGGCATTGGGCTAGCAGTCGTGTTTTTACTAAGTAGCTGAATGGAGCGATGTCCTTTTTGAGAATCTGATATTCGTACATTTCCTGCCATTTGTGAAAAACAAAGCCCGGTAATTTAGCGTGTTTACATGAGCTCGGCGCTGGTCCCTGTTCTGAGCCGGACGTGTCGCGTCTGTAGTGTGTGCGTTTGTGGTCTATTTTAATTCTGCTCTCTCATTTACGCCAATTGTCGTGTTGTCCCTTTAGGTATTGTGATTGGAATTGGATATGAATTTCTTAGTTTCCACAACTGTGCTTGATTTGATGACTCAGAAAATATTTGGCGAAGATTAAACAACTGTTTCAAGGAAGCATTTGATGTTTAAACACTATAATTAGTGGGCCTGTGTACTGATTAATCGTTTTATCATGTCTTTATTATTCTGTGTAGGTACGTGTAGTTGAATTGTCCTAAGACGCAGAGTTGGACGATGCCTGTGTTTTTTATTGCATGAACCCCTATAAGAGTACTTTGCTACGTTATGGAAGAGGAATACATTTTGGAAATACGGAGGGGGCAAACTGTGTTAATTAAGGAAATCGCGGGATGGGGTCCAGTGTATAATGAGAAGGTGCTTGTGAACAGTGAATTGCAGTGGCGTAGCTAGGTTTTTTTACGCCCGCGCCAAGCAATAACAGTGGCCGCCACTGATAGAAATTGCTTTAAAGAAATCACATTTATTGAATTTAATATTATATATCTGTTATTTAAAATTTGTTGAGCGCAGAAAACCAATTTTTTTAATTTAAAATATTCATTTTGCCGCCTATTTTGTTGCCCCTTGTACTCTGCTACCCGGGGCGGACGCATCACTCGCCCGACCGTAGCTACCCCCGTGTTGAATTGAGAAGGGTATGGGATATAGCAGTCGAGGCCTGTTTTGAGATACTGTCTTTGTAGAGGGTGTGGAAAGCCAGTGTTAAGATAGTTGATCTCCTGGTAGAGATTCGAAACCGGAACCTCCGGAACATGAAGCAGGTTGTTTTATCACCCAACCGCGACGTTCGGCGCGTGGGAAAGACTTTCATACTGAAAGGTTTTACTTGTTCGGGCATTAGGTTGATACATCGAGCACGGACTAATAATCAGCAGGAAAAGTTCTGAGATATCACAACGCTGTACCTTTTGAAGCACTTGAGTTGGCGCAGCAAGCATGGGAACAGGGATGGCTAATGCCTGTACAGATTTGTAACACGAACATAGTGTAGGTCGGGTCCAATTAAATCATTTCTCCAAGGAATGCATTAGAATATCGTGCAGGAGTCTTTCGAAATCGCGGGTAATTGAGGAGTTTTAAAAGTATCTGCGGGCTGGTCGCTGGTGTAAGTAGCTTTGTAATTACAAGTTGCATCAAGTTAGAATACGTCAAAAAATATATCAAGCGGAAAAAAAACTGGTAAAATGATTTTTGCAAGTATTTTCATAATCTCGGATATATGCATGGTTTAAATGGTTTTCGTGAGATTATTTGTAACATAATTGTTTCGTTGTAACGGCGTTATTGTGATGTTTTACGCTTCTGATATTTGAAAGTTTGCTAATCAAGCAAGAGGCTGGCTCTGCGTAGTCGTATATTCACTTTCCGTGTTAAAAAAGCGGTTCGCAGTCACTGTGAATGTTCTCTTCCATGTTTCTCACGAGTAATGCGATGTTATTCTCCCGTTTAAGTCAACGTACCCCAAATGGTCTCTTCCTTTGAGGTTTCCAGCTAAATTCTAACAGTATTATTTTAAGCGTACGAAGTAACCATGTTATGTGGGGGCCTTACAGATATGAGGGTAATTGCTAACTCACTGAATAAGTTGCTGCAGACGGCCGAGAGGGGGTGCCTTTTAAGGGTTAGTCGTAGGGCTGCAGTACTTCACCGTCATATGTCTTAAAGAAACTTTTACAAAGGCCGCGGGCTTAGTCCAATTATTTGTGAAATAAAGCAGGATAACATTGAGGTGGATATTAGAAATACGTATTGTGAGGGCGGGTGAGGGATGTAAATGGTTTAGGTTCATATCCAAGGGCGGTCTTTGATATTAGTGGTGCTGAACTTTCGGGTTCTACTATTACACTGTTGGAGTAAGAATTGCAGTGAAAGACATCTTACCTGATTAAATTGTAGCAGGTTGTAGGAATGTTCACTGTAACCAAAGCGATGTCTGCATATCCACTGACATGTCCAACGCTTTCAGCACAGACACAGATAACTCACGTGGGCGCAGTGTGCATGTCTTCTATCTGACATTTATAATATATACGTACCATGAAGGCACGGAAACTGTACCACGACTGCGCAGCCAGTGCGCGCTCCTGTCAGACTGACAGCACAGAGTTTGCTCACTGACTGTAAAATCGAGGTGACTACATTCGTCTTCTGCTTCCCCACTCTTTGTCAGTGCCTATATTTCACGTTTTCTTTCACGCCGGCTTGACTTGGTCTGTATTGTGCCCGACTCAACTTACCGTGTACTCCATACCTTGAAAATACCGAAATGAAATTCGTATTTCATTAATCAGAAACTGAGCGGTAGTGTTCTTGACTTCGGTTCCTTAGGTTCCCGGTACAAATGTCGTCCGGGTTACTGGGTGTCCTTTCAGAGATGTTTGTGGTCTTCTTCACTCTGTCGGCGAATGACCACGCCCGCCTCTTTCCAAATCTTTACCCATCCACAGTTGATGATCATATTTCCATCTCATTCAATGTCTGTAATTTGAACGTTGTTGAGTAACCAACAATCAACTGGTCCGTGATGTGATACGCCTAATTTAGCCGTTGGAAGCGTAAACATCCGTCTTAAGTCGTGCTGTTTTTGCTTCATATTTGGAAGGTCCTCGGTTTTGATCCCGGCCCTGAGACAGGTTGCCCAAAGTGGTTTTGTTTCTTTTCTTTAGTTACCTGCAATGTTTAGATGGCGCATTAAAACATACAATATCAGCTTCCATTCACACCTTCCTGAAATCATAATTCACGGACCAGTATCAAATTCAGTGCTTTATAACCTTTGCAGTCGTAAAGCGTTCTTATCCCTTTAAAAGACAAAAAGTAACTTGAATTATATTTAAATATTCAGTTCGTACCGCGCAGTAAGCACACTCCGTCTCGGTTATAAAAACCAATCAATTAGTGCTGTACATGAAATAATCGCTGTTTGTTCTGAGATCCACACAAAACACATAAATACGTCCATACTGCGCAGTAAACACACTCCGTCTCAGTTATACAAACCAGTCAGTTAATGCTGTACAGTGAAATAATCGCTGTTTGTTCTGAGATCCACACAAAACACATAAATACACTGTGTGGGCAGAACGTAGAATTTGTGAATGTTACACCTGGTGGTACATATAGTAACCACTGGGCCTTAAAGGGTTAAATAAAAAGGCATACCTACACGTACTTTGTGGGAGCCGGGATAGCGTAGTCGGTGTAGAGGCTAGGCTACGGGCTGGACGACCCGGTTTTCGAATCCCGGCAGGGGCAAGAAATTTATCTGTTCTCCACAACGTCCAGACGGGCTCTGGAGCCTACCCAGCTTACCATTCAGTGGCTTCCGGGGGTAGAGCGGCCGGGCCGTGGCGTCGACCATTCACCTCCATCTACAGCCGAGGTAGGAATGAGTGGATCTGTACGTCTGCCTGCCCTTATTCCTTTATGGCGCTGTCAGGGACAACTTTACCTTTACATTTCCACGTACTTTGTTCGTCTTGGTTTTCCGTGTGGCAAATTTTGTTGTTAGATGCTGTCTTTGTAGTATTATATCTTTGCGAGGCTTGAGGTTATTACAGCAGTGTTGATGAAGAATCAGTTCAGTTATGAGGGCGGGTCGACGTTTCGGACGAGCTTGCTGTTTCCATCCTCAGGGTCCAAAAAATTCAGAAAGAGCCTTTTTTATTCTGAAAATGGAGATTGAAAGCTCCTCCAAAACATTGGAAAATGTTTACCAGTGTACCCGGCGTCATATCACGGAAGACTTCAGTCTTATTCCTATCAGCTTCGCCTAGTTGGGTTTTGAATCTGGAAATGACATTCTAGTCCTTGAACTGTAGACTATATTGTTTCTTTACGCTTCAGGAATACTAACACTGCATAATCAAATAGCTCTGTCCTTGTATGTACTTTTTTTTCAGAAACGTGCAAATGGTTTCTTTTGTTTAAATACTTCCGTAGCACGTCTTACTTTCAAATATTAAGTTCCTAAAAACGTAAAAGGTAAAGTTGTCTCCGCACACGCCGTGAAGGCATATAGTGGAGTGGAGGTTTAGCTCCACCCATTATTAACCTTGCAGTTAGGTGGAGGTGAGTGGTATACCTCACGCCCCGGTCCCTTTACACCCCAGCGAAAGAGCCGCCTTTACCTGTTCAATAGGAGGCTTGGTGGGTCCAGAGCCGGGGTGGACGTTAGAAGAAGAAAAGCATCTCTCGCTCCTGCCGGGATTCGAACCCCGGATATTAGTTTCGTAACATCAGTAGCATCAATCACTAATGCCAGTGAATGTAACAGTTCTGAAAGTTTGTTGGTAATAGAATTTCAGAATAATTAAATTTCTTCAGAATTCTTGTTTGTAGATTGCAAAACAACCTTACGGCCGCGCGAAGTATGCAGGCCTGTTGAACTTCTAGTTTGATGAGGTTAGCCTAGTAATGAACCACTGAAGCTAGGAATGTGACTTTTTTTTTTCATCGTGAGAGATTATAAACATGCTTGCAGATTATGCGTATTTTAACAACGACCAATATGGCGACGCTGCGAAACTGAAGTTGCGAGATTTGACGTTCACACAGCGGTGTTTCTGAAGATTCAAGTCTTGTGGGATGTTACGCTATGTATGTCGGTAAATAAGTCACCGACGTTTCGGAGGATCGCAGCGCTTTCATCTTCAGGTTCAAAAGTCCAAGAAAACTGCTTGACCCCGGAAGACACATGACAAGTTTAACATCATTTGAATCTGCGTTAGCTGTCTGAATTCTGACATTCATGTGAATTGTATATAAACGTGCAGTAGCCGCCGCACAGAGAGTACTGCCACAATTAGGGGGATAGTCGGTGTAGGAAGTATTTGGTATTTATTGTGAGATTCATACAAAGCACAGAAATACGCTGTGAGGCAAAATGCAAAGTTTGTTAATGTTACAGCCGGATGTGCATATAGTTACCACCTGAATTTTAATGGTTAATGGAAATTGTGTAAAACATTAGTTATTGGGTTGTGTAATTATTAGTTTGCAGTTCTTCTTTGTCGTCGCCCTCGGTGGACTAGTGGTTAGGGTTCGATCCCTACCGAGGACGATGGATTTTTAAGGGTGATAAAAATCCGGAGCACCACTTCCTTCGGAGGGGAAGTAAAGCCGTCGGTCCCATGTCGTAGATTTACGGCATGTAAAAGAACCTTACGGGCATGAATAGAACCAGTAATGTCCGTAAGCCACATTCAGCGGCCATTTCTCACCCAAGTCTCCTGACTGCCTGCCAGATGGCTCTGGCAGTCACATCAGGATTGAGCAAAAACTTGTGCGGTCAGTGAGCTGGTTACTCACTACAGAATGCACACTTAACGACCAGGAAACCTTCGGGAAAAGAAGGAGGCTTTGGCCCACCCCGGGCTGTAACGCCAATGGAAGAAGAAGAAGTTCTTCTTTGTGTCATGCCTGAAACATTTTCCCCATTACGTCTTTTTGGCATTAAGAGATCTGTGAAGCAGTGTGACGTCTGTGACCATATTCTGTCTCTATAAAGACTTTTGCTGCATTTCCGTGGACGACTACAAGCACATACGTTCATTTAAGTAGTTCCATATTTTTGTTGTTGGAACTAACATGCTTTTGATTAAGGTTAGCCGTGCTTCTTAGTGACTGCCATAACACATGTTGTAATTCAGAGCATGGATCAGCACTTTTACTCAGCGGGTTGTATATTTCATTTCCCATTGTGGGTGTATTTATGCACTTGGATAGATGTTCTTTGAATATAAATGGAAGGTATAAATATTCAGTTCGTGTAATGCGGGCGGCAATGCTGAAAATTTCTCCAGGTTAGGCATGACTCAGTGCTGCCATCGTATGTGCTGAATGCGTTTCGTGTGGTGTTCATGGCCAAGGCATTCTTCGTTTCACTTCTGTAACATGTGGAAAGGTTTATTCCATATACATATTTAATACAACCTATAAATTTGTTGTCGCAACCTTAATCGAATTTCAAAAATTCATAAATTTCTTGTATTTTATTATATGTTCAGCGTATCAGAATCTGAGGTACGATGTTTATACACGTGTGGCTGTGAAGCATAATGTAATACTGTTTTTTCGGATGTGACGCCGTGTAGTCTGATAGATCTATCACCGTTTCGGAGGAGCCTGCTATCTCCAGCTTCAGGGTAGAAGACCTAGCCTGAGGATGGGGCTGGAACGTTTTTTAGGAGAACGCGTACTAAGTTTGAGAGCCTGACGATGAGGGGCATGTTCGGTACTAACAGAGGGGAAATAGCAGGGGGCTGGAGAAAATTGAATGTCTGTAGCCTCGTAATTTACTCGTGTACTTTGCCGAATATTGTTGGGTCTATTAAGTGAAGGGGGTTCATGTAGGTGGGGTGTGCAGAATGTTGGAGAGACGCGAGAGATGAGTTTACAGATTTAGTCGGATTATCTGAAGGGCAGGAAGGGAAGAGACAAATATGAAGACCCCTGCACGTTCGTGTTCATCTGAATCGTGTTTCCAGGCATCTCACTAAACCTACACCTTTTGTCTAATACAAACACATACATGTTAAATAATTGCCTAATAGATTGTTTAATTAGGAGAAGCCGGTAGTCCTGTACTGTGGAGTCGCAGTACTCTTGATCGTAATCCGTGGAGGATTGAAGATAATTTGACTAAAAATCGAAAGAACATAATATTTAATTTGATAGATGCTGCGAAGTCGGAATAGGCTTGGCTAATCCACTGAGGGCAGATATAATAACAACCTTACTTATCGCGATTAAATGGGGATTTCGAAATGTTGTGAAACTAACATAACAAAAGCGAGCAATAGCTTCTTCAGCCTCGCTCTTTAACAATCCATTGCAACGCGCAGTCCGCCCGACTCGTGTCTGCGGTCCGCGAGATTTTTCGAAACCTTAATTTATACAGCCTGTTAGAATTAAGGACAGTTTTTTGTTACCTGGTGAACTTCGCACGCGGAGTTCAGTTCTGCAAAGGATATTTAATTATTACAAACGGGTATGTAACTCCCATCGACACAGCTGTTTATTAATATTGTTGTTAGTTCTTAGAAATGCAGTGGCGACATGTTTCGACCCATATTTGTGTCATCTTCAGACCAGTATTCACATAAATTACAATCGTATGCTTAATGATATGTAATATAATTACGCGTCCAATTGTAATTTATTTTATGTGAATACTGGCCTGACGATGACCTAAATATGGGTCGAAACATGTCGTCATTGCATTTATAACAACTAATAACAATATTAACAAACAGTTGTGTCGACGGGAGTTACTTAGCCGTTTGTAATACAGTAACACACAACGGGATGTCTGATTTAAAAAAAAAACGATGTTTAAGGTGCAACAGCCTTCGTGTATATTGCATGAGAATATAACTATGTTGGATACTGTCCGACATTTGACATTGGGAGGAGTGAGAAAAATACGGAGTGGTAAGCTCCATCTTCGTTACTCTTTCAGCTTTAAGTATGTTATGATAATTATTAGTACGAGTGTACTTTAGTCATAATTTTATAGCATCTGAGTGTATGTTTCTTAAAGAAATTGTCAGTGACAAACACACAAAGGCGATGTTATCATTGAGGTTTTTTCACTCTTCAAAAATAATTTTAAGTCTTAAATATTAAATAATGATGATGATAATAATAATAATAATAATAATAATAGATCTTGTCCTTTTCTTTGGACTCCCTTGATTAACCCGGAATTAAATTGTTGTGTTGAATTTTATTGCAGTAATATCAGTAGTGTTTCAATTGTTATTTTAGTCCCACAGTCATTTAATATAAAATAAAATGTTACTTAAAATGCGGCTTTTCCCGTTAACTATCGGTTTGCAGCCCGTGCAGAGTTTGGAGATTTGCAGATGTTCCTTGTGCAATGAAAGTTTGCTCAACACTGATGTATTGGTTTTGCGCGAGACCTTGGCTTTGCCTTCAGGCGAAGGCGTGAAGGAAGGCAGTACTGTGCTGAATGTTGTTGAAGCTTTTGTTTTCTGTTCATTAGCTGCGTTCCTTGAAGGTTATGAAGGAGGTTAATTTTCAACATGCAATAACATAAATAAAGCCTGTGAATCATCTTACGTGTAAGAAATTTATATACCGGGTTGCTGTAATGCCAACGCTGTAGACTCGGACTCCTTCGAATGTCGGCCAAATTGTCGGCTATCTCGACTGAAGTTTTTCATAGTTTTCGTCATTATTTATCTTTCTTTTTTCACATTCCTCCGTCCCTCGCTAACTCTTTGTTTCCTGTCGGAAACATAGCTGTACTAAGCGGAATAATTTTTAGGGGACATTCGGGCTGTTTTAAAATCACAGCTTTGCGGGATATTTAGCACCTGCTCGCTTTGTTACCCGTGCGGTGCGCTGCATACAGATGTTATAAGGGCCCCTTTCTTTGCTTTGCATTTCTGAAAGGACGGTGTAATGGGAGGCAACAGCATAAACAAAGAACTTGAGCGACCAAATTGTTTGGCACACTTCACAGCGCGCCGTGCCGCGGTAATCTGACTTGACACGCTGCGTGGCAGTAACTGTTCAGAACAATGCATTTTGTTTCACAGGTCTTCAACTGAGACCAATTATTCCTCATCTTTGTCATAATTTGTCTATTCGGGTGCTTTCGTAAGCATTGTTAAGCTGATTCAGATCTTCCTTATGCTGTCTCTCGAGCGATTCTGCTAGCGTGGGTGATGAATCTTTCTTGATTGAATGACTTTTTCAGCTGCGTAGGTTGTATAGCATCGAATGGTAGGGGTTTTGTGTGTGTATGTGTGTGTTTGTGTGTGATGGATTGGAAAAGACGTGGATATGAATGGTATGGACTTACTGTATGATACTACCTCATCATTTTTCAGGTAAAATTTAAAGTTGTCCGTGTAGGCTACGAAGGCCTATGGAAGTGGAGGTATAGATCCACTCATTATTGACATTAGATGCAGATGAGTGGGTTTAACTGCAGGACTTGACCACGTTACCGCGGGCGGAAGAGCCCCCGGTAACAACTGAATAGGAAGGAAATTGGGTGGGGCGTTTCGGAAGTTTCGGAAGAGATGAAAATCTGTTGTCCCTGCCGAGAATTGAACCACGATTACTCCTAATCCAGCCCGTAATTTATTCACTGTACCGACTACGCTATCTCAGCTCTCATTTTACGTGTTGCCTGAAGAAAATCGTGAAAATCTTCATTTGTGTAGCAGGTCTGCTTGCCGAGATTTGAAGTAGGGACATAACCAGTGTGCTGTGGGATTTGATTTCGGTACAGACAGCGTTGTTATTGTGTCTGAGTATTACGCATGAAGGCGTATAAATGGCGTGGAGGTAAAGTTTTATGCAATTAAGGGGTGTGGATGGAAATGGGGTCGTGAGATCTACGCTCCGGCCACTTCACTTGCGTGGGAAAAGCTGCGTGTTACATATTCGACGTGCGGCTGGGCGGGGGCCCACCGTGAGCCCCACATTTGGTGTTATAGAGCTTTCGGCTGTCCGCGCTGAGAGTTTGCGTGGTTATTCTTCGTGTCTCTGGGCGATTTACTTTAAAAGTAAGGCACGAACGTTTGCGCCCGGCTTATCATCCGTAATTATTCTTCCATATCTCATTGGACTCATCCTAGAGGAGCCGAATAAACAACATCTTTCGACAGAGTTGCTTCGAGAGTTCAACGTGTTCACCGTGCATCGTGATGTAACATTAATAGTCAGTCGCTTTATGTAACAGACTTTGATATTAGGAACAAGTGAAAAGCGAGTAGCGAAACGTAGGCCCTTGGCTCATGTATAGGTTTTGAGGTTCTGACGGTTGTGAAGATGCATACTGCCGTGTTCTGGTTTATGCCCCTGTGTAGTCGTGGGTGCCGACGTTGCGGAGGAAATACTTAATTCATCTTAAGAGTAGAAGTGAAGATGAGGACAGTATATTCCCCTGAAGCACTGATATCATCCTCCCGGACTACAAGGTTTTAGAACCCAGAAGCCATATGAATATGGCTCGTAATTTTGTTTCTCTGGGGTGATAAGCACAGTGGTTGTGTTAAACGATGCTGAAGTTGTTTTAGATCTAAATTTACCAATATTACTTGTCACACTGAAGTAAGACCTGCATAAAAGATAATATATATGCAACATGCGAAATTCTGGGTCTTCACAGCAATGTTGCCGAAGATTCAAGTCTTCTGGGATGTTAACGCCATTTAGATTGGTAAAGAGGTGTATTGCTCGATTTTGAAAATGAAGGCACCACTTCGAAACGTTGGCAGCTATTTAGCAGCCTACACGGCATCATAGTCAAGAATATTTGTATCTTTAGAGACAACATACCTGTCTGTATAGGAGATCCTTTGCGGTCCAATAATGTAGACTGAAAACTATTGTGAAGTTCGGGAATCGGCTGTCGAGGGTAGGGTGGGGACGGGACAAGCCAGGCGTCTGTCCCCTTCCCCCTTTCACAGAATTTTTGGGAAAATGAAAATTTAAAATAGAAGGAAATGTACCAATTTTTAATACCAAAAATTAAAATTATTTAAAATATGTATTAGCCCTTGAATACAAAAATGCCTAAAAACTTTTGCAACAAAATCTGTAAAATTATTCTTAATCTGTTTAAACATAAGTTTGTAAGCATTTTTGTTCTGGCTGCCCCTTCAGAAAAATTCCTGACTGCGCTTGCGCTTGTGATGTGAACTGACTACTTAACAAAGGGAGACTGTTGAACACGGAAACATGACTGGAAAGAAGACAAGAGTAACGGAAAATAGTGTTTGAGTGTTCTTTGTTTTGTGTTTTTATAAGATTGCTACGTACAGTTTGTATTCAGAATGTGTCCTAGAAGGAACATTACTGCCTCAAATGGGAAAGAAATCGAGCTGCCGACAAACTATGTCCAGAATATCTTAATAGATTGTTGCAAAGTGTGAACAGAGAGGAAGTAAGTAAGAAAGGAAACTCTGAGCAACAGTATGTGCTGGTAGTAGCATGTAGTAACATGTAGTGCACAAAACTGACCCCGTGGTTGTCTAGAAATTACCCTTCTTTATGGTAACCCAACATCCAGTACTGGGCATGATCCTGTTAAGCCCAGTTCACACGTTCCAACTGAACTTTGTTAAGACGCAATTTAAGTTTAGCCCCCCTATGTACGTCTGCTTCTACCAATCTCCCAAGTTGTGGATTTCCCCCAGGTTTTCTGACAAAAATTTTGTCTGCATTTCTCATGTTCCCCATCCTATACGCTTCACATCCTCCGTGGCTTGATAACCCTTTCGCCACTTTACCTTGACTGGCTGTGAAGTCCACCAGCCTACTGTCCATTGGATACCGGGGGCTCATCTCCCATGGGTAAAGCGATCTGAACTTGCAGCTGACCACTCATCACCTAGGGCAGTGTAGAGCAACCTTTCTTGCGCAAGGGCCGTTTGAAAATTTCCAAACCCTGCGCGGCCCACAAACCAATATTTAACATCATATGTCTTGTTTTTGAAGGAAAATTTATTTTGTACTAAGCGATTAAAAGACAGTCTCTGCGACAGGCCGATCCCTCGTCCAGAGGAGTCCTACCGAAAGTTTGTGTCATTGAATGTGATCAAGTGCAACAATAACCCTCTACACCTATAATGAGTTGGTGCACAGAGGTCAGAATAAGTCAGAAACAAAGATTAAAAGACAAATTACTACTAATTATTAGTGAAATTAATATTGCAGTTAATTATAATTGAATTTTTAGGACGTACATTACGTTTAAGAATGGAAGGATGTCAGTGATAAACTTGCGCTATTACTTTGTGACTGATTTTTTAAAGAAACATGGGAATTCCATTCTGTAAAATTGTGACTGAAATACACTTGCACTAATTATTATTAGAACGCACTTAGAACTGAAAGAGTAAGGGGGGATGGTGGAGCTTACCCCTCCGTATATTTTTGTCACTGCTCCCACTGTAAAGTTTCCAACATACGATGTTTGCCCATGCAATGTGCACGTGCACGCACCCCGTTAAAAGTTAAATATCGTTTACTGGATATGACTGCGGGTGTGACGTTTACCAAGTCACTGGATCCTTCATCCTGATGGGGAAATATTAGTTAAATGTGTTAGCAAAATCTCGCGGGCCGCTGACTTAACTTCGGCGAGCCACGTCCTGCCCGCGGGCCGCGGGTTACAAATCACTGACCTAGGGCTTTTGGTTAAGGATGCGTCATGCTTAATTACGCACAATACACATTTACTTTTACCATACTTTGGGATTCTGGCGTACAAAATTGTACGTGTGGGATTATTTAATGAAGTTTTACTGTGCATCTGATTTGGAACTGTGACAGTGGCATGTTATTTACCACGTGTATATGTGTGGATGTATATGAGACAGGAACATACTGGATTACTGCCACTCTGTGGTCGTGTACTGATCGCATTAAAATTTCATTTCAGATGTTTTTTGATACCAATATGGGGTGTATTTAACGAAACGCAAGGGACAGTTCGCTAGTTGCTATAGTAATGTGCTTGTTTTCCGTCAGCGACTGTGTGATTTGTATACTTTATTACATGTTTCGGCACAAGTTGTGTGCCAGCGTCAGACCATTACGTAACATGAGGACGGAAGTATGTCCTGTTATGCCTATGTGTGTGTATATATATTATATTATATAGCCGAGAGTTTGAAGGTGATGTGCCTTTATACACGTGACTTACAACATACAGTGGATGTGTAGTACAACTTTAATGTACCATTTGGAATCATTAAAGTGCTGGTGTTCTCCATTTTGTGTGTAGAGTACAAGGAAGAACACGAGAAAGAGATAATATTGGTGAATCGCCAATTAGCCCCTTTAATTTTTCCCCCCCATGGCGCAAGAGCCCCTAGTGGGTAAGGGCTCCTAATTATCGAGGCTTTACGATCACTCTCAGTTTGACACACCACACTCGATAGGACTCCTCTGGACGAGTGATCAGCACGACGCAGAGACCTCTACCTGACAATACACAACACTCGCAAGAGGCAGATATCCATGCCCCTGGCGAGATTCGAACCCGCAATCCCAGCAAGCAAACGGCCGCAGACCCACGCCTTAGACCTCGCGGCCACAGGAATCGGCAGCCGGTTTAATCAGTGGCGTTAGGTTTTATGACGCCCGGGGCGAAGAATGACAATGACAACCCCTGACAAGAACTTTAAAATTATTGCAGTTATTTATTACATTTCATTATATTTGTCTCAGTAATTTAAAATTTGTTGACTGCATAAAATCAAATTTTTCATTTAAAATGTTCATTTCCCCGCCCTTCGGAATCTGTTGCCTCGGGCATCCTCACCACTCGCCCCGGATGGTAAGAACATATACCACTGTTTTAACGTTAAAAGTCCGAAATTTCGCGTTTGACTTGGTTCTTGGAATAAACAACAGTAATGTTTCCGAACGTCTTTAACCGAATTGACTTAATCAGAAATATCCTGTTCATACCATACTTTTTAATATTGTTCAGACTGGCATCGCCCTTGAAATTGTTAGGCATGCCTCACGAGTGGCCCTTGCCGTAACTAATGTAGTTCTGCTCGAAGTTCGACGGGGTTTGTCTGGTATCAGGTGCATGCGTCCTTGTTCCATTGAAACGAAGCCCTGTCCGGCCCCCGTTGCAGTGGGGGGTGGGCATGTTCTGCACAATGTTCTGGAAAGCGAGTTGACCACACGTATTCGTGTCACTTTCTATGTGTCCCCAGTAGACATGTTTTCTGTGGTCTCCATTTACCGCACCCAGTGTTTTGTGGGAACCAACTGCTGCAGTGAAACGAAGAATGGAAGGCGCCGCGTTACATTTATCTGGCTTACATTAGTATGTATTGCATGCAGGGCAGTGCAAGGTCGGAATGTTGTTGTCTGAGAGGGTCACTGCGAAGTCTGCATAGTGCCATGCTTATTGTCCTTCAGCTGTAATTCAGCAATACTACTACTATCACTACTACTACTACTACTACTACTACTACTACTACTACTACTACTACTACTACTACTACTACTACCACTACTAGGCCCTGCCATGGCTCAGGCGGTTAGTCGCCGGCCTCTCACCGCGGAGGCCCGCGTTCGATCCCGGGTCAGTACATGTGAGATTTGTGGTGGACAGAGTGGCACTGGGACAGGTTTCTCTCCGAGTTGTCGGTTTTCCCCTGTCAATTTCATTCCACTGGTGCTCCATTAATTGTAAAACTTGGTAAAAAAAACTGCTCATCTTCATCGCAGAGGTTACACAATAAGCCTTCAGGCTGCGGCACGTCTGTAGCATCTGCTGCGGGGCCCTTCATCACGGAAAAAAACTACTACTACTAATAATAATAGTAATAATAAGTTCAATACTTGTTTATTTACACACTATCTTAACAGCACAAAGGCCAATTACAAAGCCAGCACAAATACACAGATACAACAGAAATACATAAAATAAGACATTAGTTATGATCTTTCTTGTTATAAACCCACCATTCCTGATCTTCCCCTGTGACTTAGATGGTTTGGGATATGTGTGTACTGTATAGTATAGTAGCCAAAACTGCTATAGATACATAGCGCAAACCATCTAACCACAATCCTTTTTTGTAGCCAAAGCGGAGTGGTGGGGTTATAACAGGAAATATTCTCATAATAATGTAAATAATAACAATAGTAATTTCACCCTTAATAGGGTTGTGTCATTATGAAACAGAAGCATGTGGGTTTAAGCCGTGCCATGGCTCAGGCGGTTAGTCGCCGGCCTCTCACCACGGAGGCCCGGGTTCGATCCCAGGTCAAGTCCATGTGAGATTTGTGGTGGACAAAGTGGCACTGGGACAGGTTTTTCTCCGAGTTGTCGGTTTTCCCCTGTCAATTTCATTCCACTGGTGCTCCATTACTTGTAAAACTTGGTAAAAAACTGCTCATCTTCATCTTCATCACAGGGGTTGCACAATAAGCCTTAATGCTGCGGTGCGTCCGTAGCATCAGCTGCGGGGCCCCCTCACCACCCAAAAAAAAAAAAAAAAAAAAAAAAAAAAAAAAAAGAGGAAGAAGAAGAAGAGGGTTTAAATCCAACTTTTTTAAAACTTAATATTGTATATCTTCCGTGCAATTGATATACATACATAAATCGGTTTATTGCCAGATTGGTCGTTCGTAGTGCACACAGCTTGACGACATAGCTGACCTCTCGACGAAACTCGAAGAGAATTTGCTACTTCTGGATGTTTGGATGCACAGGATTTTAGTAACAGGCCTGTATTATAATAATTTTAACATAAATTTGTCATCAGAATACATTGGTGTTGTAATGGTATGTTGGCATTGTATAATTTACCATTTATAACTGACAAAGCTATATGCTGATGCTGTATATGTCTTTTAGCATATAATGTTGCTTCCTGAAGATGGCCGATACATGAAGGAGTGGTTATCTATCTGTGGACACGTGCAGTTTGTTGGCAATAAGCTTATTTATATATATTTACCAACTTCTTTATTATTCAAACCCACTGCTGTAGTAAGACTTCACCCTCGATTCCCTGAATCTCATATCGGCTTCCGCTACTTGTGCATAGCATTTGTATTCTGGTTACCATGGCAACACAGATTAGGACGAAGTTTTGAGTAGCCACTTTTGCGTAGGAGGCCTGTTTGTATTCTGCTTTCCGTGGCGACTCTGGTAGAGTGACTTCAGACTCTTTTATATATCATTTGTAGCCTCCTATGCTTACAGTGCAACACCACTTCATTATGCATTCTTTGCAAATTGTGCATAGACTTAACTGCCGTAGAGATCGCGTTCATTCGTTCGCGTGTTTCGTCTGGAGAACCGCTAGATGTGTTTTGATGAAATTTGGTATGGACGTTAAGGCATAAGTGATCCTAAGCTCGCATTTTTTTTATTTTCGTACTGCGGTTAATTACAACATGGCGGATGCACGATGGTAATAACATGGAAAATACACGATATTATGAAAAGAGAAGGACACTAACATCACTTCCTAAGGCCGTGCCATGGCTCAGGCGGCTAATCGCCGGCCTCCCACCGCGGAGGCACGGGTTCGATCCCGGGTCAGTCCATGTGGGGTTTGTGTTGGACAAAGTGGCACTGGGACAGGTTTTTCCCCGAGTACTTCGGTTTTCCCCTGTCATCTTCATTCCACCGGTGCTCCATTACGTGGAAAAATAAAAAAAAAACTGATCATCTTTCTCTTCATCTTCATCACACAGGGTTTCACAATAAGCCGTAAGGCTGCGGTGCGTCCGTAGCATCTGCTGCGGGCCTTTCTTCACAAAAAAAAATCACTTCCTAAATGCAGTAACCATAGTAGTCAAGCGTAATGATAATGAGCGGAACTGTACTGACTGTTGCCCGTCGTCATGAGATCTGTTCGTAACGCGTAGGGCCATGCAGAATGCTGAGGTGCACATAGTGCTTTTGGATATGGTGCTCTGTCACTTGTTACAGAGGTTGCTGTTATGAAACGTATAATCCTACGGGGCATTACAAAACTAAAAAGTAAATAAAACATTCTTGGCTATTGGAAGTGAATGCTTGCCCAAAATTAAATCGAGCTGATCTTTCTGTAAACAGGTATGCAGGTTTATCAGCAAGGCACTGCGTCGAATAGGACTGTAAACATTTTAGAAAATTATACGAGCTAAAATGCGTAAGTGGAAGGATAATATTAACTAGGATGGGGAGGGGGCGTGGACTAGATTGATTTGACTCATAATAGGCTCTTGTGAACACGGTAATTAACCTCCGAGTTCCATAAAATATGGGGAGTTTCTTGACTAGCTGAGGACCTGTGAACTTCTCAAGGACTCTGCGCCATGCAGTTATACGAACACAAATGCCGTACCAGACGAGACGGTTCAGTGTATTAAATGCAAATCGGTGTACTTCCATAAGGATGATAAACTTTTTTTTGCGAGATTTTACGCTTTCGTAGCGGTGTACTTGAGATTTCAGTTTTTCTGGGATGGGTTGCCTTGTCCCTAGGTAATTGACGTCCGACATTTCGAGATGACGTGATGGTCTGATCTTCAAAGGTCGAAATACTACAGAAGAAATAAGAATCCCTGGACATTTTGACCCTTGAAGGTGAGACCACCACGTAGTCTCGAAACGTCGGCCACTTGTTATCCAGTGGTATGGCGCCACCTCCGAGAAAGACGGAGACCTCATGCTGTTTTTAACTGAACAATTTGCCTGAATTTTGTAGCTCACGTTGTATGGGATAGAAATTGTCACTGAGCCTTTGTACCGTCGTATGTCACTGAGGGACAGGAGGATTAGATAAAAGTGGGTACTGTGGGATGCCATTTTGTTTTTCCTTGAATATCTTCATACGAGCTACGACAGAAAAATAGTAGTATTTACTGTAATTGGTATACAATAACAGGAATAAAGGCTAACTGGATTGGTCACGTCTTGCGTAGAAACTGCCTTCTAAAACACGTGATTCGAGGAAAGTTAGAAGGAAGGATAGAAATGACGGGAAGACGAGGAAGAAGGCGTAAGCAGCTACTGGATGACCTTAAGGAAAAGAGATGATACTGGAAATTGAAAGAGGAAGCACTAGATCGCACCCTGTGGAGAACTCGCTTTGGAAGAGGCTACGGTCCTGTCGTAAGACAGACTACAGAATGAATGCATGAATATTTTATATCAATCACATTATTTTCAGAGACACAAACTTTTTTTCTGACACTTTTACTACAAACAGTGTATAGCGAGGGCAATATGGCATATTCAGAAATATTTGGTTATTAATACCGTCATGTGAATGATTTTAAAGTTACGCCGTTGTTAAATGGAACCAAACTTCTGATGTGCTATCAAGTAATACAATTACACCTCAAGTAACAAAACTCACCTGGCACATCATCTTTAAATAGTTTTGACACCTGCTCCTGATTATACCACCAAGCAGTAAGAAACTGTCGTACTCCTTAGGCCCTTTTGCATCCCCATTTCCTAATACCTGACTTTCCCCTCCATGATATGTTATTTGCACGAAGTTCATAAAAGGGGTTCGTCTTCGTTAACCTGTCTGTATTATGTACGGCACTACGTGACGAATTTTGATGAAATTTTGTGTGGGAGTTTCTGTAAAAGTTTGTAAAATTTTATTGTGGTCGCTGTCGGTGTAGTATAAAACGTACTGTACATGAAGGTCATATCGAACTTTAAAAAAACGCAGTTAAAATCTGCTCATCGCACATAATAAATTCGTACGTGACATAAAATATAGGCTTACGTATTACATACAGACATGCATGTTGGTCTTTGTGTTAACTCTTCGACTGTGCATGCTGCTGGTAGTCCAGTTTTGAATTTCGTTTCATTTAAAATTGTGTTGTGCATATCTCGCAGTGACATCGCCATTGTGTTTGTTCGTTATATGTGCAGATTTGCTGCTTTCATAGTTTCATCACGTAACCGACTTTCTGGCAGCTGTACCATGCCTTGACTTTCTACATTTGATGTCCGTGACCATGACGTCTTCTTGCATCAGTGACGTTTCAGAGTGACAACAAAATTACGTTAATTGTTGCCCCCCCCCCCCCCTAGATTTCTCACGCTTTTATGTTTCACAGGCCACTGGATTGAGGGAATATTCTGACAACCGGCGCCATATGACCTCTGGATTTCTATTGTATTGGACTTTTGCCACAATATGATTTGTGGCAAGGTCATGTTTGTCTATTTTAATGTTATGTCCCTTAAACTACTCGCCGGATTTCGAGTAAATTTCATATTGAGTTCTCACATTAAAATTGTTGGGAGAATTTAATTTTGGGGCAGGTAGTCAATACTTTACGTCATGATCAAGTTAAAATGTAGTTATGCAAGTAGTCCAAGGATAGTTTTATCCATCTCAGATTTCTAGTCCAACATTCATTCAGAAACATTGGGGCCGGGGGTTGTTTCACGGCCAACTATATTGACTGTAGCATGTTCTGTGTATAGCGCCTTGTCGAAATGTTAAGAACTGCCGACGTTTCAGAAGAACTTGATGTTTCCTTTAGGATCGAGGCTCTGTAATTCTCATTGTGAAGGAATGACTTCCCAAAACGAAGGATTTTACAAGTGTTTTCTCTTCCACTACGAAACAGTCGACCAGTTTCTTAATCGGTCATTAACTGCCATAGATTATTATCGTTAGTAATTGAAGCGTACATAAACGGCGATCCATGAGGTGTCAGAATAATCGGCAAGTGCTTACGTGATCTGTTGACTTGATTCTCGTGACCTGTAAGGAAACAAGATTTGATCTGCTGGTGGCGTATGATACACTGTCATTGGGATGAAGTGTGGTTATCGCTTTCGGACCCTGAATGCACAGGTTTGCTGTCCAATCTAGTATTTGCTTACAGGCGTTTGAATTCCAGCGGCTCGAACATACAGATCTCAAAGTGTTTACTTCCTCCACAACGTAAAGTTCTCCCTAGAACGGGCCATGAAGGCCGAGAGGGGGAGTAGAGGTATGGCTCTACCCTTTTTTTACCCTGGTACTAGATGAAGGTGGTTGGTCAACTCCACGCCCCGGCCGCTTTACCCCCGGGAAAGAGACCCGGTACCCATTGTATAGGAGGCTGGGTGGGCCCCAGGGCCGATCTGGACGGGTGCGGAAAATCTCGCCCCCACCAGGATTCGATTACGGACCGTCCAGCCCGTAGCGAGTCGCTATACCGACTGCGCTATCACGGCCCACTTACTTCCTCCACAAGACTGCATGAAGAGATGGAGGGGAAAGAAAATAACGTGAAGCCTCTCCGGTTGGACACGTGTTGTCAAAGAACTTTAACGTACTACCCGGTTGATCGCAGACGTCGTAGAAGAAAGTGGAAGGATTTTTTTGACTGTGAATGGTCCAGCGGCTTCTTAATTCACGAAGATGAAGATAATTGTGGTGGTGGTTGTGGTCAGTTCTTGATGAAGGTTCCGAATATTTCAATCATTTGCTCGGCCTCCGTGCTCCCAATATTAACGGTATTCATTTTGCTCTCATGTATAAGAAATGAATAAGTTTGGGGTGGTGGGATGGTTTCAGATAGAGGTAGGCGTTACAGTGGCTCAGGCGATTAGTTGCTAGCCTTGCACCGCGGACGCCCAGGTCCGATCCCAGGCCATTGCATGTGGCGTTTTTGGTGGACAAAGACGCACTGGGGCAATTTTTTTTTCTCCGAGTACTTCGGTTTTCTCCTGTCAGTGTCGTTTCACCAGTGCTCCATACTCATTCCTTCATCTATCACCGTTGCTGTATAATGTTAGCGACTGACAGAGTCATTAAATAACATTTGAAGAGAATAATCGAGACATGACTGTGCCAAGCACGCCTCTCTTCAATTCCTCACTGTCCGTTTTCAGTCGACGATGTAATAACGTATGCAGTTGAATACGCCCGAAAATAAACACATATATTAAAATATAAGATACAGAAAGTTATGAGTTTCCTGTTCGGGCTCGCGGAGGTGGGGCATTTTTGAGCTGGAATTTGATTAAAATGTGGTCTTACTGCTAAGTTCATAGATTACATAAAAATTGAAATCAGAGAAACCAAAAGCAAGGCAGGGGAAAGTGCAAGGTTTTGCTCTGTGCGCCCAGTAAAGAGCACCGTGCACGAGAATGTCTTGTTTTGTTCGAGACGAGGCAGTATCTTTATTTGTTTAATTATGTTTTCATCAATCGTGGTTACGTGAAGAAACGATCAGGGTGAGGACTCAAGGTTGTCAACTTGGTACTTACATTGTCGAGCATGCAAGTTATGCAGGTCCTGAATAATGCTCATCAGTTCGAGTGTTTATGTAAAGGTTTATTAATTGGTTCGTAAGTTCTGTGAACCTTTTTACGATAGAGACCTCCGTTAATAGAGACAGTGAGTGGAGATACAGGCAGAGGAGTTTTGATAACATGATGTTGAGTCAGATAATTCGGTGGCTTCCACAGCTAGGGGTTTAATTTTGTTGAAGTGTAATCGGGAGGGTTGTATGTGAACCACATAGTAGCAACTTGGAACGTGGGAATCGTATGAGCGTATGCTTCAAGATGGAGGAAAACCTGTGTGGGTATGGTCGGTCGCAGGATATTCCGGATTTGTACGGCCTTCTGCCCAGCAGTTCAGCAAACAGACGAACGCTAAGTCCTCTGGGGTTTCCCACTCGTGTGCCATTTCATTTAATTTAATTTCATTCTGTAGTCTGTCTTACGACAGGTCCATGGCCTCTTCCAAAGCGAGTTCTCCAAAGTGCGATCTAGTGCTTTATCTTTCAATTTCCAGTATTCTCTGGGGCCAGTAGCTGCTTACGTCTTCTTCCTCTTCTTACCGTCACTCGCTCTGGAAGTGGCTATGGACCTGTCGTAAGACAGACTACAGAATAACTGGATGGATGGATGGATGGATGGACCGACCTTAAAACCGTATGACATTTTGAAAGCAAAGAACTCCTTGGTAAATTCTGTGTACGACGTTACGGAGTGCACGATTTGCATCTCGTTTTTACTTGTTTCTGTGTGGAGTGTGAACATAGTTAGTTACAGTTGGTGAACTGCTTTCTTATGGTGATTTATAATTAGTACATTGTTTTTAAAATGTGATTATTACGTCAAGTTTAGTGCCCCTCACACCGTTCGAAGTGACGTACGTAGAGCCAGGCAGTACTGCTTGACCCTTGAAGATGGGACTGTTGGGTTGTCCCGAAACGTCGGTAACAAATTGCCAAACGCTGCGTAACGTCCCAGAAGAGTGAAAGTCTCATTTGCACCTTGGCGGAAACCTTAAATTGCACTTTTACAGATAGATGTTACCGTCTTCCGGGATGTGACGCCGTCTAGCGTGGTGGAAATTCGCCGACGTTTCGGAAGAACGCACTGTCTCCATCTTATACACTTCTGTCCTGAAGATGGAGGTAGTATGTGTTTTCGAAACGTCGGTAAATTAACAGCATTACACTGCGTCACATCCCAGAAGACTCATCGTCATAGTCACTGCAGTGAGAACCTCGAGTCTCCATGCTATCCGGATCGTAAAAATCCAGCTGAGAGTTCCAGTTGTAAGAAGTGACGCTTTCGAATTCTTTCATCACTTCAACGACCTTTGTTCACACTTATACAGCCTGACTGGCCAACTTGAAATCTTGGAGTCATACAACTCTGTTGCAGTTGGAACTGAAGGTTGGACACAGCTAATACTCACGTCCGCGTTACGCATGTACAACCTGTGTACAGAAACTTTATTTTAATTATATCGTCATATTACATTATCGGCACTGTAAGTGGTAGCTTGCAATCATATAATTAAAGTTGGAATCTGAAGTTCTCATAGCGGTGTTGCTGAAGATTAATTGTTTTCGCATGTTGCGTCATGTAGACTGGTAAACAGCTACCAACGTATGGAAGGATTATGGTGTCTTCATCTCCAGAGTCGTTCCTTCGAACCTTCGGTAACTATTTACCAGTTGACAAAGTCTAACACCCCATAAGACGTGAATGTTTAAAGTTTAAATTGTTCATGAAGAAGAATAACCCTTAGGTAGTATAATCTGAAATGCTGACATCACTAATACCGAAGTCCGCTTTTGAACGCCTTACTGAGCCATTTCCGTCTACCTTTTACCCCTGCAGCCTATTTCCAGAACCCCCATTCTAGTTTTATCCTTATAGCCCATTTTTGGGCTACCAAGAAGTTTCGTCCCATTAGCTGTGTTTGAATTTATCGTCTTCGTCCAACCTGTATGTTCAGTCCAGCCAGACCTTCTTTATCCAAAGTGTGTGTTCAGTCCGTCCAGACCTTTCTTATCCAAAGTGTGTGTTTAGCCCATCTTGACCTTTCTTATCCAAAGTGTGTGTTTAGCCCATCTTGACCTTTCTTATCCAAAGTGTGTGTTTAGCCCATCTTGACCTTTCTTATCCAAAGTGTGTGTTTAGCCCATCTTGACCTTTCTTATCCAAAGTGTGTGTTTAGCCCATCTTGACCTTTCTTATCCAAAGTGTGTGTTTAGCCCATGTTGACCTTTCTTATCCAAAGTGTGTGTTCAGCCCATCTTGACCTTTCTTATCCAAAGTGTATGTTCAGTCCGTCCAGACCTTTCTTATCCAAAGTGTGTGTTTAGCCCATCTTGACCTTTCTTATCCAAAGTGTGTGTTTAGCCCATCTTGACCTTTCTTATCCAAAGTGTGTGTTTAGCCCATCTTGACCTTTCTTATCCAAATTGTGTGTTTAGCCCATCTTGACCTTTCTTATCCAAAGTGTGTGTTTAGCCCATCTTGACCTTTCTTATCCAAAGTGTGTGTTCAGTCCGTCCAGACCTTTCTTATCCAAAGTGTATGTTCAGTCCGTCCAGACCTTTCTTATCCAAAGTGTGTGTTCAGTCCGTCCAGACCTTTCTTATCCAAAGTGTGTGTTCAGTCCGTCCAGACCTTTCTTATCCAAAGTGTGTGTTTAGCCCATCTTGACCTTTCTTATCCAAAGTGTGTGTTTAGCCCATCTTGACCTTTCTTATCCAAATGTGTGTGTTCAGCCCATCTTGACCTTTCTTATCCAAAGTGTATGTTCAGTCCGTCCAGACCTTTCTTATCCAAAGTGTGTGTTTAGCCCATCTTGACCTTTCTTATCCAAAGTGTGTGTTTAGCCCATCTTGACCTTTCTTATCCAAAGTGTGTGTTTAGCCCATCTTGACCTTTCTTATCCAAAGTGTGTGTTTAGCCCATCTTGACCTTTCTTATCCAAAGTGTGTGTTTAGCCCATCTTGACCTTTCTTATCCAAAGTGTATGTTCAGTCCGTCCAGACCTTTCTTATCCAAAGTGTGTGTTCAGTCCGTCCAGACCTTTCTTATCCAAAGTGTGTGTTCAGCCCATCTTGACCTTTCTTATCCAAAGTGTATGTTCAGTCCGTCCAGACCTTTCTTATCCAAAGTGTGTGTTTAGCCCATCCTGACCTTTCTTATCCAAAGTGTGTGTTTAGCCCATCTTGACCTTTCTTATCCAAAGTGTATGTTCAGTCCGTCCAGACCTTTCTTATCCAAAGTGTGTGTTTAGCCCATCTTGACCTTTCTTATCCAAAGTGTGTGTTTAGCCCATCTTGACCTTTCTTATCCAAAGTGTGTGTTCAGCCCATCTTGACCTTTCTTATCCAAAGTGTATGTTCAGTCCGTCCTGACCTTTCTTATCCAAAGTGTGTGTTTAGCCCATCTTGACCTTTCTTATCCAAAGTGTATGTTCAGTCCGTCCAGACCTTTCTTATCCAAAGTGTGTGTTTAGCCCATCTTGACCTTTCTTATCCAAAGTGTGTGTTTAGCCCATCTTGACCTTTCTTATCCAAAGTGTGTGTTCAGCCCATCTTGACCTTTCTTATCCAAAGTGTATGTTCAGTCCGTCCTGACCTTTCTTATCCAAAGTGTGTGTTTAGTCCATCTTGACCTTTCTTATCCAAAGTGTGTGTTTAGCCCATCTTGACCTTTCTTATCCAAAGTGTGTGTTTAGCCCATCTTGACCTTTCTTATCCAAAGTGTATGTTCAGTCCGTCCAGACCTTTCTTATCCAAAGTGTGTGTTTAGCCCATCTTGACCTTTCTTATCCAAAGTGTGTGTTTAGCCCATCTTGACCTTTCTTATCCAAAGTGTGTGTTTAGCCCATCTTGACCTTTCTTATCCAAAGTGTATGTTCAGTCCGTCCTGACCTTTCTTATCCAAAGTGTGTGTTTAGCCCATCTTGACCTTTCTTATCTAAAGTGTGTGTTTAGCCCATCTTGACCTTTCTTATCCAAAGTGTGTGTTCAGCCCATCTTGACCTTTCTTATCCAAAGTGTGTGTTTAGCCCATCTTGACCTTTCTTATCCAAAGTGTGTGTTTAGCCCATCTTGACCTTTCTTATCCAAAGTGTATGTTCAGTCCGTCCAGACCTTTCTTATCCAAAGTGTGTGTTTAGCCCATCTTGACCTTTCTTATCCAAAGTGTGTGTTTAGCCCATCTTGACCTTTCTTATCCAAAGTGTGTGTTTAGCCCATCTTGACCTTTCTTATCCAAAGTGTGTGTTTAGCCCATCTTGACCTTTCTTATCCAAAGTGTATGTTCAGTCCGTCCAGACCTTTCTTATCCAAAGTGTGTGTTTAGCCCATCTTGACCTTTCTTATCCAAAGTGTGTGTTTAGCCCATCTTGACCTTTCTTATCCAAAGTGTGTGTTCAGCCCGTCCTGACCTTTCTTATCCAAAGTATGTGTTCAGCCCATCTTGACCCTTCTTATCCAAAGTGTGTGTTTAGCCCATCTTGACCTTTCTTATCCAAAGTGTGTGTTTAGCCCATCTTGACCCTTATCCAAAGTGTGTGTTCAGCCCGTCCTGACCTTTCTTATCCAAAGTGTGTGTTCAGCCCGTCCTGACCTTTCTTATCCAAAGTGTATGTTCAGCCCGTCCTGACCTTTCTTATCCAAAGTGTGTGTTCAGTCCGTCCTGCCTTTCTTATCCAAAGTGTGTGTTCAGTCCGTCCTGACCTTTCTTATCCAAAGTGTGTGTTCAGTCCGTCCTGACCTTCTGTACCCAACCTGTCCGTTGAGTCCATCCAGGCTTTCTGTATCAAATCTGTATGTTGAGCCCATAGTGACCTCATTTGCACTAAAAGGTAAATCACGAAGTGACATGGAATCGAATTTCACTTTGTTTTGTCACTTGCTTATTCACTGCAGTTGGTCATAGTTCACTTTCAAACTACGGTGTTTATTTTTTCTGACGTGTCATGCTGCCTAACAGTTTTGGGGACGGATAGTCGAACGGATGTCCGGTGTTGAACGTAATGTTACAGAATGAACTGCTATTAAAATCGTATTGCACGGTTCTTTGTTATGCTCCATTAATCCACGTTTTTCAGTAGGTCTCTGTTTCTCGCTGCGGCATAGAAATGGAAATGCATTGAGAATGAGAGCCGAACCACGAGCTTTTCTGTCCCCTTTTTTTGTTGGTTAACGTCAACTTCATTCGTTGTGTACAATCGAATGAGAGGGATATGACGCCCCGTGAAAGATATACGAGCACACGGGACTTACTCTGAATTGCTGTCCGTGATTCTGCTTCATGAAAACCACGAAACTATTCAGCACGACTTGTATCTCGCCCAGGATTCGAACGCGGTATCTCCTCTGTAGTGTATCTTAAGATGAGAACATGATCACATGTGTTGAAGGATATTATCATGGACTTTTTGAGGGTAATATCGCTACAGTCACCTGGAGGGAGATAGGAAAACTGGGGGAAACCTGAGGATAGCCGGTAGTTCGGTCGATATTCCGACCGTCTCCATTCTGAATACAGTTCTGGCGTCATTAATATACACCCTTGCTCGATTCTCGAGTCTGGTATTTATGGCGTATCTTACACCTTTTATCCTGCGTCTGCCAAGACAGACATGGCATCTTGATCAGCTACAAGACATCTCAAATGGGATAGTCGTAAGATATGGGAATTGGGTCGCAACGTCACAGTGTAAGTAGAGCGATACCAAGTTCAGGTCATGACGAGGAGGGTCATTAGGAACAATGGATATGCGCGGAGAGGCAAGCAAATCAGAGATGTAATGACTGTGTAGAAACGTAACGCTGTCACGCAGTGCTGCAGACTATTCCGAGAGCGTTCTGGGACGTCCTTCAAGACAAAATAAGCTTCCGTGATGGGATTTAACTAATTCCATCCAGCAGAGTCCTGAAGAAGAACCTCAGCTAGTCAGGATATTCCCTGCATATTATACAACCTTAGGTTCATTACCGTGTTCACAGGAGCCTGCCCTGGGCTAGATTAATCCACTCTACGCCCTGCCGTCTTGTTTCTTTAGAACAATTTCAGCAGTATGCTCATTTTTCCTTCAGCTTTCTTCACCAAAACCCTACGTGCATTTCTGTATCTCCTATTTGCGTGCCACGTGCCTGGATTATTTCTGCCTTCCTGCTTTCCTTGCCCTAATAATATTTATGCCGATCCCAGTGGCCGTGCGGTCTAAGGCGTGGGTCTGCGGCCGCTCGCTTACTAGGATTGTGGGCTCGAATCCCACCGGGGGCATGGATGTTTGTGTTGTGTTGTTGTACGGACAGTAGTATGGAACATAAGTGGCATGAAGGACAAAAAGGATTAAACAGTACAAAAATGGACCAAAGGGGAAAAACCCCGGACAGAAAAAAAAACACCGGGGGCATGGATGTCTGTCTGTTGTGAGTGTTGTGTGTTGTCAGGTAGAGGTCTCTGCGACGAGCTGGTCCAGAGGAGTCCTACCGAATGTGACGTGTGTAAAAAAAAAATGTGATCGTGAAGCCTCGAAAAAATGAGGTGGCCTAGGCCCCCAAGGGGCTGTTGAGCCATTGAAAAAAAAATTATTAGTTACAAATCGTGAAGCTTCTCATTATGCAGTTTTGTTCATTCATTCTCCTTTTACTACCTCCCTCTTAGACCCAAATGTCTTCCTCAGCATCCTGTTCTCGAGCACATCCAGCCTATGTCTCTCTCTTAATGTAAAAGGTAAAGCAACCCCATTACAGGCCTAGACAGGCCCTGAGGGGTCCAGGAGGTTGAGGCTCCCAGATTTGTAGACAATCGGCACATGAAGGTGGTAAGGCACCGGCCGCCTTTACCCCCCAGGAAATATTCCTGGTACTCATTTCTGTTAGAGGCTGAGTCGACCCCAGGGCCATAGTGCGACCGAAACGATTATGTCAAGGAATTAATTCCAATGACACCATCGGGAATCGAACCCGCGACGTTCCGGTTTGTAGCGCAGTGCCTCAACCAACTGCGCCACCGCGCGCCCTCTCTTAATGTGACATGCCAAATTTAGTATGGAGAAAGGACTAGGCTCTGACTTATAAGGTTTAAACCAGTGTTCATCAACCTGTGGGTCGCGAAACAATTTCATGCATCTGCATAGTACTAACATTATTTTGATAAGTGTTTTAAAAGCAGTATTTTTTTTTATAAAAGTAATCACTTGTAGCGACATTGTAGCAATGTCGGCTTGACCGCCATGTTATAAAAATTTGACACAGACCATTGACTAACAAGGTTGCAGCCTCTCAACGAAAAATTACCGGATCCACCAGACAAAATTACCTTCTTTTCGCCTTTTCGTACGGTTGAGAACATTTTCTCTATCTGAAGAATACGGAAAATTTCAAATTTACAAGATCGTAAAGACTATTCTAGACATAAGAGCCATCAGAGGACTAAACTCAGGCTCATATAGAAGTATGTAAATGCTTATTGTGTATCATTTCATATAAATCATTAAAATGTCACATTCGTTGTACAGATTCATGTTTTTTTATTTCAAACCTATCTTTATTTATGACTTCTGGGGTCGCGGCTCGGAAAGGTTTAGAAGGCTAGTTTAAACAACTGTGTCAGATCATGCATACAAAAAATAGCTGACCGTCTCGCAGATTTTTACAAGTACCTTATGTGTTACTGTACATAGAAGTTTAACCCAGGACGTAGACAGATTATTTAAACAGCTCTGCTCACATATGATAGCCATTTTTAGTGTCGAGGGTAGGGACAATTTCAAATGTGTATTTTTATACCTGTTCGTTGAGACGAATATGTAGTTCTTCGCATAAAACATGAACAATTAATGGCAAATTTGAATTGCTTGAATGTATTTACAGAACCATAATCTGCTTCTTGTCTTCGCGTATTTATTTAAACCATCTCTTGTTTTCCCTCATCTGGCTACTCTACGGTTGAGACAAGAGAAAATTGATAGAAAATGATGCAAAATATATTAATATCGGTTTTTGTAAAAAAAAAAAACGAAAAAAGTAAAGGCGAAGTTTGTTGATATACAGTAACATTTGGAATTTCTTTTCCACAGCTCGACGGCAAGTGACTGGCGACGGTTGCCAAATAAAATAATGTCTCTATACTCCACTAATCTAACTTAATGGGAATTTGTCGCTGAACATGGTGCGCCGAAATGAATTGCTAAATACTATAATTATTAAAACATAGCTCTTTGTTTCTGGAGGATAGTAGGCATCATAAATTCTTCCAAAAAGTTATTTTTGAGGCCTGAATTTGCATTAGCGTTCTTTGTGTTTCCATTGGCACGTAACCAGTGAAACTGAGTCGACTGTAAATACGTAACCAATTAGGGAATGCGGTGTGTGAATTTGTACTAAGCAATGTACACAAAGGATGTAACAGTTCAGTCCTGGCCTCCTCTCGCGTTCCGTGTTTAGTACTGGCAGAGCAGCTCACGATCATTGTGTAAAGAAAACAGCACATCTCTCTTTCATTCTCAGGTGCTAATTATGTTTCTTACCGCCATTAGTGCTACATTCTGTAGGGCGAGCAATTTGTTACGTTTTAAATTGCTAGACACAGATCTGTTGTTCTTGTAGCAGGCTTCCGACCTTCGCGGCGGTTCAGTGCTAATGTGAATCATGTTTCTGGACGACGGTCTCGTGTATGTAGTCCGTATGCCGATGTTTCGGCGATCCGTGCTCTTTCCGCCTTCTTTTAGTCGTTTATTTTACGACACTGTATGTCCGCCTGTGTGACATCGAATAGTAGGATGACTAGTGAATGATGAACTAAAAAGGACGTGAAAGGAAGCGATCATGGTCTGACCGATGTACTACCCCAGTATTTGCATGGAGGGACTGAGGAAAACGACGAACCCAAGTTTGGCAGTGCTCCGAGATTTGAACCCTTCACTTCCCGAATACATGTCTCTAGCGTTGTCCCTATACTATCGTGTTTGGTATAGCGTAGTCGGTATGGCGATTAGGCAACTGGCTGGACTGTCCGGCGTTCGAATCCCGGCAGGGTAAGAGATTTTTCTCTTCTTCAAATGTAAAGACCGGCTCCGGGGCCAACCCAGTTTCATTAAATGGGGTGTACCGAGGTTCTTTCCGCGTGTAAAGCGACAGGGGGCGTGGTGCTGACCACTCACCTGCATCTAGGGCCGAGGTTAAGAATGGCTGGAGCTGTACCTACTCCCCCTATATGCCTTCATAACATGGACAGAGACAACTTTACCTTTTTACCTTACCATCTCCAAGATGGAGTCACCCCAACTCATCCATTCCTTCTAATTTATTTCTTTTTGTGCCATTTTGTCTTCTTTTTCCTTTTTGATTTGTATTCGGGATGTACCTGGTTCGGATCTCCGTCGGACCACCGACTTTCCTGACTGAGGATTTTTATGGCTTTATTCTTCCTTCAGGTTAACATCTTGATAGTACTTTAAATTAGTCCACAACCGCTTCCCTTCTTATCCTTCCCAATTCATGAGTCACTGTCGTCCAGTGATTCGATGCTGTACAGTCTTGGTTGCAGACAGCGTCGTTAAATAAATTGCACATAACTAAGTCCATTAATTAATTGAATACAGTACTTCTGTTTTGTTCTGCATTAATGTTCATTGGCTGTCAGTTGATGAATTAAACGGAGCAGTTCCCACCTATATCGGAATCTATACTTCGGAGTATTGCCAGGAGGAACTGGGTCACTTCGCCGTGAAAATGAATACGATATCTCCGAAATGTCGGCGATGAAGTCTACATCTACGCAGTACAGTTATCCGGAATTGGGGTTCACAGTAATTGTTATTTATAAGGCAAAGTCTTCCCTGCGTTTAATTAAGCACGATGCCATGAGGGCGTGGGGGGGATTGGAGGCATAACTGTACACATTTTTAACTTTGGTGTAGATGGGCGTGAGTGGTCACCTTCACGTTCTGGTCGTTTTACCCCTGGGAAAAGAGCCCGCGGTCTTCGCAGAATAAGCTGAAGGTTGGGGCCCAGAGCCGATCTGGGCGCATTTGTGAAGGAACTTCATGATAGTGACAGAAATTAAATGGTAAAACGTTAGACAGAGATTCAGCTGGTGGTCTAGAGTGGGTGGGTTTTCTAGACACCGCTGTCCTTGAGCGTCCACTCTTCCTCCGACTCTGCGCTCGCAAGGGTCAAGAGGACCGATACATTGTCCTGAAACGTCAGTAAAGGATCACCACTCGACGCTGCGGAAGCCTGAAATCCAGATCTAAGACAATTACCATTGCATGGGGAATACCATTTATGTGCCTTATTCATACTCGAACGAAGATCTGTTTCACCAAAAACAACGTCACGCATCAACCGTGTACGGGAATTAACGAAGCTGAAGAATCGTGTCACAGTTTTAACTACGATTTCAGCTCCATGTTCAGTTGCAGGTCAGGCTGTTTCTTTGTGATAGCAGAATCAGATTACAGTAACCCATATCGGGACCCCGTCCTTGTAATTAAGCTTACACACACCGGGCCACATTATATGACGGCACGCTCTGTTGCTTTCTGTTACGTTACTGTGTTACTGGTTTATTGTAACGGTGGTGGCAGTTACGATTAAAGTACTGTGCATTAATTAGAAATTTTGCGACCGGTTTATTTGATATAATTAATCTTGTGTTTCGGGGTGAAGGTTTAATTCTGATTTGTCTGATGGAGATAGTGTATGTGTGACTGATCTACCCAGTGCCGTAGCTGGGGGGCGACAAATGAATGAACAATCATTTCCTGAGTTAAGTTTTAAATTCTTGACCCAAATAAAATAAATTCACGTGATTTCAGGTTTCCGCCGCTATGTAGATGAGATCTGCGCTCTTGTGGGTTATTAGGTAGCGTTGAGTGGTAGTTCTGTACCGACGTTTCGGGACAACCTATCCATCCCATATTCAAGGGTCAAGAAGTCCAAGAACTTCTTCTTCCAAGGACTTCTTGATCTTTGAAAATGGGACCGATAGGTTGTCCCGAAACGTGGGTACAGAACTACCACTCAACGCTGCTTAATATTCCAGACGAGCGCAGATCTCAAAAGAAATTTAAATCAGTGGTTGTGATTTTCTAAATTTTTAAAATTCTTAATTTTCTCTTACTCGCTTAGTGCGCCAAGAAACCTAGATACGTCTCTGGACTTACCGATAACATAAGCTGGACATAATCGTAATCATAATTATGAAAATAATCATCATAACCACTATTTTCTTTTTATTCCACTCCTTCCTCTTCATAAAAATTATTTCAAATGCTGTGTATTCCTGAATTGATCTATTTGTCGTTTCGTGGGTAAATAATTTCTTTTTTCATGGAACCGTTGGGAGTTGCCCATTGGAATGCAGAGACAGGCATTCTGTGTGCATAATTCCACGGCAGCCTTTAGTTATTGAGCATGCACCATACCAACAACACAGCAAGTCGTTGCCAACCGCCTGGGTTTGCTCCTGAAGATCATCTCGGTTGGCAAGACAAAGGCCGTGTAGGAACCAAAGTGATCGCTGTTGACCCCCAAACCGTACATACATAATTTTAATAGGAAAACTTGTAGGCCGCTTTAGACCATCCATGTTGAATGTCATATTTTAACCCCTTATATCCATTGATAAGTTAATATTTAGTGTGAATATTAGGACCAATGAGCCGTGAGGGATGCACAGTACTAACGTACGTATTTGGGAGGTGTTTATGTCCAGTCCGGAGTACAATCAAACTGAACCTGAGTCTACATCGTTCTACAAAGCATTGGTTTTAGACAGTGAAAGGTTTTTCATGTAAGTACTATAGCTAGTGGGATGATGGATCACTTTACGTTTCCTCCTGCATAGAAAATGAAATTGCTGATTCTGTTTTAGAGGTCGTCTAACCATATGGCGCTAACTTTCCCTTTCGTGGCTTTTAGGCGGCAGTTTGTACCAGCCACAAGGTGACCAGCAGGAAAGCGATCTAGATCGACATCAAGTAGACTATGTTTGTTTATTTTTTGTTTATTTAACGATGCATTTGGTAGCTCAGATGATATAGTGTCCAATAATAAGATGAATAATAAATTGGGAAGGATGTGGAAGGAACCGGTATTGGCCAAATTTGGGTATTATCCTGGAATTTTCCGGGCGGAATTGACGGAAATCACTAAACAGCTCAGTTATATTGTCCGGTTACCGGGCCAGGATTTAAACTCATGGTCTTAAGAATACAAAGCTCGGCCGATACGTCATGTCAGCTGTTTGAAATGGCTATACAGAGTTTAATGTTAACGGCTTAGTGCTTGGTTTCCTTAACAGAAATTTTGAACCAAGTACTATCATGATCGGAGATGAAAGTGGGGCGCAACAACCGGGGAAGCACCCCTGGGCGCAGATATTAAGTGGCGCATACACCGCTGTCAGGAAATGCCTTTAAATAAGATCGTCATTTTCGAACTCAGCGAAGGAAAGGGAATAGAATTAAGTCTCAGGCGCAAAAATGGCAGGTACCATTGTGGACGTTACGTAATGAATGAAGAATTGGAAAAGATTTGGAATGAAGGACCAAGCCTTGCAATATACTGTTCAGAATATACCCAGACGACTGGGAAAATCACGAAAATGGCGCTGGGGTTTATAGGCATAGGGCTACCAAGAAGCTGGTGTAGCAATTAGGCTGGACAACCTAGGAATTGTGGTTGCAATTCCGGCTGGGGCAAGAGGTTTTCACTTTTCCAAAGCGTCCAGACAGACTCCTGGGGCCCATCAGCCTCCTATTTAATGGTTACCGAGGGCCCTGACAGGGGCGTAAAGCTGACCACTCACTGCCATCTAGTGCCGAGGTTAAGAATGTGTGGAGCTATACCTCCATTCCCACATACGCCTTCATGACATGCATAGGGATAACTTTATCTCCCACGTACGAATTAGAACCGAGTAGGTCTGTGTAACAGTAACACTTTAAACTAGTACTCAGGACGTGTCCGGTTCGAATCTTGGCTGCCCAGACCACGATTTCTTTTGGTTTTTCTTAGCTCTTCCGGGCCAGTGCAGGGCTATTAACCTATCGTGTTATAGGAGGAATTATAGCATAGCCTCCTATTCGGTGGGTATCAGGGTTCTTTGCCGAGGTAAAGCGGCTGGGGCATGGCGTCGACTACTCACCTCCATCTAGTGCCTAGGTCAAGAATGAGTGGAAGTGTACCTCTCCTCTCCCTATATGCCTTCATGGGGTGGACAGGGACAGCTTTACCTTATGTTGTTATTTAGGAAGTGGGCAGGGGGAAAAAAGAGTCGTAGCTGAACGGTAGAAGTCGTTCCCCGAAGTACATTAAATTTTTTCATGTATGTGACTTCGATTTTTTTGCTGTTTTCACGTGCCTAAACTGTCACATGTTTGACAATCTTATTATTGTCTGAGATTTGGGGTTTTTATGGTGGTAACTATGAAGATTAATGTAGTGTGGGATCCAATGCCATGTGGTTTGGTAGATAGGTGCCTGCATTTCAGAGGAACGTTCTATCTTCATCTTCAGGGTGGACGATTTCAAATGTGTGTCCTGAAGATTGAGGCAGCACTTTCCTCCGAAACATTGTTGCATACCTAGAAAGGTACACAGTATCGGAGTGCAGGAGGCAGTAACTTATTGTTAGTTACGTTTATGTTATGAAATTTACACAGACACACACAAAATTGGTGAACTGAATCTGTTCATATGAGTTCCTGTCTTTGACTTTGCTGTAACTTATCTTCATGAAAATACTCCAGTTAAAAAGCTGTTAAGGGGTGGTTACACATGGAAGGATAGACAAATTGGCTTACAGACATTGTGGTACCATAAACATACCATTTATTTTGTAAAATACAGAGATTGGGTTTTATGAAATACAGAGATTGGGCTGAGAATGTTATGTCTGTGTATATGAATTGTCTAGATTGAGGTGACATCATGTTGGAAAATTTTAAATTCTTAATTTGTGAGTGGTATTTCCAGTGATGATGTGTAGATAATTTTGTCAGTCTCCACAGAATATATGCAATATGACACACTAGAAAATCCCCTGTAAAATTAACCTCAACTGTGAACATAATGTCAGTGCGTAATTTCCACCTGACAATTGTTTGATGAAGAGATGACAGCAGCTTTATTGCAGAACTACAAATGCAGGAAGTGACTAGAACAGTTTAGTTTATGTGTACTTGCTTGTTTTTTTATTTGTGTTTTGTTGCGTGACAGCAGAAAGCTAAATTCCATCCCATATCAGCAACCAGAGTGAATGGTGTTTATGTTGTATCATGGTCAGTTATCAAAGTATATTGCATCATTATCTGACAATGTCAAGTCTATTGTCATAGTTTGGGATGAAGTAAGACCAAGGATGTTCATTGTTATTTATCAGTGTTGTATGCAGCGAATTGTTTTTGAACTCCTGAAAATAGGTAAGGACATGGAAAAAGTTGTATATAAAAATGAATTGTGGGATATATGTTGATTGTATTTTGATGGCAATTAAGGCCTTTAATTTTACGTGCGTAATATCTTCATATGTTCTCATATTGTGAGATATCTCAGCGGTACCATTAAATTACATGAGTATTTAGAGCTGAAGAGGCCAGTTTTGTGATGTGAGATGTTTCCCTCATGCAGCATTAACAACATAAATATGGATAATAAGATACTGCAAACCTAGCACAGAACAGATATAGCAGTGGGCAAGAGATGTGATGATTACCTTTTTCTCATGTTGTCAATAATCGTGCAGATAGTCCTCTGTTTCAAATTTCTCAGAATCTGTATTAGAGATCACATTTGTCGTGTGGTTTGTATGTCCTTTGGTCACCAGTTTTGTCATGTTCCTCTTTCCAAGTTCGTTTTTTGCTATTATGTGTGGAGTTGAGTATTCACAGTGTAGTGGAAAAATGTATGCATACTCAGATGGCAAACTCCACTTTAATATTAACCTTCGTTAAATATGTTAATTAAGTTTATCCATTGAAACAGCCTACCAGTTTTTACTTGTGTAGATTAAAGTCTTTTAAAAGGTAAATTATGCTCTTGTTGTATTTCCTTAGGATGCAGGAAACCATAACTGACAGCTGTAACTATCAGGATATTTTTTTTTACTAAGGTTATCAACAGTATATTTTGGAGATCAAATTAAATGAAATTCAATGAAACTATTGAGACTCTTTAAATCATCTCAGAGTATAGAAGAAATAAGACATTTTGTACCCAAAATTATGGCTGCTACGTCATCTGTAATGCAACAGAATAGCAAAAATGTCACCAATATTCTGGAGTTAGGAACTTTGACGTCCTGGTAACTCTCCACTTTGTAGAACAAATAACACTTTGGCTATTAAGGGGCCAAGAAAATCTACCACTGGCATCTGTTCTGAGCCAGCTTGTTTCAGTTTTCATAATTTTGACGAACTTCCCCTAATTCCTCGTTGGTATCTCCTTTATAGAGCATGTTGTAAATATTTTCTTTTACAGCCATTTTTAACACACAGTTTTTGGTATAATTACTTATTATTTTCTCTGAATATAAATTTATATCATAATTCAACTTTTTGTTATAAAGTTATTGGACTTCCTTGTTGCAGGAGGAATATGTTGCAGAAAACATAAAATGGACTCCAATTGATTACTTCAATAATAAAGTGGTGTGTGATCTTATTGAGAGCAAGCGACCACCAGGACTGTTCTCTGTGATGGACGATGTATGTGCTACATTGCATGCTGTCTCAGAAGGTGCTGACCAGGGTTGCAGAAGGTTAGCCTGTACATATCTTGCTCCTGTGCTGTTGGGCTGACATGACATATCACCATAAAACATATGTGTGACCTGTTTTAAAACTAAAGTGCAGAATGGTGAAAACAATTTGTACTTTTAGATAGATGTATTTTGATACTGCTTAAATTAACTGTTAATATGCCAAACATTTTGTTACAAGTCATTCAGGAATTCACAAAACATTTGTTCAAAAGTGAGTAGTGTAAGAGGGCCTGATGAGCCCAAGAAGGTGTTGAAAATGGAACTTTTTTATTCTTGTGCCATCTCTTACATACAAAAGAAAGTAGAAAGTGTCAAGGCATTATTATTGTGCCTCAAGTGGTTTTGGCAGTTGTGAAAAATTGGCAGGTGTAAAGAATATGAATTTTCCCCTATTTGCTGTCTCATTTTTGCTGTGTTTTGAGTAAGTATAATACTGTGTGTACAGTACCATACAGTGACATGGCTTCTCTGTTGATAGAATGCACCAAAGAACAATGGTCTGTGATCCACTTTTTGTGGTTATGGATTGGGGGAACTAGTGACATTTTTTAAGAACAGTGAAATCAGTGAACCATATAATTATATGTATTTGTTAGGTGCGTCTGCAAAATTGTGAAAAGTGACTATTAGCTTGTCATGGCTGCCCATCTGTCTGCATGGACCAGCTCAGCTTCCACTGGACGGGTTTTCATAAAATTTGATATTTCAGGCTTTTTTGAAAATCTGTCAAGAAAATTTAAATTTGATTAAAATCTTACAAGAATGACAGGTACTTTACATGAAGACCTGTGCACATTTATGATAATATCTCTCTAAATTCTTCTTAGAATGAGAAATGTTTCAGACAAAAATTGTTGAGTATATGAAAAACATATTTTGTGTTCAATAAATTTTTTCCATAAAGCATGGTGTTTGTGAGATAATGTGGGAAAATATGGTAGAGCCAGACAGGTCACAGTTGACAGTACAATATGGCGCAGAAAAGATGTGATTTGCATGCCAGGTAAATAAAGCAAGAAAACAGACACACACTTATAATATTTAATACTTATTGCTTTTCCATGGCAACAGTAGTTACACGAATGCACCTCAACGTTACATTATACGTGCATTGCCTTTCTTGTTGTGTTACTTGTAATAGGTAGCAGATAGTTGTTATTCATGTTGTGTGTTCTGGTCATGTGTTTGTTCTTTATGTTGTGTGTTCTGGGCAGGCATCATTTGTAACATGGTGATGTTAAGGAACAGATCACTCAATGCATATGGAACAACCAAAGAATCTGTATTGATGAAACTGGGTCTGAAGTAAGCATAAGACAGGGAAAGAAATGAGACAGAAGTGGCATGTGATTTAACTTAAATCATTTTATTTTGATGGAATAAGGAAATTTATGGACTTTTAGAGTAAATAAGAAGTGGAAGACTATAAGGTATCATGATTAAGAAAACTACAGTCTGAAGAAATATAAAACCAGAGTAAGTGTTTTATAATGTATAAAGTAAGGGTATATCTGGAATTGCAATTGTAATATAAGCCACGTCTCACAAAACCGTCACAAATGACGTGAGATATTCAACCTCCAGCCAGACAGCCATGATTGTATGCATGAGAGTATCTTACACAACAGCAAAAATGAAGATGTTTACCGCTACCACTAGTTAACTGCAATCTCCTTCCCCTGCTCAATATTACTGACTGTTTTTTCCACATACCTTATTATAATACCTTGAAGATGGAGGCAGCAGTTTTCTCCAAAGTGATGGTATATACCTATCAGACTAAACAATGTCACATAGTTGTTGTTATGAGAATCTGAAATCGTATACACAAAAATTGTTTATTAATTCCACGTATGATATGGAGGCTGTTTTGTAATTTCCGGTTTTTGAAATGTGGAGTTTGTGTTAACATGCATTCTTTTGACATAATTAAATACATTCCAGAAACTGACAACAGCATCTTGCTCACATCAACACTTTGAGCCCCGTATGGAAGGTTTTATTATCCATCACTATGCTGGTATTGTAACTTACAATGTTCAAGGATTCTGTGACCGCAACCGTGATGTGTTGTTTCCAGATTTGGTGGAGCTTATGCAGAGCAGTTCCAAGTAAGTGTGTTTGCATTATTATTTTCTAATATAAGTGTTGTTAGGTAAAATTAAATGTTGTGAACACATCACATCAACATTTGTCTTAACTCGGAAATGGTGCTGAATGCAGTACCATTTGTTGTCGTTTGTAACCTGTAACTTGTTCAGTATCATGCATATCTTTTCTTACTGTAGATGAATTAAAAAGGGATATCAAGAATCATGTAAAGAACTCTTATAATTTAACCTGTTGGGTGCATTTTTAGAGGATATACTGTATTTACCTGACTGTAAGATGAAAAATTTTGTGTAATTCATGATTAGAAAAATGGGGAGTGACCTTATAATCATGCACAAGGTTAGAACACTTTCTGTATAGGTATTTTGATGAAAATTGAAGATTGTGAAGGGCAGTTATCTTGTATTCTGGTAAATACAGCATAAACAGTTATAAGCAACCCTTTCTCTTCTATTGATATCCAGTGCTGTATCATATGGACCCTTTTTTCATAAAACACAAAAAAAAATTCTTGCATGAAACACATCAAAAGATGTAATATATGCATTTTTGTTGTTCTCTTTTCTAAACAAAAGTTTTTTTTTTTTTTGTAGGTTTAGTTTCTTGTCAGTTAAACATAACCTAGCTACATTTATTTGACATGTATCACCATCAAATGTAAGTTTTATGTCTGGCACAGTCATGCTATTTGACATTCTACCTTTTTCTCCTTTCCTAATAAAAGTGTCATGGTTTTCAAAAAGAACTAAATGTGCAAAATTAAATTTCAGGACATCATGTTAAATGATGGTAGTATTACTTTTGTGCCATTGTTCCACATTAGTTCCATACTGGTATTGTTGTTAGTAGGAAATGCAGTGAGGAATGTGCATTGTTGTTTGGAGACATCATATCCACATCAGGTTCTAGATTCACTGGTTTAATAGTGATGAGTGGGAGATACACATGCAGACACACATGTGCATGCTCAGAAACACACACACATACACACAAACAAACAAACAACTATTGATCTCTTTATTCTCATCAAACAATGGCAATAGGCTGAACCTTAGCTAAAAGTGTAATTTTTGTTTACAGTGCGTACCTTCGCAGCCTATTCCCTGACCAAATAAACACAAACAGTAAGTCTCGCCCCACCACAGCTGGCAGCAAGATAAGAACCCAAGCTAACAAACTAGTGGATGAACTAATGAAATGCACACCTCATTACATCAGGTACTTGGATTTTCATTAATGAAGAAATCCATGATTAGAATTCATCACTGTTATAGTATTATGCAGGTCTGGAATTGAACTGATGCATTGTATCATGCAGTTGCTGTGAGTGAAGAATTTGGCATTTCAAACATTTCTGCACTTATTTTAAACAATTCTGAGAATTTAGCTTTTGTTCTGTGAAGTGTAATTTATAGAACTTGTTGCTAAAACGTGTACATACATATGTGTGGTAACAGTATTCATATATTAGTAACAAAAAAATTATATATACACCAGTAGTTGTGAATTTATCTGAAATGTTCCACACTTCAGCAAAACAACAGGTAAGGACATAAAGTTAGAAACCTCATCGTGAAAAAATATTTTTAGTAAGTAATGACGGATCAAATTGAGTAGAGCCATAAATATAGGTAACTCATAAAAAGTGAGTAAGCCAGGGATGCATATATTTTCCAAGAATCTAGGAGCCATCTAAAACTTCTAGGTACTAGAAGCAAGTTCTGTACTGAAGCCCCACGAATATTAGTCGCCACCATACAAAATTTAGTCAGCATGGCTACCTGACACCCAGGATTTGTGCACCCCTGGGGTAAGCTTAAGTCTGAACTCTGCATGATGTAATTTGTCTAATTCAGATGTTTACTGAGTAACATATGTCAAATGACAACAGTCAGGCGGTCCCATGCCTTACTGACCTCTCATCATGACACCAGTCAGGCTGTCCCATGCCTTACTGACCTCTCATCATGACACCAGTCAGGCTGTCCCATGCCTTACTGACCTCTCATCATGACACCAGTCAGGCTGTTCCATGCCTTACTGACCTCTCATCATGACACCAGTCAGGCTGTCCCATGCCTCGCTGACCTCTCATCATGACACTAGTCAGGCTGTCCCATGCCTTACTGACCTCTCATCATGACACCAGTCAGGCTGTCCCATGCCTTACTGACCTCTCATCATGACAACAGTCAGGCTGTCCCATGCCTTACTGACCTCTCGTCATGACACCAGTCAGGCTGTCCCATGCCTTACTGACCTCTCATCATGACAACAGTCAGGCTGTCCCATGCCTTACTGACCTCTCTTCATGACAACAGTCAGGTGGTCCCATGCCTTACTGACCTCTCATCATGACAACAGTCAGGTGGTCCCATGCCTTACTGACCTCTCATCATGACAACAGTCAGGCTGTCCCATGCCTTACTGACCTCTCATCATGACAACAGTCAGGCTGTCCCATGCCTTACTGACCTCTCATCATGACAACAGTCAGGTGGTCCCATGCCTTACTGACCTCTCATCATGACAACAGTCAGGTGGTCCCATGCCTTACTGACCTCTCATCATGACAACAGTCAGGTGGTCCCATGCCTTACTGACCTCTCATCATGAAACCCAGCTCATGCCTACTGAGAATTCTGTGCTGTCACTTCAACTCTCATAGTTTCAAAAGGAGATTCATTGACATTTTTTGTTAATTATTGTGTTTCACTGAACTAAGGAAGTCCAAACAGATACTTTTCCTGACAAAAATATGCTAGCTATGAAGAAGTAGAACCTGAATTACATAAATTTAACATTGATGTCAAAATGTTGTAACATGAAGGTACTGAAGGGGTTTCACTGACTGAATACTTAACCTCTTGTAAAGGCTTTGCAACCAACATTTACTAAAATATTGCTTTTTATTATCAAGCACTTAGTTTACCAGTAATATAAAGATCGGTAAGAGTCAAGGTGCAGGGGTCACTACAGTGCCCACCCTACTGTACTATCTCTACTCTGTACCCTACCAGTAATATAATGGTGCAATATCTCACCTTGAAATTTTGAACATGATGGCAACTGACTGATGTCACTACATACTCATACTTCTGATAACATTTTAACTTGTGTTATTGTAGTTTGCTGTGTCTCTTCCTTCCTTTACAGAACTGCGTGTTAAGAGACCTAGACCAGTACTTTATCATTTGCCTGTATTTGACATTTTCAGGTGCATTAAACCTAATGAAACCAAACGTCCAAGAGACTGGGAGGAGATGAGGGTGAAACATCAAGTTGAATATTTAGGGTTGAAAGAAAACATTCGTGTTCGTAGAGCTGGTTTTGCATACAGGAGACCATTCAACAAATTTCTGCACAGGTCAGCTTTGTTAGGCAGCTGTGCTGTAGTAACTTTTCTTAGAATTAGTGTGTTGTAAGTACACATAATATGTGGCTTTTAATTTACAAAATACTTTGACTGTTTCTTTGGTCTTGACATTGGAATTCTGCTGAAACTTGGGAAGGGTATAAGGGAAGTGACAGGGAGTGAGTTATATTCTAACAACATGAACAGAGAGGACTGTTTTTGTCTGATCAGTTTGTGGAAACTTTTCAGTCGTACTCTGAGAGAACTTCAATGACAAGTCAGTTTCTTCGTCTTGCTATGACATTCTACTGCCTGGCCCTTAAAAGGGTTGTTTTGTCATGTCCTGTTCACAGCTGTTTTGTCATGCTTCTGCCTGACCCATTAAAAGGGGTGTTTCTCACTTCACTACATTCAGTAACCTGACAAGAGCTGTTTTCTTGCCATCTCTGGTTTACCATTCCAGTTGGCCCAGACAAAGCTCTCTCTCTGTTCCCTTTCTTGTAGTTCTCAGAGTAACAACCATCAGTGTCATCTTGCCGGCAAAACTGGATTGCACCTACACTCCATTCACTGTGACCCTGAAGATGGAAGCACTGTGTTCCTCCACAGTGTTTTCAGTTTACAGGACTGGGTGTCACAACCCAGAAAACCGCATTCTGATGACTCACTGCTGTTAAGACCTCGTGTATAAAATCTGTTCCATTTATTGTAATTTAAGATTTGATAAATTAAAAGTTAATACAGTGTCATGTTATTAATAATATTTGAACATTGCTGTGGTCTGATCTGAATAAATGAGTCACATCCTTCATGTTGGGGGGAAAATGAGGGTTTTTATGTAAACAGGAGACAGGGTTATGGCATGTTAAATTTATTAACATATCTGAGTTTGTGTGACACAGCTTCATAATACAAGTGTGTACAGTGCATTACTGTGTTATACTAAAGTGGATTGCACTTTTGAACTGTCTGCTTGCAATCAGCTAGTGACAAGGCAACGTTTCACATCAGTGGCAAGATGAAGGATTAGATTGTCAAGATGTGACAGCAGAAGACCCATGAATCTGTGGAACACAAGGGCAGAACAGACCTGTTCTGTTGCATGGATTGGTAGAGCTGGGCCCATTGCTTGGTCCCCTCCATCAGCAGAATGTGCTTCTTCCTGAGGACAACATCAAGGATCAAGTGTGTCAGCTCAGACACCATGAGCCCTGGATGAACTCCAACTCTGATGAATTCATCCTTGGTGTGCCCATAGTAATTTAGAAGGTTCCTGTATTGCAGTGGTAGCCAGGATGGTGTAGTCAGTATTATGGCTCATTATGGACTGGACAGTCCAGGGATCAAATCCTGGTGCAGGTGAGATTTTCCGCGCCGTCAAGACCAACCCCAATGCCCACCCAGCCTCCTGTACAATGGGTACTGGCTCTTTCTCTGGGGTAAAGCAGCCAGAGTGTGGTGCTGACCACCCACCTCCTTCCGATGCTGGGTTTCGAATGGGTTGGCGCTATACCTCCGCCTCCCCTGTGTGCCTGCACGGGCATGTCATGGGGTGACCTTTACTCTTACCTGTATTGTAATATTGTTTTTGTCTTTTTCGTCTTTGAAATGTGCCTGATTAGGTGTGCCATATATCAATGAAGAATTTACATTCCAATATATCGTGTCATAATTTAGTACCACTACATTGCTTTCATCTTGTTTCTTGTTCTGTTGCACCCGCCATTGCTTCCTGGAACCCCTGAGATAGACATCATCCAAAACTTTCCTTTCTTTCAATTTTAAGTTAAGTTTTTGATTCATTATGAAGCAGACTGAGGAAGTGAAGTAATAAGTTTGTTAAATAAAAATCAATTAACACTTGCAGGTATGCTATCCTGACCAAAGAAACTTGGCCTCATTGGCATGGTGATGAGAGAAAAGGCATAGAATGGATTATGAAACACGTGAACATGGAGAAGGGCCAGTTCCAGCTTGGTAAAACCAAGGTGTTCATCAAGGCACCAGAATCTGTGAGTATCAGTAAATTGTTATGTACAAATATAAATGCATGACCTTAACTTATTTATGAACTGTATATAATGTGGACCAAGGTTAAATTTTATACATAAATTTAGAAATGTGTATTATGTTTTGTAGAACATTATGTAGAGAGGTTTTCATGTTTGTAGATGGATGGCCAACTGAACATGCATTTGCATACAGTTTGGCATCCCTGTTTATTTGTGTAAAGTTATAAATAGGGATATGTAATTTCATTATTCCTGGGAATCTGTTACACTTCTTATTATGCTGATTTTCATGTAGTTTTATAATTTATACCAAATTACTCTTATTTCAATTATTACACATTGTCAGGTTACAGCGGACTGCAGTACGTGTCATGATCGTATAACTGGTGTTTGGTTTTAATTCTGGAAGTTTCCTTGTAAACACAAGTGTTCCAGAATAGAAAGGGTGAGGGTGAATTGAATAAAAGCTAATGCTGTATGTTTTGTGAAAGCATTGTCTTGATGTTTGAATTAAATGTAGCTGTTCCTGTTGGAAGACCAAAGAGATCGGAAGTTCAATCACTATGCAAGAGTAATCCAGAAGGCATTCAGGAAGTACTTTGCCCATCGACAGCATTACCGGCAGAAGGAAGAAGCTGCAAGTAAGTGGCTCACATATTGTAAGGTAAGGCATGCAGAAAGTTGTACTAACCCCTTAACTGTTCTCAACTGAAAACTATGCAAGACCTGGAAGATGCCATATTGTTTTTGACATAATATTTTGTTCTGATATACTGCTTTAACTTCTGTCTGTTTGCCATAGTATTTTGTTCGGAGGAAGAACTCTGATAGCCGCTGCGTTCTCGTAGAGGAACTGGAACTGGAACTGGAACAGTTTGAACAGTTTCTTCCTACTCTGCCTGTTTTGAGCAGGCAGTGGTTGAAAAATCTTTATTTACATCTAGCATGTTTTGATTTTTCAGCTACAGAGTATTTAAAGAGTCAGGGGGATTAGAACGGTAGAAGAAGGTACAGTCAGTTCTGCTATTACATATGTTTCATTAACGTGAATTGGCTATAACGTGTTCGATGATTAAGTGAATGCTGTTTGTATAACGTGAACTTTCACATACACATGTTGGCTATTACAAGATTTCAGCAACCAGTGTGAAGATATAAGGTCAAATTTTATCTGATCAGACCCTATTTTTATTACGCTATTTTCTATGATGTGAGGTCTCTCAAGAACACAACTATTGTGTCATAGCAGAACTAACTGTACTGCCATTAGGAGAGAAACAGTTAAGGGGTTAATTCAGAGCTTTTTCCTGCTTTTGTGGCTGTCATACTACCTACGAGAAATGCAGAAAATGTTTTCCTGTGTGCTGTATCTGATGTAAAAGCTTGTTGTAATGTCCTTTTTGTTATGTGTCAGTAGCTGATGTGCTTGTAGCGAACTGAAATTGAGGGCTTCATGACAAACAAAGAATTATCACAGTAAAGTAAGCAGGAACAAGGGGAAGGGACATTTAGGAGACGTAAAAGCTTTTTGACTTTTCTGAATATTACAGGGGCTAGGAGAACAGGTTTCTTTAAGCCAGGGTTAGCATTTTATGTGATAGCACTCTGTGAGACATGCTGAAAGAAGAGCACTGAAAATAAACAAAATCTACCCTATAGATTGCATGCTAATTTAAGTAATATGCAATGTAGTATGTTGTCCTGCAGAATGGACAGCTGGCTGATGAAGATAGGAAGTGTGTGTGATTATGTTAAGAGAATATTTGAGTTACTACATCTTTACGTTAACAGTTCATATTTGACAATGTAAGGAAGAGGCAGTTAGACATTGTTGGCTTCTCAATGCAGAGGCCAGCATTCAATTTCAGGTGATTTCCTTTGTCATTTGTGGTTGATGAAGTGACACTGGATCACTCTGAGTGTGTTTGGTTTTCACCTGCAAGTCATTATTCCACTATTGCTTTATATTCATCTTTCATCACCTCGTGAGATGTGGATTGCTCTGATGAAATAGCACATTATCACATTTTCTGTCTTTAAGTCTGAGGATTCTTGTCCGACCTAGCACTTGCCTGGTTATGGAGTATGGAAGTCGCTTTCTTAATGAAATGAAGTGTAAATGCTTATGTACATTTGACATCATGTAAACTGAGGTAACAAAGGAATGAGCTTTAACAGACTCTAGACTGAAATGTGCATGTAAGAATACAATGATGTCTATTCTCAATTAAGAGACACATTTTCTCACTTCATTTATGTAGATGTACTTGAAGTAGTCAGGATTTCTAATTCACTTCACTCTTGCATTATTTGTCATACAGTATTCTTAAAATATGAGACTTAAAATGTAAATTTGTATTGATAATATAAAATATTATGTACATAGAGTCTCAGAATGTAGTACAATATATGAATAACACAGTAATTCGTGTCATGACAAGTTCTGAACTCTGTTTTTCTAGATTTGATGTTTGGTAAGAAGGAACGGAGACGATACTCAATTAATCGTAACTTTGCTGGTGACTACATTGGTCTTGATTCAAGGCCAATTCTCCGAAACCTTGTTGGGAGGCGAGAGCAAGTGGTATTTGGTGAAGTGGTAAAGAAGTATGACCGTCGATTTAAGGTCAGTTATTCTGAGATGTTGTAAAATATTCCGATGAGATGTGAAATTCACTTATAATGCATTTAAAAGTTTCATAGAGAAAATATGCTTGGTTGTTCAATTTATGAACTGCAGCATGAATGACAACACTTGTATTAGATTTATTGAAATGGGCAGAAGGTTAAGAATGGTTAAGTGTGAATCATATTTTTTTCTTGCCAAAAAAAAAGACATTAAATTAATAATTGTGTTTCTAATTTCGTTTTAGGCAGCTCGCAGGGACCTAATGCTAACTTCACGCTCAGTTTTCTTGGTGGGACGAGAAGTAGTGAAAAAAGGACCTGAGAAGGGGAAGCCTGTTGAAGTGGTAAAGCGAAAGTTAGACTTCGAAAATATCAGCCATGTGTCACTTAGTACCTTACAGGTAGGAAGTTGTGGAGGACTTGGCTTTTACATTAGACAATAGTTCAAACATGTACTTCAGTTGATTGGAGTATACATTTTTCAGATAGACAGGGGTCAGCCAGAAAATAAGTTTACAAAGCACATGTTTTGGAATCTTTAATTTCATATCTGATAAGAATAATTAATATTTAACTGCACTGCTGTGGCGCTACTTTGTACATGGTTGTTGCCACACCTGAGGCATTTGTTGTACTGTGGGACAAGCTTTTCTATTCCCAGTTGATATAAGTCCATGTCCTGTATTCTCAGCAATTGTGTAACAGCTGTTTTCACCTCACGATTGTCTTTAAATTTTTGGCCACAAAGGTTTTGCCTCAGTTGTGGAAACATATGATAGTCACTCATTGCCAGATCAGAGCTCTATTTAGAACCAAGGTTATTTAGTTACTAAATTATACACCATGTAAAATTATTTTGTGACCAAGTTTCATATGCAGAAAGTCCCCGACTTATGTAAGTGGATCGTTCCACAATCCTATGCGTTAAGTTGATTTTTACATAATTCGGAGCCATGTTTTATTATATAACTTATACACAATAATAATAATTTTAATAACAATTAATAGAAAACAATAATAATCAATAGTCGATACTGGAGTCAGTGTCGTAATCAATTGAGGCAGAGGCAGGGGTGGGTGTGGTGGTGGTTGGAGTGGTAATAGTGGTGGTAGTGGCACAAGAAGTTTTCTACGTATGTCGGAGCTACGTAAGTTGGGGTCCATCTGTATGTTATGATTTTTACAGTCCAAATTGTGCCATTAAATAGTGTGGGATCAGTTATTTTTGGTGTTGTCTTTTTTTCACAAGATAGTTGTATTACTGATATCAACAGTTATCAGCTACAGATAAAGTATATTTTCTTTTTTTAAGTGGTAAGTCCTATCTGTGTATATACCTGAGGAGCATGGCTAAATTCAAAAGTACACCAATGGCTTGTTATACTCTTAGTGAAGCATGACTGAAGTGCCATGTTATATGGGCCACTCAGAACAGTAAGAATGACCACTTTCTTTTCCTGTTTTGTTACGGTTTTAGTTTATGTTGTAATAATGGGCTGTGTACATTTGTTTTGTTTCTCACAAATATCACAACAAACGTGCACTGTGTCAGTTATGTGACAGAAAGATATTAGCCTTTGTAAACACTACAAATCTGGAGTTACTGATTTGTTTCTGTTGCCTTTCACAGTGTCAATATAGTATTGTAACAAAAATAGTTTGTCAGGCCAAAGAAGTCTTATTCTGTGACTTTAATTTACACAGTATAGCTTGCAAATTCAGAATTAAAAGTATGGCCCAAAGGAAAACCCACCAGACTTGTATCGTTGGACAAAGTCAGTACACGCATGTATGGGAGAAAGTTCCTAAGTCATTGCAACAGAACCTTTTTGAAATGAGGTTCACTGAGTACAGTGGAATTAGGCAGAGAAACATAATTGACAGATGTCTGTATGTATTTATTGGGACATCAACAAGACTGTAGGGCAACACATCCCAGGTATAAGTTGCGTCTAGTTGCCTGTCTTCTAGAAAAAAGTTTAACTTGAGAGAAATTGTTATTCTTTCTAGCCAAGGATGTTCATATTATATTTGTTTCACCTGTAAAATAATGATTTCATTTTAGGATGACTTCTTGATCCTTCATATGAAAGAAGATTATGACAGTTTCCTTGAAATGATGTTTAAGACAGAATTCCTTTTGTTGCTGAACAAGAAGTACCAGGCCCAGTTAGGACGTGATATCACAGTAAAATTCTCAAACAGGTGAGGAGTATTTTGTATTATCTTCAGGTTAAATATTGTAATGCTCTGTTGCATCTGGTCATTCTTATACAAGTTGTTTGTTTCTTGGTTTCATAACAGACATGGTAAGTTGTCTCACCTCTCCCTAGTTACACATTCAGGAAGCCAACGTTACTAGCAGGATTTATTAGAAATATTGGTAAGAATTGTACAGTTTTGACACCCCATAACTTCATGCTTAGAGGATACAGAGAAACATTACCCTCATATGCAGCTTGAAATTTGTGATATACCGTATATTCTCGAATCTAATCCGCACTTTTTTTACAGTTTTAGAGGGCTAAAAAATCAGATGCGGATTAGATTCGCGTGCGGATTAGATTCGCGGTCTAGAGCTGGATTTTGGAAAAATGATTGAGCTGCTGTACAATATAACAATAACGTAATTAACGTAATTAATAAACAACGTAAGAACAATACAATACAATAATCTATTATTTTATTATTTATTATTATAATTTATTATTCATCAGACTCGCCGTCATCACTCATAATTCGAGGAATGTTCAAAGATCTGGCCTTCTTTATCGCCCTCGCGAGTAGATCATAACTCACAAACAGTCCAGTCTTGCGTCTCTCTTGAAAAAACGTGAAGACTGCATCATCAATTTCAGGAAATCGTCCTTTCTTGGGTCCAGTGAATTTGCTTCGTGACGCCTCACACCCGCTGATCGCTGCCTTGTGTTTCCGCCATAGTCGAACGTTGCTTTCATCAACTCCAAAAATTGCAGCGGCTTTGTGGTTTCCATTCTCCTCTGCGCACCGAATAACTTCACGTTTGAACTTTGCCGTATATGAGAGTCGTTTAGATTTCAGGTGTCCCTCTTCCATAACTACGGTACACGACAAATTGGAACAAGCACATCCCACGTTTCAACAACTAAAGATCAGCTGGCTTCAGACGAGATTGCGCACGTCTGTTGAGAAAGGCCCCGCCTCTATCGGTATGACTCATCGGCCACAGGCGTAGCGTCGGATTTTAACGCATTGGTAACATCCAATATTATTCAATCAGTCGCCCCGTGGGCAAGGGGTGGTTGAAGGAAAGGTGCGGATTAGAATCGCGAACTAACTTTTTTTCGTTTAAGAAGTCGCCAAAAACTGGGTGCGGATTAGATTCGGGTGCGGTTTAGATTCGAGAATATACGGTATTGTAGGGTGGTTGCAGCAGTTATCTTTAGTCTGTGACCCAGTGTTTTTTAAGCCTATATTATGTGTAATACATTGTCTATGTGCAATATATTATATTCTAGAATTGGTATTGATAATGGTTAAAAAAGTGTTATAAGGAATGTTGCAGTGTTTAAAATTTAGTTTATAAATGCTAAACAGAATTATATTTGCCATTAGTTGTTTCAGATGTGAGACTTAGGCTATATTATTGTTAGCATTGTCAACATATACTAGATGCATTTGCATGTGCAGACTGCTTATTATAATTGCTCTCTCCATCCATCTGAACATGTGTAACTACTTGACAGCTAAACTTTAGGCTGCACATCCTGTTGTGACACTTGTAAAGAAGGTAATGTAGGAAACGTCAATTACAACTCAAATTTATAGTTATTTAACCTTTAAGAGCCGAAACGGACAAATCTGTCCATCGTTATGTGTAGGTATGAATGCCAAAACGGACATTTTTGTCCAAAAATATATATGTAAACTTTTCGCATTAAATACGATATTGGCGGGGCAATAAGCGTGTGTAAATATTATGTATACATACAACAGACTTGAAGGTAATTTTACAGTTGTGCCTCATACCAAGGGGGCGTATTGGGGCGAGGAGGTAATATACCATAAAATTATGTATTCAACACTGTTTAGAGCGTATGCAGCTTCATGCTCCAGCATCTGTACATTTATGTGCCCCAGATACCCATCGATTAAAAAGCCGGTAGGATCGAGTTAAGATTTATACGAGTGGATAGCAATATTTATGTACTTTCCGGGAACCGAACCCTGATCTCCTTTCTGGTAGTCGTATAACTTATTCACTGTTCTAGCCCGTGCTTGTACTCACAGAAAAATTTTCAATACATTTTCACAATATATTTGTCCAAATATACGAAGAAATTAAAAGCTTCCGGGTGTATTTACCCTTACGTACTTGATGGAAGAATGAAACATAGCTCACCCGAGAAAGGCAGTATATGATGCGTCGTCAGAAGGAAGTTACTTGTTACAGAAATCATTACATACCTTATTATTAGATGTTCTCATCCGAATCAATATCACAGATCAGCTGTGATTCAATATCTTCATCACGAATATGCCTTCTGCGAGCCATGATGCTGATTATGTACTCACAAGAAATAATTTTCACAAGTGACAGGGTCACTGCACTGTGCGACAAACACTGAAAGAGTGTGGCCACTGGTAGGAATACCGAGAAACGTACTTTTCCTTTCGCAGGTCAGATTCCTCATGGTTGTAAAACTGTAAACCTCTTTGTAAGTACACCCTTACAGAAATCACACCAACGAAAAGCATTCGCTGTTGTTAAAATAACCTCACAGAAATATTTTCCCTTGATAGTGGGGACGAATGCAGGAGAAAGGAGCCAGAATTTAAGGCTAAAGAGAACGAAACATAACATATTACTAAAATTTCTGTCTCTTAGGGAAGTGGTTCATTCTTATTTTGCATCAAAATATTTTATAATAAACTATGATATACATTACCGTGTTCTCCATGCTTCACTTGAATAAATACGATTTATTTCACAGATCCAGCGTTAATATTCTTCAAGATATTCAAAATTTTCCTAACCATTGCAACAAACGTTTAAATCCCCAGAGAAAATTCCAGTCCGCTGACAGTACAGGGTATTTAAATCGCCGGCTTTTAAAGGTTAATATCAAACCTACAACATGTTTTGGTCAAAACATGTTATGTATTGATATTAAATAACTATAAATTTGAGTTGTGATTGATGGTTGCTGTATTATGTAATTTGACAGCTGTTGAGTGGATTGCCATGAAAATTTATATGGGAGAATTTCACAAAAATTGTGGATCTGTTTAAATTTTCAGTAGGACTGGATAACTCAAATCACCACTGTATATGAAGACCGCTTGGGTGCATGAGAGTATACTGTGCTGTGCATACACAGTTCGTCTCAGGCTTATGCATCATATACAATTTAGGAAAATCAAAATTATGCTTTGTTTCATGTGAATTCTGTGTTCGCAAAATTGGAAATCTAGTGCTCCAGGTGGTATGTTTTCCCTGTGTCCTAGCAACAGTGCTACTGTCAAACATGATACGAACTGTGCATCAGTTGTAGTGCTTTTAATGTGCCATAATAATTATGTTAGGCCTACATTTACCAACTTGTTATGTTCATGTTTCTGTTAATTCTTATGTGAACTGTAATGCTGTATCCCATGTAAGTGTGCTGGTTTATATTAAACAAAGTATGATTACTCTACATGTTATGGTATGATACTGCATAAAATAATACTTTAGGTTGGTGAAACAAATGCAGTTATGGCCCTAATATTATTGGGATTTGTTACAGCTTGGATTTCAAGGTGAAGAAAGAAGGTTGGGGTGGTGGTGGAACTCGTCAGGTCAAGTTTATATCTGCAGGAATATCTGACATGGCTCTCCTCAAACCATCGGGCAAGGTTCTTACTGTTACAATTGGCCCAGGCTTGCCCAGAAATTCCAGTGAGTTTTCTGTTATAGAAAATGTAATTATAATTTATTCCATACATGTAATACATGGAGTATTTAGAAAACAATCAAATTCAGTGGGCCATAGGACTTTTATTAGGATGTGCAGCCATACATAGCAACTCTGTCAAGTATACAGTACTATAATATGTTTCAAGAAACAAAATCTGCGTGTTACTTAACCTTTAAGCACCCAGGTTCGTATTGAATTTCTAGTGCATGGTTTACGATAAACGTATTACTTTAAGAGAAAAAGATAAAATTGTGAAATAAATGGCATTTTGTGGAAAGATTGTGCAGCTTGTCTTAAAAATGCAGTAAATTTCCTTCTTGCCTAAATATCTTAAATTAATTTCTAGGGCTGTTTTTTGGCATGCATTTGCATATACGAACATAGGTCCTTTAAAGGTTAATGGTGTTTTACTGGCATATAAGTGTCATACTGTTCTGCTTATGCCAGCCATTTAAGTTTGCAGTGATTCTATTTACCTGGTGTTTGTTTATTTCATTGTTTAATTCTATTTACTGTGCACCTCTCCCCCCTTCACTGTCTTCAGTTTTGGGGAAAATGCCTGCATAGAACATGTTTAACTTCGTGTGCAATTATAAGGTGACCTTCCATTTTTCAGGTGATGCATTAGGCAAAATTATTTTCTGATAGTTGGGTAAATACATTATTTACCAAAAACAAATTTGTGATTCACAAGACTAGAGCTTGAAAGTTCAGAGATGAATGTTTTTTGTTTCTTCTGTTGGTGACTCCTTTAGGTATAAATGCTAGGTTATTTGAAAGTGATCATTAGTCTATCTCTGTGTGGCCTGGATTGTACATCATATTGCCTCATGAATTGAACTTTATATTCCAATTGTGTGTTATGTACTTCTTTTGTCCAGACTTTAAGGTTTGGGGGTATTGCATGTTGTATTAGGATGGGTCACTCTTACACATATTACATGTAATATGTGGTGGTGTTGATGCTTGTTCTTTATTCCTGTTTTTCTATCCATAGAGCCCATTTTGCAGCGTGTAGTTGGAGTTGGGCAGTCAAGAATGCAGGGCAATAGTTTTACACAATTACGTGCTAACATAAAGCCACAAAGCAAACCTGAAAAACCTTTACGGCCAGCAGCACAGTTGCCTCCTGTCTCCACTTCTCGATCCAGTGTTCGAGCACCACCTCCCCCACGTGAGCCTGCACCACCAAACCAGCCTACTGTTCGTCCAGGATTCAGGCTTCCACAGATCAGTAAGCTATCAGATTTTGTCACAAAATATTTTAACAGCTTGAATAACAGGTGTGGCCCTTTGCCATAAAAGGGTTAGAGACCCATGGTGTATAGGATATAGCATAACAGCTAGGAACTTAATGATTTATACAGGGTGGCGCGGAGCCGACTGACACATTTCAAAGGGTCATAGATAATGGAATAGTAACAGGAAAAACAAAACGAAACCGTCGATAAATACACTGAACTATGCCATTTATTACTCAAAGATTACAAGCTAATTTTTTTAAAATTACATCAGAAAGATGGCCTCCGTTTAAATCAATGCATTCTTGTAAGCGTTTCCGGAAGTTGCCATACACGCGCCGCCGTAGGTCCTCATCAATAGCAGCAACCTCGTCAACAATGGCTTGTTTGAGTTCTTGAAAAGTCATGATGTGCCTCCGGAACACACGGTCTTTCAAGAATCCCCACAGGAAAAAATCGGGGACAGCAAGATCGGGTGACCGAGCAGGCCAAGCGATGTCCCCGAAACGAGAGATAACAGTTCCGAACATTCCACGAACAACGTCCATACTGTTCTGTGCAGTGTGGGCTGTTGCTCCATCCTGCACCTCGCCTTTGAGGGCTTGGCATTGACCCCAAAGCCCTTCATTTTCAGCAGGATGGAGCAACAGCCCACACTGCACAGAACCGTATGGACGTTGTTCGTGGAATGTTCGGAACTGTTATCTCTCGTTTCGGGGACATCGCTTGGCCTGCTCGGTCACCCGATCTTGCTGTCCTCGATTTTTTCCTGTGGGGATTCTTGAAAGACCGTGTGTTCCGGAGGCGCATCATGACTATTCAAGAACTCAAACAAGCCATTGTTGACGAGGTTGCTGCTATTGATGAGGACCTACGGCGGCGCGTGTACGGCAACTTCCGGAAACGCTTACAAGAATGCATTGATTTAAACGGAGGCCATCTTTCTGATGTAATTTTAAAAAAATCAGCTTGTAATCTTTGAGTAATAAATGGCATAGTTCAGTGTATTTATCGACGGTTTTGTTTTGTTTTTCCTGTTACTATTCCATTATCTATGACCCTTTGAAATGTGTCAGTCGGCTCCACGCCACCCTGTACTTATTTAAATAATTAACGATTTATGTTGGTCATTGTCATTAGTAATATCAAGGAGTTTTAGTGATACAGAATACAAGTCAGATGGGAGAAATAAGAAATGTATACAGAATTTTGGTGAAGAAACGTAATGGAAAGCAGCCACTTGAAAGACCAAAAGAATATCCTGTGGTATGGGATTTGGATAGTTAGAGTGTAATCTTATTAGGATGACGGAACTGGCGTTGCGTCTTGTTTATTGGTAGGCTATAGTATGAAGGTGTTAAATGTTGGGTTTTAGTCCACAGTAATTGGTTAGTTTACTACTTCTGATGGCTTTTTTAAGCATGTTGTCTGCATTTCAGAAATACCAAGCTCATGATCCTAATACTATTGTTTCTTAGGTGGTGGGCCAAGAAACTTCCCAGGCCAATTACCAGTAATGCCGACTCCTTCATCTGTTCAACTACAACAAGAAGTTACAACCAGTAAACAGCAGGACTTCTTGCAGACACCACAGGCAGGAGTTGCTGGGTGAGATAACATCACATGTGTTCACGCTGAATGTAGTATTTGTTTCATAAAGCAGGTTTATTATGAAAGTTTGTTGTTAGTGTTTCTGTGGTGTAACTGCTTGGCTTTTTTTTTATCTGTCCAGTTTATCCATTTGTTTGTATTTGTATGTTTACTAGATTTTTCTTTCAGTAATGTATATTCCTGTTTTTCTCTCATTGCTTTGTTTGCTGTCTGTGGGAATGCTGAAGTTTCACACAGTTCAGAATGTATGATATTATCATTGTTTATTGCAGTGTTGCTGACAGAAAAGCTGGGAAGTCTGATGCCAATGTGAAGTGGTTAATAAATGTATTAAATTTTTTTGAATTTGAACGACAGTGCTTTTGGTTCAGTAGAGAAGTAAAAAATAAAGGTTTGTTTGTACCAAGCCCTGTTTACAAGAGGAGACTGCAGTTCAGTGGGAGATATTATCAGTAATACATGCAAATTTTATACTCTGTATAATTTTAATGTTCCAGGGTGAAACGAGCAACTTTGAACCAAAGTACAACTCCAAAACCTGTACCAGGTGGTGGTAAGCCCCGTCCACCTATGAAACCAAAACCTTCTCTTCCCAAATGCAAGGCATTGTATGCCTATGCTGCAAAGGATATAGATGAATTGACCTTCAAAGATGGAGATATTATTGAAGTTGTGAAGGAAGGTAAGTATTTTTATATCCTCTTCTGGGGGCGTATGCTAGGTTCTTATTGTATGCATAAGTACAGATATTTTATTGTTTGTAGTATCTGATCCCTTAGACTTTCTTTAAACTTCATTTTTACTATATTAGTCTATTAGCACCACACTGCAGCATTTTTTCACATATTTTGGGATGTTTCCTGCCTGTTAAGGTATGAATATATGTAGCTTCATTATCACAGTTTCAAAAACTAATATCCAAACCTGTTTTCCCAGGGAATGCTAAAATGTTTTACAGCACACTTTATTGAATTTATCTGATGATAAAGGGACGTGATTTGTTTTTTTTTCCATGCAAAAATGGGCTGTCATGTGTTTTCACATGAAAAAGAATGTATTTAAGACTAACTTAATTCAGTTATTTGTGGAAAAATAGACATACCGTATATTCTCGAATCTAATCCGCACGCTTTTTACAGTTTTAGAGGGCTAAAAAATCTGATGCGGATTAGATTCGCGTGCGGATTAGATTCGCGTGCGGATTAGATTCGCGGTCTAGAGCTGGATTTTGGAAAAATGATTGAGCTGCTGTACGTGCCGTAAGAACAATACAGTACAATAATCTATTATTTTATTATTTATTATTATAATTTATTATTCATCAGACTCGCCGTCATCACTCATAACTGAATCGTTATCCGTGCTCTCCACCCAGTCACTATCATCTTTATCTTCAACATCGTCCTCCCATACAATGTCATCGCTGCCTTGTGTTTCCGCCATAGTCGAACGTTGCTTTCATCAACTCCAAAAATTGCAGCGGCTTTGCGGTTTCCATTCTCCTCTGCGCACCGAATAACTTCACGTTTGAACTTTGCTGTATATGAGAGTCGTTTAGATTTCAGGCGTCCCTCTTCCATAACTATGGTACATGACAAATTGGAACAAGCACCTCCCACGTTTCAACAACTAAGGCGTGAGCTGGATTCAGACGAGACTGCGCACGTCTGTTGAGAAAGGCCCCGCCTCTATCGGTATGACTCATCGGCCACAGGCGTAGCGTCGGATTTTAACGCATTGGTAACATCCAATATTATTCAATCAGTCGCCCCGTGGGCAAGGGGTGGTTGAAGGAAAGGTGCGGATTAGAATCGCGAACTAACTTTTTTTCGTTTAAGAAATCGCCAAAACCTGAGTGCGGATTAGATTCGAGAATATACGGTATAATAGCTGTTGTGTGCTGTAAATTGATGTATCCTTAGAATACTTTTCTTTTACATAACCCGAAATTTACGTAAGTTGGAATTGACCCCACCCCCATTTATCTATCTCACCTTATTGGTTCTGTGTGCATTTTTAAAATGCCTGTGTACATGTTTAAAATGTTATTTCTATCAGTTTTTTCATATGAAACACACAAAGTAAAATACACTTAATAATTACAGTATTAATAAATAATATTACTTATATTATATTTAATATTAATTATTAGTAAGGATTTTTTACATAAGTCTGAGTTTACGCAAGTCACATTTTACATAGCCTGGAAACTGCCTGTAGATTTTTGGAACTTTGGCTCTGAACTGCACTTCATAGTGACATAATAGCCATCACATGTGAATCCATGTGTACAACACCTTTTATTCGAATCATCCAAACAATTGTTGTGTCAAGTGGCAGTATGCAGATATCAATGCTGTGTGATTAATTAACCCTTCAGAGACTGAATTTAACCTGAATTGCATGTAAAGATTTGGTTCATACCATGCAGTAAACACTCTGTCTCTTCATTTCAAAACCTAATTTGTTAATTTTTTGTAGGGGAATAATCTTACTTTGTTATGGGAATCATATGAAACATGTAAATACAGTCTGTGGGCAGAATGTATGGTTTCTGAAAGTCTTAACCACTGGGCTCTGAAGGGTTAAATGAGTTTTCAGAAAAGTGTTTTCCTTACACTGAGTTAATTTTGTGGAACTCTTGTCTTTCTGTTGCCTGACAGATGAAGGTGGTTGGTGGCTAGGACGATTTCAAGGGAAGGAAGGACTTCTGCCTTTTAATTATGTTCAAAAGCTGTGATATTTTTGTGTAGATTGGTTACAGTTAGTCCTGGTTCCTCACACTGAAGAATTGCTGCTTTACCATTCCTCTTTTACGTTAAGTCATCATGCTCTACTTAATGTACTTAGTTATAGTTTGATTTCTCTTCAGTCCATACTCTATGTATGGAGTAGTGCATGGCTAATGAAGAAGTGTGATCAAGGTGTTCTCTCTCTGTAAGTCTATCGAGTGGTATTTGTGATGTTGCTGTTTGTAAGTTTCGTTGTCATACAGACATGTCCTGATTTACACAGCACATCTGCTCTATTGAAGCATGAGGTAATGCAGAAATATGTAAGTCTTTCTATAGACTTACTCTTAGAAATGGGAGTTACTTTCCTGAGACAGTCTTCTTGAATGGTAAACATAATTATTGTGATAGTTTTTGGTTATTTAAAAGTGACACAACAGATTATTAACATGGAAGAAGCATTGTAGGATATGACTTTAAAGAGGCTCTGTAGCTGGTATGTGCGTGTATGTAAGCTTCCGTGTGAAGGACCCTTATTGAAGCCCTTAAGAATGAGCCAGTTACATGTGGGATGTAGAACAAGCTGCATATATGAGAGTATGTGATGTGAGTGTAGGATGATGATTCCATTTGTCTGAAATATGATGCTGCATTACTGGTTAATTGGATTCCAATGTTTTGAGGCAATGTGCCCAGTGATTCTGTGTCATATCCCAGAAGAACGGAGGCCTCAGGTACACTGCTGCAAAAACTTCAAAACTCACATGAATGTAGGATGTTTGTAAGAATGAAAATGTGAGTCTGGGAAATGACAAAGACATCCTTGATTGCTGTAGTAATGTAGTGATGGTGGTGCCTTTTGCTGTGGTAGAATATCAGTATTTGTAATTCCTATTGAAGTTACCATACCTGAAATTTGCATAGAGCATATGCATAAATGAATTGGCATAGTGGTGATAAGGGTATAGGGTAATTACGGCATAGTTCAACACAAATACCCATATTTGTTACAAAATATATTTAACTCTTATTGCTAGGTACTTTTTTTAATTGAATGGTGATGTTAGAGCTACTTCAACTGACAGATTATTGCTACTTTGAAAGTGTGTGTGGTAGTGTGAGAATGTAAATCAGAGTACATTGCACTCTCGATTATCCAGGGTAATGGTAATGGTGGGGAGGGGGGGGGGGGTGGTGTACGAATGATAGAGAAACACAGATAATCCAAAACATATACTTTATAGAGCCATGAACTAAAAATAAATAGTAATTTGTTTATTATATACATAATATAGACATAGCTTATGCTTTTTTTTTTTGTAAATAATCGATTTTTGTTTGTACTGATGGTTTTGTTTGAGAACTCAGCGCTAAATCACATTATTTTCCACCTCCATCATCAGTCATTAGCAACTTATGATTGTGCAGAGATAATCCACACATGGTTAATCGAGAGTACACTGCAAAATGGTTGCAGTTTTGGACATTGTTTGTTGTCTGAGGTGTACTTCATATATATAACATTCTGGAATTACTCATAACAAATCTGTCAGTGTAATGACAACAATTATTTGAAGACAGGAGTAGAGCCAGCTGTTGAAACAGTGTGTGTATCAAGTGAACCTCAGACTGTGAACACTGTCCAGTATAGTATTTGTGTAATGAATTTGTCATTGTCACAGATGATCAGAAAATCATAAATTGGGCATGGTATTCAATAGACTCGTTAAAGTTGGTGGTTATGCTTCTGAGCAGGTGTTTCCAATAGTACACTAAATGGCAGTGACCTTTTACGTTATTTGAAAGTGAATGGCCTGTACTGATATAGGATACACTTCTGAAGGTAAAAAAACCCCTGCGAAATAAACTTTTTATGCCACCACTATTGTGTGCAGTCCTCCTCATGGGATGTCAAGAGGTCCATCTTCTGAAATGAACCAGAACTGCATATACACGGGGATTATGGCATGTAAATAGGAACAGTTCATAAGAATGAACATGGCATGTATATTATGAAAGTGTGCAAACTAAACGTTTGTAAATCAGGTTATGCCGGTACAGTATGTTAGTGAGGGAACAGCACTTGCCTTCTGCATCAGAGTCTCATAAGGTATGGTTCCATTAGTGCAGTAAAACCTGCAACTGCTGCAAGCAGCAGCTGCAGCATCCAATGCAGTGACTGCTACAGCAGCATTTCAATTTGCCGTGGTTCATTCCACAGTGTTGCATGAGTCCATTGCAAGAACTGCCCTTCAGACCAGTTGGTCTGTGTTTGACATAGCACTACATGTTCTTCTGATAAGCACATCTGGTTTTTATTGCGTATGCAGTTGTCTGCTTATGAGGAGGAAATGAAGTGGTAGAGTGTGTAATCATATAATAAATGTTTTAAAGACAATCTGTGTGAAAACAAAATAGATAAAAAGTGAATTCTCATGCTGTGCTGTCTGTGTCTTCTTGCAGCTTTTGGACCAAGGGGCTGATTTTCACAAAACTTGGTTATGAACATTATGCCATTGGAGGTCTCCCCAACATTGTGCTTTATAAGTTCCTGTACTCTGTAACAGTTTGACAGACATGCATACTTGTGAGGTGGGAGCTCTACTAATGCCACTTACTTTAGTATCCTAACTGTGTGGTAATCTTTTGAAGAATATTCAGTTTTTTTACATAATTGTTTGCAGAATGTAAAACAACAACATGCAGGCCATGTAAATTAGTTCTTTAATTTCCAGTTTCATGGTAGTAACTAATGAACCATTGGTTTGAATTCCTTTGCAGAAATTATCTTACCTACACATTGTGTGTGCAATTCAATAATTTAACTATTGTTAGTATGGTGATGATGTGAAACTTTGAGGTTATATCCAACAGATTTAGTGTGGGCACAGTCTGCTGCTAGGTAAAAAGTTTTTCCCAGAATAAAAGAACATAATGGGAATAATGGTAACGTATGTGCGACTATAAAAATGTACAGTAGGAATTCAGAAGGTGCCCTACTATTAAATTCTTGTAGTGTCCTTCCTCATGCGTTTTCTGATAAATGTTATGAATGTTATGAATCTTCATCGTGTTGTGGTTTCTTTAAAATCTCAAGCACTACCACCTCCATAGTATTAAGTGATTTCTGTGAAAATAGCTACATTCTGCTGCCATATTCTAACCACCATTGCTTATTGTGTTCAGTGCTGCATCTACTGTGTGCAGCAGTTATGCAGGTTAACAGCACTGGCAAAACCTACCTTTTATAGAGACAATGACCAAAGTATCCAAGATATTTTGCTCTCAACTGGGTGTTTTAGCCAAAGGACTGTTCATAGAACAAACTTGTAAATGGAGTGCTTTTTCCTTTCTTGCTGTTCAGTGCTTCTGTTGCCACTCTGTACCTGTTAAATAAGTGCTCTTATATCTTACATATGAATTGAATGTCTTCACTGTTAATGAGATTCATAAGACTTTTATTGGTGTTGTGATTGGGTGTGGTTCCTATATTGATTTACTTCTCATCTTCCTTGACTGTTACTAGTTGCTGTTGAGGTTATTTATGTAATTGCTGAAATAAATAGAGTATTTCCCTTGTAGATATAGGTATATGCTTCCTTGCTAGGTTGATACTACATATTGCAAAGGTAAAGCTAACCCTTTACAGGTCTGGACAGGCCCTTAGGGATCCAGGAGGTTGAGGCTTTCAGAATTTCTAGACAGTCGGCACATGAAAGTGGCAAGGTTATCAGCCCTACACACTGGCCGCCTTTACCCCCAGGAGATACCCCTGGTATTCATTTCTGTTCGTGGCTGAGTCGACCCGAGGGTCATAGTGCGGCCGGAAGGATTATGGTAAGTCAATGAAAAACCCCAATGACCCCATTGGAAATTAAACCCATGACCTTCTGGCTCCACTCTCTACCCCCATTGCATATGGCACATATAAAATAAGTAAATGAACAGCTGTCTGTTTACAGTCTGTTAAAACCATTAAATGGGAAGAAAATGAATATAGGAATTACTTTTTAACATGAGAACCAGATATATATCTGGCTAGCTTTTGGTCATTTTAACCTGTTAAGCACGTGTGATGTTATACATAATCTATCAGACCATGCATCCCACAGGTAGCATTATGTCATGTTCAAGCCATGCATTTAAGAAATACCAGCGTGAAAAATATTGCCCTGCGGAGACAGTTGTGGCAGGGTAGGTCATGCTGGGAGGGTTATGTATAATATCATATCATGTCCTCAGAATTGCTGGAGTTGCCTTACATGTCATATGATCAGTAGACTGAATAACTAGGTGGAGCTATGTTATCTGTACGAAGGAAGGTTTTATTCATTATTCTGCAGCATTCAAAGATCACAAGAGTTCTTATGATGTGGCTTAAATGTGATAATATCCTGGCTGTCGTATGTGGTACATGAAGTGAGGATAAGCAAGAGGTTTTTAACACAAACTCCGTATATTATATTAGAAGTAAGTTTATGTTTATGGTGTACCAAATCCAGCATTACTGCATTTATTGTAGTTCAGCAGAGACTTTTGTGTTGCTGTTAGATTCCATTGTATTGATAAATTTGTGCTGTTTATTCCACAGTTTATATGTCGATATTTCAGCCCCTTAGGTTATATACATTGTTCAATGGTGGGATGGTTTTATGTGATGAATGTAGGACATGAAAGGAATTTGCTGTGGCCTGTTTTAAGGCACTGTTGCAGAATTTTTTGGAGGTGTGATCAATTTCAGTTAGCATAGACAACTTCAAGACCAAGAACTGAATCCAAAACTTCCTGTGACTGTGAAGCAGGCATACTAACCATTGAATCTGGGTATCTTGTGATTTATGCTGTGGGTGTTTGTAACATCAGTGATGTTTTGTTGTGCTTTCTGAATTAACTACTTTGAACATTTGTTGGGCTTACAACGAGCAAATTAAGCTAGTCATTTTATTTTCACCACTTCAGACACACAATGTTCTTCTAAGCTGACGCTGAACTCCGTCATTTAAGTCTTAAGTTTACTTTACACCATCCACAGTGGAGGGTAACCTGTGTGTACATTGTGCATAGGCTTCAACATTTTCCTGTTTTAAAATTGAAAGTCTTTTTGCCGATTACTTCAAGTAGATCCTCCTAATGAGCCAAGATTTTTCTTGATTATAATCAGAATGTAATGCACAGACTTTTCATTTCATAAAATTCACATGAAATGTTGAAATGGTGAGTTACATTGACGGGTATGAGCAGAGAACTGCCAGTATTCTGATAGTTTCTTTGAAGCAGTGAATAAAAGTGAAGTATTTCAAAGAAATTTGAGATGTATGTATTTCAAATAAAGGTGATTCAGGAGTAAAGGTCAGTATTTTTGGAGGTGATAGTATTGGTCATTGTGAGAAATAGAAGTTTATATGAATATGTGTCTAATTCTGAATGGTTAGAGAGATAGAACTGTTTGCATCAGACACACACTGCTCATTAGATTTTTGTTTGTGGGGCTGGATGAAGAGTGAAGTTTACAAAAGGAATTGCTTGCTGACATTTTGGATGCTGCTGTTGCATAAGGAAACGTGTAGATCAACTCAGACGAACAACACGTGATATTCTCACGCGAGTTGCAAAGTGCACTGAGGTTGACGTGGGATTTTCGAACATTTATTGTGAACTCCAACAAATATGTCATTTAAACATGAAATTAAAATAAAAATTAAATTCACTGTAAGTAAGTTCTGTTTCTTTATTACCATTCACAATGCTTTTGTATTTGTAGATTTGACAGCTCTATCTCAGTAACCTCTCAGAATTAGACACGTGTTCATTTGAACTTTTTTTCTCACAATGACCGATACTATCACCCCCTAAAATATTGACCTTTCCTCTTGAATCACCCTGTATATGTCCTTTGTAAGATTTCTTATGTAATGGCCTTATAAATATCTACCAGTAATTTTTTAAGCTACATTTGGTCAGTATTTGAATAAGTCAGCTTCTTCTTTTGTATGAAAAGTAGCTATTCATATGGTTGCTGAAAAGCCAAAGGCAATTTAGTTTAATGGATATTTGGATGACAAGTGGTTGTGAACATGCATTACATTTGAAAATGCCAAGAAGTGAGAGCATTTCCCATAATTCATTGTGTGAAACAGAATGCCCTGTGGGTCATGAAAATGAAAATAAAATTGCAGTGTTCGACATTATATTTTGAGTTGGGAGGAAGGCGGCTCAGTTTGTACTAATTAGGAGTGTATTAAAAAAATAACCAGTTCACATAATGGTAAAATTGTCTCAGTGCACATGGTGTAGACGTGTGGGGAGTGGCTTCACTCATCCTTAATCTCGGCACTAGGTGGAGGTGAGCCTGTCAAATTCATGTCCTGCAACATTCTTCTTTCCATGAATCTAACCAAAATTTAGAAATTGGCAACAGTTTTATTCTCTGCATTCATATGGTAAACTATTGTGTTAATGTGTATTGAAACTTTGTTTTTAGTAATTAACTGGAAGCACTTGGGACATTGATGTGTATTTAATATACATTATATTTGACCTGTAAATATTTGCAGCCAAGTAATTTCACTTGATTTCCCCTTTTCTAAAAGCCATTGAAAAAGTTGTATCCAGTCCTATTCTTAAACACATCAGTATGCACCAGACAAATATGAAGCCATTCAGTTCTCATTAACACTCCTGTGTTCTGGTAACAAATCTGTAGTAAAAGAAAACACAGTTTGGCAGGTGCTGTGGTGCAATGTGAAATTATTCTTAGTTGTGTGCAGTGTAAATGTTACACATATGTGTGCTGTTGGTTGGATACTGAGTTTGTTATTTGGGCTTGTAGCTCCAGTATTTCATTTTTTGATCAGTATTGCTTTTGAGCAACTACTCAGAGTTATGTGTTACTGGTTTACTTGTGAAATAAGTTGTATATCTTGTGTGCCTGTGGATCTGTTGCATAATTTGTGAACTTTACATAACATACCATGCAACTGCTGTTTGTATTAGGATTTTTTATTATGGTACATGACATGTTGTGTGTATTCATGGAGAGATAAATCCCAGTGCATGTGGTTTTGTTTAAATATTTAACATTATTTACAGTTAAATATATATATTTGTAATTCAGATATAATCATATCCACATGTTAGCATAGGTTATTGTAATGATTTATAAAAATGACATTTATAGCAAATGTGATGTTGATAGCAATTTTATGTCATATTAATAAGTTACCATACTGTGAACATCACATTACTAATATTATAAAAACATTAAATGTGCTTCCATTTATCCCAAAAAGAAATATAACCAAAGTTATTATTGTTAATATATGAGATATGACATTAATTTTTGAAAACATTTGTTACCTGTTTTTAAGGTCAGCAGACTTTAAAATTGCTTTGTTAGGAGTACCATTGTTAAGGAAGTGAGATGACCATATGAGTGTTTGTGTGGAAAGGAACTTTATACTAATATTTTCACCTCACTTTTTCCTGGTTCCTTTATTCTCAGGTCTGAAGCTTGTAGAAACAATGCTTATATACAGTTACATATATGATGTTTTCTCTGACATAATATATATGTTAGGCCCGTGATTGTTTCTGCACAACAAAGTTTCACATATTTTTGATAACAAGTATGAAATAAACTGGTTTTCTCTGAATCTGGAATGCTGGTCACACACATGACAGATGTAGCACACCAATTTTTATTATCCTCTGTTTCAATCTGTATGCAAGGCATATGAACGTATGTACGACTTAACACAGTTTGAAATTATGACGTTACTTAAATATGAATGACCTTTCGTGTACTAATACAGCATCATATTCTGACATTATGGATGACAGAAATAGTAACACAAACATAAAACTTACAGATGTGAAACATTGTGTTGCTTGTTCAAAAATTGAATGCACGTGTGGTTTTCTTCCTCAGAACCGTGCCAGATTCTTGCCTTCAGAGTTAGAATCAGCATGACAGAATTAGTATGAGGAGGTTTTGTGTTCATGAACTTGTTGACTGACAGGTCAAGTTGTCAAATTAATAGTCACTTTATCACTCCTGACAAAAGAGGGGCCCAGTTAAAGTGGGTGAACAGTTGAAGAATATTTCTTACTAAAGTCATTAACATGCATTTTAATTTTATGTAAATGAACCAGGTTTTTTCCATCATCTGTTTGTATTACCACATAGTGCTGATGACTTGCCAACAGACCTGATTGTTACACATTAAAGTACAAATGTTGTAGTATGCCAGTTCTTAAACAATGTCATGCAGAAGGCAGGGATACCTGAAAGAGAATAGAATAATTCAAACTTATCTTCACTCAGATGTAGACATTTGTATGTAGTAAAAGGAAGTCAGACAACAGAGTACAAAACAGCACCTGGAAACACACTAATATTTTTAGTTTTTGTTGAGAATTATACAGAATGTTTATGATAAGGTGTGCCAAATTTCAGGGTGTTAGTATATGAATCATTTTGAGTAAAAAATGCTGTGTCAACATATGCCCAACTATCGAGTGTTACATCGTTATGAGCACTTTTAATGTTTCAAGATTCTGTGTGATACTGTAGATTTGCAGCAAATCATGGAGTCTGCTGACTGTATAAGGGGATATAATGAAGTTATCAGAAAGGCAACAAATTCTCTCTTGAGACATGCAGAACTGTGCATCTGGAAGGGTGGAGGTCATTTTGAACAGTAACCAGTGTAACATAAATGCAAATTCACGTTCTTTGATATCATGTAATCTAAACTGAGTTTTTTTTTCTGTGTTATAATACAACTATGCAAACTAACATTACTAACTCAGTAAAACTAACAATTGATGTGTTTCTTTCATGGTATTATCTGACACATAATTTTCTTTTGTTGTTGTACATGTAGTGGGGTAAGGCTTTGTTTTGTGGTGTTACCGGTCACATAACGCCACAGAACAAAGTGTGGGGCATGTGGTGGCACAGTTGGTTGAGGCACTACCCTTCAAGCCGGAAGGTTGCGGGTTCGATTTCCGATGGTGTCATTGGAATTTTTCATTGACATAATTCTTTCGGTCACACTGTGGCCCTGGGGTCGACTCAACCTCTAACTTAAATGAATACCAGGAATATTTCCTGGGGGTAAAGGTGGCCGGTGCGTAGGGCTGACAACCTTACCACCTTCATGTGCCAATTGTTTAGAAATATGAGAGCCTCAACCTCCTGGAACCCTAATGGCCCCTCCAGGCCTGTAATGGGATTGCTTTGCTTTTTTACCTTTACTGGTCACACGTACAGTGGGTTAAAATGTCTTGCATATCATTCTTTTTTGGTGTTAACTGACCCCATAACTTTCTGTTTATTTGTACAGTATGGTAAAACTTATGTATTGTAATATTTCGGTTACTGTCATATATGTACATTAAAATGATGTTGGTATGTAATGGTTGATTATTGGGCATATGTTGATATAGCATTTTTTACTCAAAATGACACATCTTATGCTGAACATTTTGTATATGTGTATAAGACAGTGCTGTATACTGGTTGGTGTAACATTCGAATTAAGGACAAAGTCATCAGTATGGGCTCTTATTTCAGCCTGCTTTTCCATCCTACCATAATGAACTCAGACTGAAGTATTGTAGAATTTGGACAGTGCTGACATTGCTACAAGAAAGTGCAAGTGGACAAAGATCTCATATTCTTAAGTCAGTGCCTCAAATTTTTATGCTGGACAGTTAGTGAATTTGGATTTCTGTTTTGTAAAATATATGTATACACACATATTTTCTTATTTCATTAATTTGTGTAACATTCTTTTAGTATTAATGCACTTTGTAATGCAACAGGTGACTTTTCTCAGCCTGTTTAATGACTTGGGCAAGTTGTTGTTTAAATGACTTTAAAACGTTTAGTAAACTAAAAAAAAAAATTTTGGAACTGTAAAAGTGAGGCAAGTCTGTGGTTGTATTTGCCACTGCATTGTTTAAACTCAGTAGTGTCTTTTGGAACAGCTTCCCAAGCAATGTTAAGGGTTTCTCCATATAATTTTCCCTATATGAGTTTTTGTGGGCCTTTTATGTTTAATGTGTATAGTCTTATGAGATATGAGGTTCTCACAGCAGTGTTGCTGAAGGTTAGTTTTCTGTGATGTTACGGTGTGTCAGTGGTAAATTGTTACTGATGTTTCAAAAGAAGCCACTGCCTTCATCTTCAGGGTCGAGCAGTCCAAGAATAGTCGTGGTGCAAGCCAACCAACCAGCCAACCAACCAACAAACCAACCAACCAATGAACCAACCAGTCAACCAACCAACCTACCAGCCAACCAACCAGCCTGCCAACCAACCAACCAGCCAACCAATAAATCAACCAACCAACCAACCTACCAGCCAACCAACCAGCTATCCAACCAACAAACCAACCAACCAACCTACCAGCCAACCAACAATTAAACCAACCAACCAATGAACCAACCAACCAACCAGCTAGCCAACCAACCAGCCAACCAATCAACCAACCAACCAACCAGCTAGCCAACCAACCAGCCAACCAATCAACCAGCCAGCCAACCAACCAACCAGCCAGCCAACCAACCAACCAACCAACCAACCAACCAGCCAGCCAGCCAGCCAGCCAACCAACCAACCATCAACCAACCAGCTAACCAACCCAACCAACCAGCCAGACTTCCCTTGTTCCGTTTAGCCATTCTTGTGCACAAGATGCATTGCTCGCTGTGACACAGAAATCTTATAACTACAGGGGGGATTTTGCTTACACTGATAGTTTTTCTGTCTTGGCTGAGGGCAGTGGCATGGTGTAACCACACTGGAAAGTATGGGTATGTTATGTGGGTAAGGAAAATAGGGTTGTGAGTGAGTAGGAGTGGTAGGGCTGTGCACTGGATGTTGTCAAAATTGAGCCTGCAGGAAGATTAAGAAACATAGTTGAATAGTCAGGTGTGAAGTGCTAAAATGAAGGGATGGATCTTTATTTAGGGTGTGGATATGCCTCACCCTGAAGATAAAGGCACTGTGCTCCTTCTGAGCATCGGTAAATATTTGCCACTAAACTTGGCGTGACATCCAAAAGACTTGAGTCTTGTATGGGCTTTGTTATTTTTGTTGTACACAAAAATTGTCAGTTAACTTGCCATTTGAAGAACTTCCCAATGTCCAATCTTATAAATATGCCACTCTGCAAGAATCAGAACCTTATTCGGTAAGAGACTTTAAAGGATAATGATACATGGAAAAGAACAACTTTTAGCACACTACACAAAATGTTTAATACAGCAACATTTTTTAACTTTATACAAAATGTAGTTTTAATATGTCATATATTTATTATGCTCAATTACGAATTTTTTTGAACATAGTTGCATCTTGTAGCATTGTACTACTTGCAGGAATCTTGTGTTGTGTTAAAATCATTGCTATTTTTGTATATTCAGGAATCCAAGAAATTCAGCAGTACTGCCAGTTTTATTATTCCAGCATTAAATTATTGTCATAAACTTTAATTGTATTTATAATAAAATCCAACTCATAGTTCAAAATTTTGACTTGTCTCTTCCGTTACAAACCAAAGCGTGTCCAATGTAAACCATCTCCCACTTGAGTCTTTAAAACAGTATATTTTAAACTGCCTAGTAGTATTAGCTTTACGTAGTTTCTGTGGAAGGGTTATTTAAATTGCAGTGCAAGGTGTAGGAAAATGTAAATATTTTAGCAAAATTCATGAAGTAATGGCACAGTATGCAGTTTTAATTTTAATGAAAAAGTAATAGTAATTCAAAATCTTAGTGCATGTTGGTCCAGTATGCTTTGCAGTCCCCTTGAATCCACATACACTCCGCACTCCGTGATTAAGAGCAAGGACACTGCAGTTTGTGGAGCGTGAGTGTCTTGGAATAAGGGATAGAGGTCTAACAGGGTAATGCATTATCTGACAAACTTAACATATAACATAGTTCTGTTAGTAATAGTTTAATAGTATCTACAAATTATTTTGTTTCTTAAGCATGTCATTATGTGACACTTTCAGTCATTGCACAAAAGACATTTCAGTTATGAGAAAACGATTGTATGTTTTTCTGGAGATATGTAGTCTAAAATTATATAGTGTTATTCACAGGCCATAGAAACAGGCCAAATTTCTTATTCAGAAAGGAAAACTTAATTCTTATATTCGGTATGATGTTCGTGAATGAATATTTCCAAAAGAAAGGATTTATCAGTTTTAATAGAGTAGCTGAGACAATTTTCTGAGACAGTCTTCAGTGCAGAAATTTAATTTGGCTGATGGAATTTATTAAGCAGATTCATATCTGTTTAGAAGTAATTTACATTGAGAGAAATAAGTCATATATCAGAGTCCTTATTTGGGATCTGGTAGTCTTTCACCACTGAACCATAACACAAGCCTCACACTCTGTTCTCGTAACATTCATTTTAATATTATCCTTCCATATGTACCTGAGTATCTCAGACGACCTCTTGCCTTCAGCTTTACAGACTACAAATATGTCTGTATTTATTTCCTTTCCAAAGCATACTGTATGTCCAGCTGGTCTTTTTATTTGATATTATGAAGTTCCTCATGTAATTTTTCTCCACCTTCACTTTTTCTCCTCACTTGTAAGTCAAAATATTCACCTCAGCATTTCATACTACAGAACCATCTTCTGCATTCCCTCAAGATGAGAGATGAATGCTACAGGAATAGGGTGTGGGGGGGGGGGTGGATTGGATTCATGTGGCTCTTGTTATGGTTTTCACTTGTAAAACGACAGGTCAAGTTACCGGTTTTGTGTATCGTATTGAGGTTTCTTTATAAGTGAATATAGTTTCTGGGAGCTTCTAACCGATTCTGGTTTCAGGATGGCCACTTTTGGGCTCGAGTGTTGTACCATGCTTGGATTACAGATGTCGCAGCGTCGTCTGATTAACCCCGACATGAGCCGACGCAGTTCAGGTGTTATAGACCCACACCGTAGCCTCAGCTGCCTGTGACACGTCAGATTTATCGGCGAGATGCTTTGCGCTTGTTATCGTGTCTGTTCACTGCCTGTCGAACTGCGTAAGGTTCGAATTAGTCCAGTGTAACCTCAGGACGCGATATAGGTGAACCTTTGGCTGTTCGAGAGACATGTTAATGCGATCGTGTTGCTACCGGACGTGTTGAGAAGGGCTGCATTATCACGGAACTCGGCGTACCTGTAGAATGTGTATGCGACATGCTGGAAATTTGTGCTATCTGTTGTACGTCCTTGTTATTTGTCACTGCTTCAGGTTTATTCAGTGCCAGTAGTAGTTTAGAAAATCAGTTCCCACGCTCGTTTAGTATCAGGCGCGACGGATATGTCTGTCATGCATAATTTTCTTTTCTGTCAAGTTGACGCCACCACTTGTGGGGTCCACACAACCTGCTATCCAATGAATACGTTCTGCTTCAAAGCCGGTGAAGTGTAAAGTTGACCACGCGTCCCCATAGATCGCCGAATTTAATGTCTAGTTTTCAGTAGCGTGGCTATGAGGCCCGGTGGGGGGGGGGGGAAGGGGGGCGAGTGTTGCAGGCGCTTCGGGCGGCAAAATGGCCTGGAAAATGAAGATCTTAAATTTAAAAAAAATTATTTTCTAGAACAAAGAATTTTTTTAAAAAGGAAGTTTTTAAATAATTGTGATCTCTTAAATTTTATAATTTCTGTTACGGACGACCATTGTGATTACTCGCCCCTGGTCGCCAACAAAACCTAGCTACGTCATTGGTAGTTTGCAATTCATTCCCCGCATTTCTATATGACACAGGTACAGCTTCAAATTTGCAGAATTTTATTATTGCAATGCTCAATTGAACACGCGATATTATGAAACCACTTTCCGTGCAGGTAGGTAACTTTGGCCCTGTAGCATTAGTTTGAATAAAATACCGTGAAGTGTTTAATATCATTCTGTATATAACATGTGGGCGACAAAGTGCACAATTTGAACATACACGGCCCGAAGCTTTTTATCTCCGAAACTGCGGAACCGGGTGCAGTGTCGTTATGACGTTATGTTGGGGTTTACAGCAGAGTGAGTAGGACGAATTTAATTTAGTTTTGTCGGTCCTATGCTGCTGCTTTAATTTGACTTAAAGTAGAACCAGTTTTATAAAATAAAAATATCGTACAAAACTTTAAAATATTGGTTTTATTAATACTCGTACCTACAATCGAGGGGGCACTTTGGTTGAGGCACTGCGCTACAAGCCGGAAGGTCGCGGGTTCGATTCCCGATTGGATGATTGGGATTTTTCATTGACATAATCCTTCCGGCCGCACTATAGCCCTGGGGTCGACTCAGCCTCTAACAGAAATTGGTACCAGGAATATTTCCTGGGGGTAAAGGCTGCTGGCGTAGGGCTGACAACCTTACCACCTTCATGTGCCGATTGTCTTGAAATCTGGGAGCCTCAACCTCCTGGAACCCTAAGGGTCTGTCCAGTCCTGTAATGGGATTGCTTTAATTTTTTTTTATCTACAGTCAAACCGTGTAAGTTCCTCCGAGCAGACTGGCTTGACGGTGACGCCCTTTAACTCGCATTTTGGACGTCGACCATACAACTGGCGCTCGTAACAGAGTATTGTCATCTTTTCCGTATCTCGAGGTCAAAGCCGAGACAGAACCTTCAAAAAGATCACACCCTCTTTCAAAGTCCTTAAGTACCCACCACTTATAGTTATTTTCTTACTTCATTCGACTAATTTAAACAGTCTTGCTAAATGACCTAATTAATAAACACAAAATCGTATCTGTCATTCTCATAGCAAGTCTGTATGACGTATGGTACATAGAAGCCAAGTGTAGAGTAAAAAAAAAATTATTACTGATGGTTTACCTTATACGTTTATGTAGTAATGTGTTCTAAACCCTCGGTGACGAGAGGCATTTAGTGATTACGCAGTCCATGTTCTGTGAGCGTCGCAGCAGCTGTGTTTCTGCCAGCTGGATGTACAGCGACATCCAATGTTTCCATGTGCGTTTGAAATCAGGCAGCAAGTGCCACGAAACATCTGTTGCGTTTGTGCTTCTGCATTGAGTCGACATTGATGTTTCTGCAGTGAACTCGATACAGTGCCCCAGTTTCTGTCACAAAAATGGAGCTTGTGATTGCCGTGTTACAAATTTGTATAAGAAAGTATGTTACAAAATTTACTCGAAACACCTCTTGGAGAGTCCTAAGCATAGAGGGAAGGATAATATTAAAATGGATACTGACTAACGTGTGACGTGCGTTGGATTCATCTGGTTAGTGATAAGGACCACTAACTCTCTGTTGTGGATTGGCTGGTCGTGTGCGAATTGATAATACTAGAATACCGAAGGAAGTTCTGAATGTAAATTTTCATGGAAGAAGGCTTGTGGGGTGTGAAGACAATATCAGGAGGAACTCCTTGCTGCTGCTGCTGCTGCTGCTGCTGCTGAAGAAGAATTTGTCTGTTTTGTAAGGCGGGACAACGTCATTACCAGGTGCATAGTTTGTTCCATATTTTAAAGGAAGACCCTGCACTATGCAAGCATTTACATAGCGACGAATGACTTGTGAATAATGAATTCAATAGGATATGTGTGGAACGTAAAATTAAAGTCTGTATCCGCGCCATGAAGGCGTATAGGGAATAGAGTTATAGCTCCACTCATTCTTAATCTCGGCACTAGATGGAGGTGAGTGGTCAGCTTCACGCCCAGGCCGCTTTAACCCAGGAGAAAGAACTCCCCTGGACACATTGAATAGGAGCCTGGATGGGCTGCAGCGCTGGTGTGGGCGTTGTAGGGAAGGGATAAATCTCTTGCCGCTGCCGGGGGATATGTATGGAAGGCGTCGAAACGTAAAGATAGTGTCTGGCTTGAGAGAGCGAAGAAATCAAGGGAAAATCTCGGAATGTTCTGTCTTATGGCAGAGGATCAAACGCTGAAAGCCGCAAAGTTTAGTGCAATTTATAACACCTGAATGTAACATCACAGCGCCTTTGGAGTTCATTTACACGATTTAGAATATAATATTATAACTAATTTGAGTGTTTTAGAACGTGGCTGTATATAAGGATGGAAAGTGTAACACTTCCACATGTTATGAAAGGTATTTCTGAAATACACGGCACCCTTCACACAGCGGGCTGCGCGTCTCGCTATGCATTGTCACATGCAATTCTAATCCCAGGCATGGTTCGAATTAACTCGCCTATTCTTTTGCTGTTCAGTTGTTTCACCACATCCGCTGTCGTACCCATACACAGTACTTCTTAAGAGGCCGCTCTAAATAAAAATCCAGCGGGTTTAATTTAGGTGATCTTGTGGGCCATGCAGTTAGCTCGGCCAGACCTACCCATTGTTCCGAATATTTGTTGTGTGTATTAATACAGTGATTTTGAAACGGGGTGGAGTGCCATTGTGCATGGACCATACGCACGCTCTTGTCAGCAGTGGAAGAAACTAGGAGCTGTGGAAGAGCGTTCGCTGTGTATAAAGCCGTGACAGCCGCCCCTGTCTGTCAGCCTTTGCGGAATAACACGAGGGCCTGTCAGTGGAGCTTCCATTGTGCCTACCCACACATTTACTGAAAATCGTTCTTTGTGTCGCGACATAGACGTTAGACTGACGCCTGCGTACGACTGTTGATGGTGGATGTTGCTATGCTATCACGAACAATTCCTGACTGATCAGTGAACAGCGTGAATGGCGGCGGGGGGGGGGGGGGGGGGCTGTTGGAGGATTAGAGGCGCGCTGCTACAGAAGCCACTGACAGAACTCCATTATTCTGGCGTAGGCCTTGCACTCGCTGCAGGTGGTTAGGTTACAGTAGTTGCTGTTTGTCTCAGTCGCCGATAAAACCTACAAATCTGTTAAAGACGTGCCGAAATTTAATCGGCATAAGCTCTGCCAAACATCCCGCGCCAATCAGAAAACTCCGCGAATGCCAAGTCACCTTTCTTGTTTAGTGCCCAACAAAGACTGGACACTCACATCACAGTGTATGCTGAGCTGCGTCATGTTTATGCATGAGAGGGGAGGGTCTTGTGCAGGAAGCTTTGCAATTCCGATACTGTCGCTGCACTGGTTCGACAACGAAGCGTTCGCGGAGGTCCTTTGTTTACGTGGACTAGTCTACTTGTCTTATGCGTAGAACGTAGCCCTGCATACGTGCCGCGTGTTCTAGTCACTGTGTACAGCGCTGGCTACGGGGAACAAATGAAAAGAACACTGAAGAAACGATTTTTGGTCTGTTTTCAGGTAACATCGCAGGATAGTGAATAAGGATTGGGATGGATGCTAGTTAACCCTTAATAACTCATTGATAAGTATGTGTAGTACCTGCTTTAACGCTAAAATCTCTGTATTTTCCGCACATCAAGGGTTTTTTTATTATGCTCGGAATAAACTGCGACTATTTACACAAAGAGCACTAGTCGAATGATCTCTTAAAGGGCAAGCAGTGCATTTCCTGTGCAACAGGAAGTCAACTTGAACCTTTCGTATTACAATCCCACCATTCCTGTTGCTTAGGTTAGATGTTAGGCTAGTCTGTTCATGCAAACACGCATGACAGAGAAAGACTAGCGTACCATCTAACCTAAGCAACAGGAGTAGTGGGGTTATAAGAGGAAAGATCCGTGAGTTGTTTATTATTTAGATTAAATTTACGTTGTTATTAGTAACAACGAGTCTGTTTCTTTTAGGACCATAGAAACCATAGAAACTGTTGTGTATTTTTTACACAAAATAAGGGCCACATTTATATGTGCGTGTAATTATAGGAATACAAGAAACTGAGGTCAAGCTCCACATATTCTTAACTTTAAAAACTCTGTGGATTGAGTGGTAAGATTCACGCTTCGGCCGCTTTACATCTGGGAATTCTGAATTTCAAAATATTCCTAAATATTGAATCTCGCACGTGTTTGAATTTACGAAATGCTGATACTTTTTTTCGAATTGATAGACGCTGCAGTGTAATTTTTAGAATCTGTTGTGAATGGCTGGCCAGAAGGCTAGTATCTGGAGCTATGACGTCATACGCTTGCGCTGAGGATGTGCGGTAGAGAAGGAGATGGATGAAGAAATGTGTGCAATAGTGTGCAATATACAGGGAAACTGAGAGAGAGCAGTAAATATTTTAAAAAATTTATAGAAGTTAAAATTGGCATTTATTATGGATGGAACATGTATAGATCAATAGAGAATCTCCGAAAGTTTCCTGTGAGCCCTACAGACGCTCGGTAATAACCCCAAGTCATACTGCAGACCTCACTTGCTTATTCCATTTCTTCCTAGACCTTTGCCAGTTAGTCTCTGGTAACAGGTGCCACTGCATCTATAATCCCCCTTCCAGTTCAGTAAAGTTTGTTGGCAGTGGTGATACAAACAAGACACTTCACATAACCCCACAAAAGGAAGCCACACGGTGTTAAGGCCAATGACCTGGTAGGCCAGGAACGCAAAATGTCGTCATCTTCTTCTGTACCACGTCACATTCTTTGATATGTTATTCAGTTGTCGCAACTCTAGACGAAATTGAGGAGGCTCTTCGCCTTTCTGAAAGGTGAAACAATGTAGTTTTCGCAAAAATGAGAAATATATTAACTTAATTAACATGTCCGAATATATTCTCCCTTTTTTATTTTTCTGTAAAAACGAAAGAGTTCTGTGAAATGACACACAACACATTCACTTTGGGGGGAGTTCCCGATTATGCTGGACTATATAGAGAGCATTTTGGCAACCTCAGAACGGAAGTTGTGACTGGCATTGCCGTCTAATTGAAATGCTTCGTCGTCACTGAGAACACGACGCAGTGTCTCGCCAGTCTCTTCCAGTTTCTCTTGAAACTCACAAAATTCGTATGGCTTGCATCTGACGTTCGTTTTCAAGGCCTGCACTAAATGCAACTTGTAAGCTTTAAAAATAAATTCTGTTAGATGACACGTCTGATGTTTTTTCGAGAAAAATTTTTGTTTTTGCTGCATTGAAAGTTTCCCTTAAACGTTTTACTGTTCCATTAGTGACGCGTGGTCAAGCTGCAGTCTTACCCGGGCAGATAAGACACTCCTTTTTAAAATGACGAGTCAGTTGCTTATTGACACACATTGAGGTGGATCTTTCTGTTATGCCACTAGAAAAGCCGTCTGATGTGTTAGAGCAGTGGGTCGGGTGACAGATGGAGAGCTGGTTGTCGTAGCCAGGGGCGCACCCAATAGGAGGAGGGCTACCGGGCTGCAGCCCCACCCCAAATCCCCCAAAACCGAAATTTTAAAACAAGGAGATTTTGTAGATATTATGATATGAAAAGTTTTACGTGATTTCCCCTTCAGACGAAATCAGCCACTGAAATCGGCTGATGACTAGTACATTAGAATTTTGAAAAATAAGTTAATAAAATTAAAAAACAAGAAGACAGGACAGATTGAGTCACGGAACATGTAGTTATATTTGTATGTATATAAATGCAGGTGCAGACAGTGTTGTGTTGTACTTACAACACGACTTTTATAACATAATTTTTAAAATCAAACTTAAATTATATATAGCCTCAGGATCATCACCCCCCCCCCCCCCCACACAAGGAAAAATTCTGGGTGCGCACTTGGTAGTAGCTGTAGCATATAATACAGACACAGAGTAAACCTAGTAAATAAATGAATTAAAGGATTACGTATGACCATTAAAATAATTAACTACAGCCATAGACAAGTCCTACAATCCAGAGAAAAGTATCTTCGTGTCAAACACTGACAAGTACCGGTTCTTTCAACAACTCCACCTTCCAGAAAAGCACAAAAAGACATGAATTCTGGGAATTTATAAATTTTTGAGACCCCTGTAATTGTGGCGTCAATTGCAGGGGCCGGCTTGAAATCGACGTTTCCCATTGGTTCGTGTCACCCCCTCATGAATCCTTACTCCCATATATGGATACAAATGCCATGGATTTCTGTACAGAAGCAATGACCTACAAACGGATAACAACAGATTACCTGAATTCTCCGCTTCTTTCCGACCAATCACCGAACTTCTCATAAAATTTACTTTTATTCTTTAACGTCAAATTGTCTAGTAAATTCCAAAACAGTGTAACATTATTAAAATAGGATTGAGGATGACACTGGCACACTGATGTGGCGTCTACGAAAGTCACATTGTTTTATTATCCCGTCTGCGAAGACAAATTCAATGACATACACGGTATGTCATTGAATTTGTCTTCGCAGACGGGATAATAAAATAATTTTTCGTGTGTAATCATTTTCACAACATGTGAACCCCTGGCGGAAGGAAAGGAATTAATTTCTGGTGAGGATTTATAAGAAAAGCTCAGAGCTTATCTATCGTTGGACACATGCAGATTTTGTATCACAAATATGCTATATCATGACATCTGAAATTGTTTACTTATTTTTTAATTGCACTGTACATCACTTTCAATAATTACTTTCCAGGCCATAAATTCTAACTCATCTTTCAATATACAAATTTTCGTTCGAAAGACTACTTTTATAGTATAAAACAATTTTTTTTGTGGTGAAGGGCCCCGCAGCAGATGCTACGTGCGCACCGCAGCCTTTAGGCTTATTGTTCAACCCTGTGATGATGGTTCGTTTTTTCGTTTTTCCGTGTAATGGAGCACCGGTGGAATGAAATTGACCGGGGAAAACTGAAGTACTCGGGGAAAAAACCTATCCCAGTGTCACTTTGTCCATCACAAATCCCAAGCATCACAAATCCCATGACACGGCCTGTATAAAACAATTAATATTATTAAATGTATAAAATTGTGTTTAGTAATGAGTTCTCTTTGTAAAGCAACAAATTTCTTGTGCTATAATTTTGTTCACCATGCAATATATCGATAAAAGTAATTTTAAATTGCCACATAATAGTATCTCCGTAAAAGAGACGAGGTGTACTTCCAGTGATGATTTAGCATCAGAATTATTTGACAACCGGTACAAAAACTGCAGGACATGATACGTCCATTATTAAACAAACCCATAGTATACGATGTAAATTTTCTTTATGATTTAATCTTCTGTTACTCAGAGCACGTTTAAAAGGTACAGCTACAAGCACAACTTACACGAAAGATCTGCGATCTTCTGGGATTTTACGCAGCTTAGATTGGTAGTCTGAAGTCACAGAAGTTATATGAAAGTTCAATTCATAGAGTGTTCCAAAAAATCAATAAATTCTATTGTAATCGCCATGGGTAACGCGACTATTGTCAAACCAGTATTCAAATTTCTGCCATACTTTCTGCAGAACATCATTGCCAATTTTTGCGCAGGCCTCTGTCGTCTGTGTATTGGGCTTTTCTAGTGTCATCGGCAACCGGCTGATATAGATGTTACGAAACTTCCACAAGAAAACTATCTTGGATGTTATCTCTGGTGACGTCAGGCACCATTCCATAGGACCTCCACGCTCCAACCACTGATTAGGATGCAACTCGTATAGGTACGACCTTACTTCTTTATGGATGCGTGATTATGTCCATCTTCATGGTAAGTCAGATCTGATGTCTCTTCCTGCAGCTGTGGCTTTAAACAGCCCGTTATAGTCGAGATAGACAAACCTGCGATACTCGCAAATGGAGTTCTACCTAGCGGAACTTGTTGTGTGGTATGGTGGTTGAGAGACAAGATAGGGCAGTCCGTTATATAATGCGTAAATCTATCTTGCTGTTAGGTACCAGTATGGGGTTCAGTTTTTGTGGGCTTTGGTGACAGTGATAATATTAAAATGGGTACTCTTAGGGTGTGTGGACTTGTTCAGCTAGATCAGAATAGAATAAATTTTGTGAACACGGAGATAAATTTTAAGTTTCAGACAAGGCGGATAATTTATTGATCACGTGAGTGACTATCAGCTTTTGAAGGAATATTCTAATCGCCCACAGAGAATTTAAAGAGGTAAAGCTATGCTAGAAGTATGAGTAAAGAAACAAGTCAAATGTTACATCTTTACGTTTTCATTTATACCGCTGTGTTACAACTTCAAGTAATAAAATCAATAAGAATTATCAGATCAAGTTTAAATTGATTTTTATATTGTTTATACCGTACAATCAACTCACAACATTCAGTCCAACAAAATGCACTATATTGTTCCCAGACGTTTCATGTTACACTATCTTGTTGATCAATCCTACATGTTTCGATCCCTCATGTGATCATCATCACGGATTCATATCAGAGTAATACTTCACTGTCTTTTCCTTCTATACATACGTAGTCAGTCTCCAAAACTGTGTACCAGTATCCGATACACAATAAACGCCTACATCTTAACTGATTGACTATTTATATCTTTTTAATGTGTGTATGGATTGCTACTTCAGTTTTGTGAAGTATTACTTTGATATGAATCCTGATGATGATCCCATGATGGATCGAAACATGTAGGATTGATCAACAAGATAGTGTAACATGAAACATCTGGGAACAATATAGTGAATTTTGTTGGGCTGTGTTGTGAGTTGATTGTACGGTATAAACAATATAAAAATCAATTTAAACTTGATCTGATAATTCTTATTGATTTTATTACTTGAAGTTGTAACACAGCGGTATAAATGAAAACGTGAAGATGTAACATTTGACTTGTTTCTTTATTCATGTACTTCTAGCATCGCTTTACCGCTTTAAATTCTCTGTGGGCGATTAGAATATTCCTTATTATTCCTAATATTGTTAACAAGAACATTTGGAAGCAATATAGTGCATTTTGTTGGACTGAGTGTTGTGATTTAACTTTAGATCGGTTCACGTTATTTTACGCAACAAATTTCAACTTATGCACGCTAAAAATATACTGCTGCACACATATGTATGTTATAATATTTGACCGTGCAGACTTGTTAATACAGTATAATCAAATTTCTCCTCAGAATGGCCATACAAGGGTGAAACACGTGGAGGGTTTTATTTGTACCGATATAATGGAAATTGTGTTTTGATAGTTCTTATTGATTTTATTGATTACAACCGTTATATATTCGCATCTCTCTGTTGTTATGTGTTCAGTTCTATGACAAAGAAAGCATCGTTGTAACCAGTAACAATACCCTCACGTTCCTTTACTCATATGAGTCCAAGTCAATATTTCAACATAACAGACAATTTTTTCTACACGTGTACATTTTTTTTATTCATTTTTCGCTGCCAGAAATATTTCGATAATACCGTCTGGCTTTTTAAAGCTGAAGGCCGGTCATGAATACATTTTAAATGGTTCAGTAACGTGCAAAGTGTTACAGATGTTAGAGAAACAGTGCATTAAGGGCAATGTGTGGATCAATTGTTCGGTCATCCCTAACAACGAAGTTAGAGCGAGCGCGGGTATGAAGCAAACAGAGGCAGAGGACAAATTAGATCTCTATTTTCGGGATGCTGTTTATATGTCAGAGGTGAAGGCATAAATCATGCCACTATTGACAATAACCGGCCGCTATGAACACATGTAGGTGGCCAAGACAATAAATGAAGTGGTTCTTCCAAATTGTGGGCCTTGTATCTTTTTTACTAATAATTATGACGCTGATAAATTTAAGCGGTTTTAAATGGGCGGAGCTTGTGGCACGTATGAGGGAGAAGAGTTTTGGTGGGGAAACCCGTGGGAAGGAGACGGTTTGCAAGACGTAGGTGTAGATGGGAGTATAATATTTAAATGGATCTTAAAGTAACAGGATATGAGATCGTGGACTGAATTAATGTGGCTCAGGAAGGGAAAGTGATGAATTGTTGATAACATGGTAATGAACTTCGGGTTCCTTAAAACTCGTGGAATTTCTTGACCATATGAGAAACTATATTTGGACTCAGCATCATGGAATTAGACAGTTAATTACGAAACGAATGTTGCTGGCATAATAGTTAACGTCACTGCCATGGCTCAGGCGGTTAGTCGCCGGCCTCTCACCGCTGAGGCCCGCTTTCGATCTCGGGGTCAGTCCGTGTGGGGTTTGTGGTGGACAAAGTGGCAATGGGACAGATTTTTTCTTCAAGTATTTCTGTTTTCCCCTGTCAATTTCATTTCTCCGGTGCTCCATTACACGGAAAAACTAAAACACTAATCATCATCATCATCATCATCACAGGGTTGCACAATAAACCTCAAGGCTGCAGTGAGTCCATAGCTTCTGCTGCGGGGCCCTTCACAAAAAAAGAATGCACAACCGCACACAGCGTTACACGTTCACTTAGCGAATCCAATGTATTGTGGAAACATTTCACTTTCACAATTTCGTATTGAATGATTTGCTAAACACGAGAAATCTTGTGACCGGTACTCAGTGTTTCCTAGTAGAGCCCAAATTAATAAAGCAACTCGCTCCATAGACACTATCGTACCAGTGTATTTGTATTCGTAATAGAGAAATAAAGCCGATCCCAGTGGCCGTGCGGTCTAAGGCGTGGGTCTGCGGCCGCTCGCTTACTAGGATCGTGGGTTCGAATCCCACCGGGGGCATGGATGTCTGTCTGTTGTGAGTGTTGTGTGTTGTCAGGTAGAGGTCTCTGCGACGGGCTGGTCACTCGTCCAGAGGAGTCCTACCGAGTGTGGTGTGTCTAAAGTGTGATCGTGAAGCCTCGAAATGAGGAGGCCTAGGCACCCGAAAAGGGGCTGTTGAGCCATAGGAAAAAAAAAATTGAGAAATAAAATATGAATATTTCTGAAATTAACAAAAGTGGAAACAGTAATTATATATATTTTTTTCCAATGGCGCAACAGCCCTTAGTGGGCCAGGGCCTCATTATCGAGGCTTCGCGATCACACTCAGACACACCACACTCGGTAGGACTCCTCTGGACAAGTGATCAGCCCGACGCAGAAAAGTCACTTGACAACACACAACACTCACAACAGACAGACATCCATGCCCTAGGCGGGATTCGAACCCACAATCCCAACAAGCGAACGGCCGCAGACCCACGCCTTAGACCGTGTGGTTACTGGGATCGGCGGAAACAGTAAATATAGGCACATTATATAAATGCTGTCTTTGGGACTTTTCTTACCTCTTTGGTCGTGGTCTTTAGGCCTACCTACTGCAAATACGCGTGTGATACGGCGCAGCTAATAACACCACACAAAGCCAAATATTCATCGTTTTCTCCATTAGTTATTTACCAGGCCGAGAAAAGTTTCAACTACAAGTTTCAGGTTTCTGTGGCGTATGCATTTGACATAACATATACCAATTTATTGTTCAATAACTATTTTTAAGAGAAAAGGGGGTTTTGAGGCTGATGCAAAGCAGGGCTTTTATTGGACCGATATGAAAGCGGTAACGAATAGCATGGATCATAAATACCATATGTTGCTATAATCAGTATAACAGGGCTTTACACAACCTTTCCATTATGCGTTCATTTTATGCACTTTGAGGAAATAAGAATGCAAGAGTTAACTTGTAGTTATTAATTCAGTCTTTTATAGGTCAAAGTTCGCATTTTCCTGTTTTGACCATGTTTGTATATCAATGACACCATTCAACCGAACGTAAATCGTGTGAGGTAACGCATATATACATTTGGGAGCCCTGAAACTCTGGTACTGTAAACACGCTGTATTGTGTGGCTTTGTACACTCTTTATATTGGTTCAGTTGTTAGATTCAATACGCATTCCCGTTGACCAGTCTCTCCTCTGCAAATATTTGCGGCGAATCTGTGTGTCGATCTTGGCTCAACTCGACAGCCGGTCTATCTAACTGCAATTTGAGCCTATTCATAGTCAGTAGTCAACAAAGACATCGATCGTTTGTAACGACAGCTTCACTACTGCCTAGTCTCGAAACCATGAATGAACTGAGCGAGCTTCGAAGTACGACATTAGGAGAACCTGAGCGGTTAGATGCTCTCTTTTACAGTTTTAACCTTGTAATATTAATTACTCAGCAGCCGCGCAGTCTAAGATCTTCGGCCGTTCGCTTGCTGGGACTGCGGGTTCGAATCCCGCCAGGGTCACGGGTGTCTGTCTCTTGTGATTGTTGTTTGTTGTCAGGTACAGATTTCTGCGTCGGGCTGATCACCCTTCCAGAGGAGTCCTGTCGAATATGTGGTGTGTCTGAGTGTGATCGTGTAGCCTCTATAATGAGGAGGCCCTGGCCCACTAGGGGCTGTTGTACCATGCCAAAAAATATTAAATTACTCAATTCAGAGTTAGGCTATTAGCCTGCTTGGGCCTGATGTCATCTCATTCTTCATATTGCGAGTAACACAGCACAAGGCATTCTCACTGGTACTGACCGGACAAGATTACAGAGAAAAGTATACGTCCCAGGAGAATTGGGCAGTGCCTGGTGCAAAAGAACTTTCGATTTATGGGAGAGCATATTAATACCTACGAGAGGTATGAAGTTCGTCGAAATTAATTTTTGTCATAATCGCATTTCGTCTTGAGCCGGATATTAACGACACGTGTTATGCTCAATATCAAAAACACCTGGCACAATACACACCGACACGCGCCACTGGGACGTGATCCTTTTGGATCGCACAGGATGGACTCAGACGTTTGTATCGACGCACTGCGCATAATGTGAACAGACCTTGCACTTTGGCCTGGAACTTGTCAGATTTATGATAAACATAATGTCAACAACGTTGTAATTTTTTACTTACCATTTTATATATTTCATAATTTTAATATTTTGAAATATCTTAATAGTTGACGTACTTCTCAGATCGATGTATTGGTGCTTGTACTCCTTTGTATTTGAGACTCCCTGAGGATGGCGCCTCGGCGCCGAAACGTCTAGGAGTCTTTAAAACATAGTACAATTTTTAATCTTATTGTGTGCATTTGTCGGTGAATGTGATCCAATATCTCAATGTTCACGTGTCCAGATATTTTTAAGTAATTTCTTCTGATGAGAGCAGAAGCCTCTTAAATTGAAACCAAACACCACAAGAGAAGTAATGGTGAATATGTTACAAGTGTGAAATGTGTTATCTTTTGAAAGTCAATCCTCGATGTTCCCGAGATCGCACGACTCTTCTTCAGACGTGCAAGACGCTGCATCTTGTGACGTTGATAGATGTGTGAAAGGCCCGTCTAGTGATCTCAATCTGTCTGCACCGTCAGACGAACGCAGTGGCACGTCTGGCAGAACGTCGGCTGCGTTTAATCACAAGACCGCATTGCACATTGAAGAACAGCTCCCGGATATCTCGTGTAAGGAATTCGCTGTGTTGCAGTAACAGAATCACTAGCATTACAGTGACACAGAATTTCCTACAACTGCTTCGTCTCCAATATTATTAAGTGCATCTTCAGAACGTAGAACATTTTCCACTCAAAATATATCTGCTTTCATTTCCTGATTTTGTACGTAAAAAGGCCTGTAGTTTTGTCATATTCGTGTGTCTGTTTCCTCTAATATTTGTTGAAATGATTGACAGGCCGAATTTTAGGGCACTTTACCAGCATTTGGCTGGAGTAACTTAAGAAACCACAAGAAATTTAAGTCAGGATATTTGGTTTTGCAGGCGGGATTCGAATCTGACGCCTTCAGAATTCAAGTCGGAAGCGTTATTGGTTGAGCCAACTTGCACACTGTATATATATATATATGCGTACAGCAAGCACGTATAAATATAAATATATATAAAGTGTGTATATATATATATATACATATATATACACACACATCCACACACATCTTTTAAAATTGTTATTTGTAAAGTTACAGATTCAATGGAGCAGAGTCCTTCATGACAAGCTTTTAGTCACTCATCTCTTCAAGTAATTCTCAAGTGTTTATGGAACACGGCATTTCATTACGGCGATCGCAAGCAACTGCTGTCCATCCTCACCACTGACTCAGCTGAATCCACTCCACCCCCTTACGGTCTATTGCTTATAGATCTAAGCCTACTTCAGTATTAACCCTTCATCTATTTCTAGGTCTCTCAAGTTGTTTCCTCGCTTCATCCTTTGATTGTTGAAGAGCCTGCCCAGTCGTGCTCAGAGGTTCTTAGATCTGTCAAAAGGGTTTCTATTCCCTTTCCCCACTTTTTGTTCCTGAAATTGTCTAGGATCATCCTCATTCTAACCAATTCCCTTACTTGTCCAATCTTACTGCTTTCTCATCCCTGAAGTATACTCAGCACTTCAGCACTTTTTCTTATCCACTGCCTTCCTTTCTGACACTCACTGACCACAGATAGTACAATACACGTTATAACTTGTTCACTGAATAAATACTCGAACATTAAATTTACATCATTTCACATTATAGCAGCAGTTCATTTAATCATAGATAGTTTTACTTTGTGGTTTAGAAACGGAAGTTAAACATTTGCAATCATCAAATGAATTAGACCACGTTAACGAGAAATGAAAAATTGGTTCATTTCTTTTGTTTGTGTTTCTGTATGCTGGCGTTCCAAAAGCAAATGTCCACTATCCATTAAAATCACATAAATATTTATATCCACACACCGTTAACACAGTTCATGCTGAATTGGGTCCCAACAGATCAAAGAACCGGTCTCAATTTTACCAAGCTTCGTTATTTTTTTAATCACTGCCATAACAGATTGCTAGCTTAATTTTGTGTTTAACTAACTACGATAAAGCCTATGAAGTACTAAAATTCCTGTTATTGGAAAGTGACAATTTTCATTTTGTAAATACAGAATATCCAGCCTACAAGCCCACCAAATTTCGGGTTTTGCTGCATGGTCTTAGTTGCCTAGTTAATGTTACTAAACCCGAAATTTTAACACCACTAGCAATTTACCTAATTCAGCCATCTAACACTGTCCTGAGTTACTTCCATTCGTCTGAGGTTTGAGGTCCTGCAGCTAGTCTGAGATTAAGTTTTCTGTGATGTGAACTGTATTGCTGCAAGTGTCATTTTCTAGTTTGATGTGAACTGTATCTTGCTGCAAGTGTCCAAATTTCTAAGGTTACTGATGTGAACCTGTATCTTGCTGCAAGTTGTTCCCAAATTTTCTAAGGTTACTGATGTGAACCTGTATCTTGCTGCAAGTTGTTCCCAAATTTTCTAAGGTTACTGATGTGAACCTGTATCTTGCTGCAAGTTGTTCCCAAATTTTCTAAGGTTACTGATGTGAACCTGTATCTTGCTGCAAGTTGTTCCCAAATTTTCTAAGGTTACTGATGTGAACCTGTATTGCTGCAGTTGTTCCCAATTTTCTAAGGTTACTGATGTGAACCTGTATCTTGCTGCAAGTTGTTCCAATTTAAGGTTACTGATGTGAACCTGTATCTTGCTGCAAGTTGTTCCCAAATTTTCTAAGGTTATGATTAACTGTATCTGTGCAAGTGTCCAATTTCTAAGTATGATGTGACCTGTATTGCTGCAAGTTGTTCCCAAATTTTCTAAGGTTCTGATGTGACTGTATCTTGCTGCAAGTTTTCCAAATTTCTAGTTACTGGTGACCTGTATCTTGTGCAAGTGTTCCCAATTTAAGGTTACTGATTAACCTGATTGCTGCAAGTTGTTCCAATTTCTAAGGTTACTGATGTGAACCTGTATCTTGCTGCAAGTTGTTCCCAAATTTTCTAAGTTATGTGTGAACTGTATTGTGCAAGTGTCCATTTTCTAGGGATGATTAACCGTATCTGCTGCAAGTTGTTCCCAAATTTTCTAAGGTTACTGATGTGAACCTGTATCTTGCTGCAAGTTGTTCCCAAATTTCTAAGGTTACTGTGTGACCTGTATCTTGCTGAAGTGGTTCCAATTCTAGGTTAGATGTGAACCTGTATCTTGCTGCAAGTTGTTCCCAAATTTTCTAAGGTTACTGATGTGAACCTGTATCTTGCTGCAAGTGGTTCCCAAATGTTCTAAGGTTACTGATGTGAACCTGTATCTTGCTGCAAGTGGTTCCCAAATTTTCTAAGGTTACTGATGTGAACCTGTATCTTGCTGCAAGTGGTTCCCAAATTTTCTAAGGTTACTGATGTGAACCTGTATCTTGCTGCAAGTGGTTCCCAAATTTTCTAAGGTTACTGATGTGAACCTGTATCTTGCTGCAAGTGGTTCCCAAATTTTCTAAGGTTACTGGTGTGAACCTGTATCTTGCTGCAAGTGGTTCCCAAATTTTCTAAGGTTACTGATGTGAACCTGTATCTTGCTGCAAGTGGTTCCCAAATTTTCTAAGGTTACTGATGTGAACCTGTATCTTGCTGCAAGTGGTTCCAAATTTTCTAAGGTTACTGATGTGAACCTGTATCTTGCTGCAAGTGGTTCCCAAATTTTCTAAGGTTACTGATGTGAACCTGTATCTTGCTGCAAGTGGTTCACAAATTTTCTAAGGTTACTGGTGTGAACTTGTATCTTGCTGCAAGTGGTTCCCAAATTTTCTAAGGTTACTGATGCCTTCATCGGTCCTAGAAGGATTCACCTCTTATCCTCATAATCTCGCTCCCTCAGGTCCGTCTTAATGTTAAGTTACGACTTAATTTTGTTTTTTTAAAATGGAATTTTGCTGCTTCCTCCATCCTAGCCCGTAGTAGTAATCTAGATTTCGTTATTCTTACAATATTGTGTCCACTTAGAATACTGTAGTTAACACACGAGTTTTATTTTTAAGTACTGCACAAAGCTAGTTTTACGTTCCTACATGTTTCGGCTACCTACTGTAGCCATCATCAGGCAGCTATAATATTATAGAGACACAAGCAGCGAACGTATGTCGCTAAATGCTAAACACATATACATTAGACAGGAAAGAGATAAACCGTATTTGCACATGGGGGGGTTTTTTCCCCAGAAAAATGCAAATTATAACACAAGGATTCAAGATTTGGACTCCGACTTAATGCTAACGGATGGCAATTAATATTCGACTTCTGATCTTTGCGATAGGTCAGTGGAGACTTCTGATCCGGAGGTCAGGTCTAGCGGAAGTTTATACAATGCGGCATTACACCGTGTCCCTAGACCTGATTTCTGGATCAGGATTAGCCTCTGCAAGGGCTCTTCTCTTCTTGCTGTTAATCTTAACACCACACAGATGGAGATGGGATGAACTTCTGACAATGTTTTAGGAATACACACACTTCAGTGTAAGCCCCGTGTTTTATTAATCCCTTAACACCCAGTGGTTATTTTGTGTACTACCAGTTTCAACATTCAAAAATTCTACATCCTCCCCACAAAGTGTATATCTGTGACTTTTGTTTGGATCTAAGGTCAGATATAAATTATTTCTCTATACAGCATTAAATTATTTGTTTTTATAACCGTAATCTTCTTCGTTTACTGTGCGGTACGAACTGAATCATTAAATGTAATTCAGATTAATTTTCGTCTTTATAGTTTTCGTCTCTGTCACGTTTTGTGCAGTTTTGCTACTGGTTAAACACAAATAACAAGAAACTGATAGGTGACTTAAGAAAATCACTCATCGACCATCCAATATTCGATATGCAGTGACAAACACGACTTTATAAATTAATCTTTACGTAATGCTCACGTACCGAACGGAAGGTTCTATTCGGAATGGTACTGAGGTTTGCAGACGATCAAAGTAACTTCTTTCTCCATTCCTTGACAGAGAGGGGTAGTAGTGTGTATGTAATCGGACTCTATCCGTGTGATAAAACATCCTACCCTCCCTCCAAGCGTGTTTCGCCATTTACCCATAATTCAATGTCCGAAGCCATATCGCATTGCTATGTAATTCCATCCTGCAGTCGGCCAGACTAGCGTGTCTTTGTAAACACCGTGAGTTGCAGTTAAACGCATTTCGTACAAAATGAAGTAACCCTTGTTTTTAACGTACTTCTGTGCTGCTAGACGTGTGTTGTGGTGATAATTTGCTTTTACAATTCCTGAAGTGTTTGAATTTACGTGTGCTGCTATAAGTGTGAAAGCAGAGTGTTCACGTATATGTGAGCCGGATATTAAGTTGGGCCTATTTCGCTAACTTTTGATTCTGTGACATTCAAGCCACCCACGAAAGGTAAGCGAATGCTCTAAATAACGAGAGGGGGTTTTAATTACCTTGTTTTAGTTGTGACGCCGTATGCCAGCTCGAGGACGCCATGCGTTAAATGTACCGCGTTCAGTTTCCAGCTTGAGCAGTACAGAGTGCTGTGAGAGTGAAGAAAATTTATCTGGATATGATATTCTAAACATTCTTCCGTACCATAATTCTGAAGTACAGGTGTCGCAGAACAATGTTACGGATATTTCATGTTATAACCCAACCACTTACTATTTATGACTTATTTAATGCCATTTACTATCAGTTTTAGCCATTAAACGAGTGGTGGGGTTATAACCTAACATAACCTAACCTAACGTAACCTAATACAGTGCTGGGATATAACAGGAAAAGTCCAGTGTTACTCACTGAAAAAACGTGTAGTAATATTTTAAATAAATACTTGGTGTAACCACACATAGCTACGAATTGTTACATGACTGTATGGGTTACCACAGCTTGTGGTCTATTTTAATTTTCTGCCGTTAGAACACTAGGAAGTAATGAATGAAACAATAGAAGAGGCGACGTTCTAGGACACACTGTCGTTTTGGAATGAATTTGGTTAACATGCATGGAACATTTGTTTTTCTTATATGTACTTAGGATTTGTTCCGAAACAGTGCTGTCACAAACTTCACACCTTTTAAGGAAGTGATTACGAAGGAACATGTGCCAAAAATCGACAGACACGTGTAAGAGAACCAACACGTAGGGCAGAACATATTGTTATAATATTTACATGAAGTATGGCGCGGGAGACGCTTTGTGACTGAGAACAAACGTACGATTCAGGATTGCCAACATTAACAACGTTTGTGACGTGACTTGTGGCAACACACGTAGCGTAACTCCAGGTAATTTAGGCTGTGAGGCATAGCGCTAACGTTTGGGGAAGTTGTAAAAATATATGCAGTAGAATGCAATCGATCAAGAAACTCTGAACTTTGTGGCAGTAAAATGAAAAATCGAAGTACAATTTCCGTTGATATCTGTCAATAAAACGAAACCTCAGCGGATAACATAGGAAGAGTAAATATTTTGAGTGAAGCTGAGTCAGTAAAATGTGTCACGAAATAGTAGACTGAAGGTTCTGTCGTCAGAATGGAAACCGCAAGGCCTAATCTTGATGGCATACGTATTTATCTTGAATTTCAATTTCTGTGAATAAAATGAAACCTGAATGTCCAAACTTTCTACTACTAAAGTGAAAACTCAGGATCTGACCTCCGTAATTATGTCAATAAAATGAAAACTTAAACATTAGCCTTGTTTCTATAAATACGTATGTCTCTACCAGTTCAATTTTTGTCAACAAAAAGAAACTGGAAAGCCTTAATTCTCTCTCACTAAACTAACAAACTTAAAGTCGGAAATCTCTATTGTCTATGAGTGAATTAAATATGAAACCCTCAAGTTGACAACAACAATACCCTTTTGAAGGTGTATATCCACTCCAGCCCCCTTGATTTGATGAACCAGTAGTAACATCATCATAAGGCAGTCTGTCTTACGACAGGTGCAAATCCTGTTCCAAAGCGAGTTCTCTAGAGAGTGTGATCTAGTGCTTCCTCTTTAAAGTTCTAGGATCTTCTCTTTTCCACAAGGCCAACCAGTAGCTGCTTATGTTTGCTTGTTCATCTTCCCTTCCCTTCTGCCTTTCCTTCTATTTTTCCTTCAGTAACATGTTTTAGAAGGCAGTTCCTACTGTTATGTGGTTGAAGTATCTATTTAACGTATCCTAACAATGAAGGCTAAAAGCAAGAGAAGTCCGCGTAGTCCGAGTTTTTCGGCAATTCGCGGTAACGTCGGTCCCGTTCCACTTGAACTGTCGGATTCCACTCTATGTCAATGTAATGCTTAAAAACGTACCAGAGCAGTCCAGTGCTTCGGTTAGTTACAGCATGTGTAAGTGTAAACCTTGTAGGCTCACGTAAGCATAAGTTGCGTTTACAACAGCAGAAATGAGGTGGCTCCTCAGGTTTCAAAAGATTGTTTAAGCATAAATATTCGACTTAGTTTCAGACATAATGTACTACTATATAAAAGAGCCTTGAACTCATGTAGCATCTTAGCAGCGTTCATACTTGATTCAATTCCAAATTTCGTCTTTTCAGATATTGTAATTTTTATTAAATAAGACAGGTCTTCCTCCTCAGGGGTTTTCTCAAAATACGTGTAATGAAACTTGTTTTTTTTTATATTATACCTGTTTAATAAAGTCTGACCTAATGGTGGCGGGTTACATTAGGGTGAACATTCGTCCCGGATATTCGTGGACGGTCCCGGATATTCGGGGACATTCCCCGAAATGACTTGGGTCCCGGACTAATTTTGTCCCGAATTTCATCCTGTTTTTTGTTGTTCCTATTTTATTCCGTCTTCCTGATAATGTTGTATATAACAGACTTTCTTGGATCTTGTTAGGTACTTTTCCGGCGAAGAGATGGCAACAATGCTGCGCCTTGAGCAGTATACAGTAAATACATATGTAAGATATAAAAATATGATTGCAACATGCGTATTATTTTAATTGTTATTTCACTGCTGTCCCTGTCCTCGAAAAAGCCAAGGAAAAAATGTTCACTTCTGGATGCATTAACCGCGGAACTAATATAAAGCAGTTAGTACCCTGCTAGAAACGAAAGTGAATTAATATTACTTCCATTTAATTAATCACACTTTGTTTTTAGCACATGTGCTCTCAGTAAGGATAGCAGACACGCTTACCTACATGAACTGATCACGATGCCTGTGTGTGTGCTTGTGTGTGCTGGCGTGTCTATTTTGAATTTTGACCCATTTGACCAAGTTTTTCGCAATTTATTGTCAACCGTATGCCTCTGAAGGTCACCCCAAACTCACATTCGATAATAATATGGCGGACTCATTAACTTCAGAGATTTTTTTTTTAATTTTAAGGCGATTCACCCTCGTTGCATTATGGATAATAAGAATCACAGTAAATCCAGTCAAACACAACAATTATTTAGTCTAGTATTATTTCAACAATAAGTTTTGTTCAACCTGATGATGGCTTTTAGGTTGAAACATGTTGTTGAAATAATATTAGATTAAATATTATTCTTTATGACTGGATGTATTGTGATTATTATCAGTGAGAGATGGGAACAATACTACCAACATTTAGTCGATAGGAAAGAAAGAAAGAAAGGAAGGCAGATACCAAGTATAATGTATTGCACTGTTATTTCGCTTTTAAACAAAGGAAAAACTTTTTAACCAAAACGTTTGCCACTGAGTATTATACGCTTACGAACCAAATTCGCATATTTAACATTTTGTCTGTTAAAACGCATTTGGTTTACACGTTTTTAGGACACAGTTTTTCAGGAAACTTCCAAAAATGGGGTATAACCTTTACGTTGTGTAAAACAAACGTATTGTTAGACTGCAGGCAGTCCCAGATTTCATTTCCATTTTTCTTTCTGTACACCATGAGTGCATCATAGCATGCTTATGTTCTTTTGGAAGAAAGCATGATGAAATTTCGATATTCCTTTTGCAGTAACAAAGTCTAACAGACTAGTAAAAATAGGATCGGCCGACCGAACCTCCATTATGTTTGTGTTTGCTGTCTCCCTATAAAAACATACCTTTCCTTTATCTCGTTAGCGAGGCGTTTTTAGAGGTCGAAAACGCAACATTGTTTGTGCGTTATTACGTTACAGTGACTACGGAATTGTAATCCCGGCACAGAAGATGCGTCGCAAACAACGCCGTCTGCCTCACATTTCTGTAGCTAACTCAAAGGATTCAGATGACACTGACTGACCGGCCTGATATGGCCACTGTGAAGTGTTTTCAAAAGGTGCTCTTCAGAGTTTTGAATATTATATGCAGATTTGTCTTACCGAAGATAAAATGACTAGCCTGAAAGGGAGAATATAGTGATACATATGTGCGATTGTAGGTCATAGGTTTCGCGTTGAAAATTACGAAAAATACAATATTAAATACGAAACTTTTATAGTCATATAACAAAAATATTTAAACATTGTAGCTGTATCATCCCAGAATATGCGACGTTTTAAAATTTCCCTTTTCTTAATTAAGCCTCACACAATAAATTCACGGGGGGAAGACTAGGTAAACCTCGAAGTATAATACGTGACATTATCGACCAAATAATATAAATAAAATATTTTTTCTTATTCTTTTATATACTGTTGGTTTGGAGAAGTATGAATGCTGGATTTGAAAGGATGATGCAGAAAGCTGCCGTGGCCTGTCTGAAGGTAGTGCTCTACATGAAGGATCTGAGGAACGCCACGGAAAACCTTTTATGATATCCAGTCTTCGAGTGTAGCGTAGAACTGTGAACTTTTTTCTGATTAAAGAAATGCCATGTGAACGTGACGTGTGCCGAGGTATAGATTACAAGATACAGACGTTGAGCGATATAACATTCTCATTTCAGTGTTATACTAATTTTTGTCATGAACTAAGCCTTTGTTAAATATTAATCTGGGAACTATTTGTAGATACTTGACGTTACCTGAAGTTTTGTGACTGTTACAAGTGCTTCTTACTCTTCAACCTTGCTTATGCCGAAGTAGATTATTTCGTTGATTTCAGGCTTCCGCCGCAATGTTGATGAAATCTGTGGTCTTCTGGGTAATTACACGGCGTCGTGTGGTAATTATTTACCGACGTTTCGGAACAACGTATCGGTCCCATCTTCCTCTTGGAATCTTGACCCGTGCAGATGGGACCGATACGTTGTCCCGAAACGTCGGTAAATAATTACCAAAAGACGCCTTGTAATTACCCAGAAGACCGTAGATTATTTCGCTTTGCATCATAAACTCATCAGTTGAAACCCAGTTCAATATCACTGCAGTAATATTTATGCTTTCTTCTATACTGTCACGTGTTAGGCTCCTTGACATTTCGATTCAGAATAAATGCCTAACCTGACTAGTGGTTACTACACACATCGCCATGTACACTGTTCCGAAACGTAGAACTGCCCAGTCCTTTCGAAAGCTAGAAGGCATTATCCCATCTTGATTTCAGGCTTTCCGCTGCCATGTTGATGAGATCTGATGATATTTCAGTAAGTGTTCTAAATAAATCCTGTTTTACTCTTTTGATATACATGTTTGATTGTGTGACGGAAATGTTAGAAGGACTCTAATGAACTGCTAGACATTATATATTACTCCTGATTTTCTAGTCTTCATTTTCATTATCTGCCTAGTACAAATGAAAACAGTGCACGGCTTCTGCCATTTTCTTGTTGAAAGACATACTTCCTTCACAGCAGGGAGTTAATGATTGCAGAGGACGGTGTCTTGGCAATGCACCACTTCCTACGGCCTTTTCTTTAACAGATCTACTTCTCCCTTCTCACTTTATGTAACTTCGTGATTGGGAATCCTGCAGAAGGATTTCAAGAAGTTTCTTCAAATATTTGCCATCGCCTGTGTATCTTCTGGCGTTGACATGAAACTTACATTTAGAAGTGATTTTATAAGGCTATACGCCTATCAGTTCAAAGTGTGGCGTGTTCCGTTATTTTGAGCCACATTTAGTCAAGAAGAATAGGATACGAATATCGTAGACTCTTAGGAATCAGTTATACAGCTTATATGGTATCAACCAAACGTAGCTTATAAACGGAAATATGTATTAAGTTTTCTACTTGCTACAGATAATGGCAATGTTAGGAAGATTGACAATGAGCTAGACTGTTGATTAATTCTTCTTTTCTTCAATAATTAAGCACTTGGAAAGTGGAGGGCGCAGTTTTCCACTGTGTAATGTAAAAATTCTGAACATTTCTGTGTAAGAGCAGCAAAAATGATAAATGAGTGATCTGTAAATTTCAACAAGCAACTTCATATAATAGTAAAACTGATAACAATTCTGTTTCAGTTCAACATGTACTATACTGTATTTTACTAGTACATGTTGAAAGAATTCTGTGTAAAATTTAAGCTTTTGATTGCCGAAGCATTTGAACTGTTGATGCGCACAATAATTCGTTGTATTAATTCATGCAGTGTATCTGAAAAAGTTTCCGAATTTTTGTCTGTGCTTTATTTAGGTTAGAATTGACCAGCCACTTACTTTTCTGGTGACCTGGAAGTGTTTACTGTTGTACATGTATCTACGCCTGTAAATAGTGTCATGTTTATAAGAGACGCGCAGTTTATGACAGCATATTAAACATATTAATATAATAGGAATGTGCGGGCCATATTTTATGCTGTGGAAGTCGAATTACAAGGATTAATAACCGTGTGAAATCATGGATACCAATATTGACAGTAATAGTAACATAGGTGACGCTTTGTACGACGGGATAACATACAGACAAGGACGTTTCTTGCTTATCTGTTTACAGACTGCGTGAAGACACTGAAATTTCTACAGAAACCTCGTGGCATGCCATAAATAGTGTCTAATATGGAGATGTATAGAAGGCAAAATGTAAGGAAGAAATACGAATGGCGATGCTGGAAAAGAAAAAGAAGTTAGAAAATGTGCGGATAACGTAATATTGTAGCGCTTGTGTCTAATGTTTATGCCTCCCCGGCTGTGATACTACTTCATGCGAAGAGAACGCTTTTGTTGCGATTTAATGTCTCCGGCGACAATAGAGCCCACTTAGGTCTTCAAGCAAAGTGTCCGATATTTTTGTCCGATTTTAAACGAACTTGGAATTTCTCGGCACATTTTCATAAAAGTTCCCAATATCGAATTTCAAGGAAATCCGTCAAGTTGGAGCCGCGCTCATACATACGGACGGACGGACGGACGGACATGACGAATCTAATAGGCGCTTTTCGCGACTATACGAACAAGCCCAAAAAGAAGAAATGTACTGGTACATGAAGTACAGTATATATATCGCTGCTCACCAGAAGTAACCTCACGTTGCTGAAATAAGTATTTGTGATACAAGATATAATACAAGTCCCATAACATGCCATAGAACGAGATTGCGAAGTGCAATATACCACCCCCAGTGAATGGCTTCAGTTCTACAGGGAATTGGTGCTTGATAATGTAAAGAGAAAGTGAGAGAAATTAGAACTGAGTGGGTAATACAGTAGAAATAGATAGGATCAAGTTAGCGATAAGAAAGTACCAAAGAGGTCATCACGAGAAAGGGCAGTGAGGTTTGGATGAACAGAAGGAGAGACATAAAACACTGCTGACTGCTGACAACAGAGCACCAGAAACTTTAGAACGCATTATCAAAGAGTGGATTCTGTCGGCACAAGCATAAGAAAGGTCCACTGGACGTCTTATAACACAAGTCTTCCTGAAATACGATACACCCTCTTCGCAGACACCATTCAATTACATTTGTGGACGATACTACAATAGAAGCAACATGGAGACAGGTAAGGACATCACTAAATCTTAGAGCAGCAAAGCAGACTACATGCTCTTACCTAGCAGAACACGTGTTCTGCAAGAAATGCACTACAGAAAGTACAGACCCATTTAGCCAGTTTATAACATTTATAAGAAGCGTGAACTAAAAAGAGGCAGTGGAAGATGGAGAAGAAAATAAGGCAGAGTAAGGTAATGTCACTTAAACAAACGACTGCGGAGTGGAGCTTTGTTTTTTTTTAAATGCATCCTACAGTTTGTCACGCAAATGCGACCACAGAACACAAACTTCCGGGACTAGCAGAGAAGACTCAGAAGTCTAATTTCGCGTCTTGCTTTTCAACACGTAATGCTGATGGAGTAATTATTTTGTGGTTTTTGTCATCTAGGCCCATCTTTGGGACCATAACTTGACGTTCTGTGACAAGTCTTGCGTTGGCAATCCTGATCTAACATGATCTGAAATATAATACCACGAGACGTATTGAAGACGACGAGGAACTTGCATATTATACTAGCACAGCACAATTTTCTTGACAGTGTAATGCTTTTGATAGCTAATAATGTTTGGAGATGTAAGCGAATAATGTCAGTAGAGAGTTACATATGAAAAGCATAATGAGTGGATTACAAATCTCGGGCTAGAACAATATTTCAACTATATTTGGTGCTGTTTTTGGGCCTTGTAACTCCACACTGTGTTGCCGTATGAGAGGAGCTTAGGTTGGAAGTTAATGCTAGTTTCTCTTTGTTACAACATGCCCCTTTGTAGCTAAAACAGGAGTGGTGGAGTTATAACAGGAAAGATACGTGTTTTTTATTTCTCGTTCCTGAAACATTTTTTTTATTTAAATCCTCTATTTTATCTGTAATTCTAACGAACTATAGACTGTGTGTTTCTAGAGTAGTCATCAAATTAAACTGCTTTCTCTTTAGCAGGAAGATAGGCTTACAGTATCGTGATGTCCACATGTATCTCCCTTCCTAACTTCTGAACTAATTTGGCCGTTTGCCAGAGAAGAGTTTTCCATCCTCTTACTTTTAAACGAACGACATCTATGAGAATGTATGGATTAAGACACTAGCACCAATTAATATAGAAGCATCAACCTTTATGCTGTAATCTGTCTTAAGAAATATGACATTTTCTTTGAAGAATTCCTCTTTTGACTGTGAAAGAACGCAGAATCTGTTGTTGCCGTTTTTATAGAGTCAACTAATGAACTGATGTTGTTAATGTAAATATATATTTTGAACTACACGTTCAAACGTATACTTTGTCATGTAAAATGTAAAAATGGCAGGGCTGTAAATATTTTATTTTATGCCCAAACAATTTCACATATTCTAATGGACATATGCTTAGAAGTGCTTCACTGTGTTATACAGTAAAAAATCTAGTATAAGTCTTGATAAAATCATTGCACAGTCTGTACACAAAATTAAAGGAAAATAATGGTCATTGTAATTTAACAGGAAGTCTTCTTTACCAGAGGTTTTATTTCAGTAAAATAAACTAATTAATACGCGTTAATTTACTGCTACCGCTTTTTGAAACTTGCTGTAAATTTGTCAAAGCGTAACTTGTATTACCATGTTTTTTCCCCTTATAATAATGTTTGAAAATAACGTGGCATGCGAACGCAATGTTCTAAGTGATTAACTCTTTGAAACAGTGTACACTGTGCTTGCTATCCGTTTAACAACTCGGATATTTCTGTTTGGTTGGCGTATTTTTATTATGGATTTGTATTTGCTTGTCCGTCTGGTTTTAATATTGCCGATAATCCTGATATTGGACTGCGTCAGATTTTAATCATTTCCTCTCCGACCCTTTCGTCAGAAGTTAATATTGCATCACAAATATTTTTAACTCTTTGAAGAATGATTTTTCATGCGCAATCTATACAAAACTACAATTCGTACCTCTTAGTGTAAAGAGTCCGTCTCCATTAGCAAGACCAACCGGTTAAAGTTGTTTAAAAAATGGCAGGTGTTTATCCTCAGAATCCTACGGAATACAAACGTGTGCTAGGTGCACATTTTGTACTGTTACATCAAATGTCCTATGTAGGCCTGGTTACCAATGGGTTTTGAGAGTTTAAAAAATTTAAAAAAATGGAATATTTTTTAATTCATCCTTTGGATATAGCAATAAAATCACTGTTCTTCAGTTCTCATTACAGCATTCAGAATATTCATCACACACGCACGCACGCGAGCATGAACACACACACACACACGGACGAGTTGTATTCTCGCTTTTCATCTTAGAGTTCAGGGTTCAGTCCCAGGTCCGTCTGTATGGAATTTATGGTGAACAAAATAACATTGGGACAGATTTTTTACGAGCATATTCATTTTGTAGTCAATTACTATTCCACCATCTTTTCATATCCATTCGTATATCATCTGAGGGATGGTCATTGGTCACAGTAGAGACCACATTTCTGCTGGGACAATATTTCACCCCACCACGGGAATAAAAGAGAAAGGAGGGGATTTCTTCTCGTCGTTTTGCCCACTTTACTTGGGACCGTAAACACTCGTAGTACGGACACACTCGTGGCAGCATCATCCATTTCCTTTACCCTACTTCATTTGATTAATTTTATAAAATACTTTCTCCCATAGTGACGGTTATTCATCCCATCGAAACGTCGCCTTCTGCAGAATCCGAATTTACAGCACTGTCTTCACAAAATTCTGTCATTAGAGGGTTCTCAAACAGGTCACTTCAATTCACGCCTTAAAAACCAAAATCTTAAATTTACTGTGCCTTTGAACACGTTCATATTAAAATCCATATCCATTTGAACTACTATTTTAATATCCCATGTAGGTCAGCCAATAAACTTTTCCCTTTAAAGATAAAGGTAAAGCAATCCCATTACAGGCCTTGACACGCCCTTAGGGCTCCAGGAGGTTGAGGCTCCCAGGTTTTTAGACAATCGGCACATGAAGGTGGTAAGGTTGTCAGCCCTACGCACCGGTCGCCTTTACCCCCCAGGAAAGATTCCTGGTACTCATTTCTGTTAGAGGCTGAGTCGACCCCAGGGCCATAGTGCGACCGAAAAGATTATGTCAGTGAAAAATTGTAATGACACTATCGGGAATCGAACCCGCGACGTTCCGGCTTGTAGCGCAGTGCCTCAACCAACTGAGCCACCGCGTGCCACCACTTTTCCCTTTAAGTTACTCAAAACATGTCTCAAACATTTCCTACCAAGAAATAGGGTAAGCGCTGGATGAACGGGAACGTTTGATTTGATTCCCTGCAGGAACAAATGAGATTTTTCTATCCAAAGTGTGCAAATTAGCTCTGGAAGCCACCTAATCTCCTATTCAGTGGGTGCTGGGGTTCTTCCCCCTGGAGTAAGGCGGTCGAGGCGTGAAGCTGACCATTCACCTCCATCTACCATCTACTACCGACGTTAGGAATGAGTGGAACTGTAACTTCACTCCGCACCATGTTTTCATGGCCTGCACAGGGATATCTTTGTCAGTCTAGCTATTTACAGCGAGGGGTCGCCGGTCTCATGCTGCCTCTGTTGGCTGCCCGCGACCATTCACCTATTCCTCGCCGAAGTAAGCAAAGGAACAAAGCGGCAATTTTCTGATCATCTTACGGAGAACTTAATCTTTGTTTATAACTTTCCGATACATTTGATACCTCCTGTCAGTAGGTTGTACATAAATTAACTGAAGCATTCATTTCTAAGAGGGAAATCGAGTCTTTTCAATACTTTTATTGCCTGTGTGAAACCAGTTGTCTCTTTACCATGGGTCAGGTTTGGATGACTTATTTTGAAAAAAAAAAATCCCACCTCTTTGTAACTTGCTACTATGTACATAAAATATTTGTCCACTGATGATTTGCAATAATAATAATAATAATAATAATAATAATAATAATAATTACATAAAGACCTTACAATAGGAATACAGCTCACGCGGAATGTAAAAAAAAGTGATACTAGTAATAATAAAGGCAACTGGAACCATCTCAAAATCATTCAAAAGATACCTGAGCAACATACCGTCAAAGCACGACATCAAGGAACTGCAGACAACAGCCATACTGGCACTGCACACGTACTGCGGAAAGTACCAGTGTGAAAGTACAAAACATTCAACATGGGAAATAACATTATATGTACCATAAATTGTAACTACAGAATAGATGCAACATTGCATACTCTAGAAGCATGGTTTCAGGTATGTAATTTTAAATACCCTGCGTAAAGGTGATAAATAATAATAATAATAATAATAATAGTAATAATAATAGTTATAATGGCAGCAGCTTTTAGCTATGAATATTGGATCTGCAGGACGATTAGTTGTGTAACAGTAGATATGTATGTAACAGTAGATATGTATGTAACAGTAGATATGTATGTAACAGTAGATATGTATCCCAAATTAATAAACATCTAGATGAAGGGATTTGGTAAAATCTCGGAGGCCGTTTAAGGAAAAAGTCGGCTTAGTTCCTTACACGGCTGTATATATAGATAAACCTCAAACTGGTGATCGCTCTCACATTACCGAAAGCCTTTCTGCTGTATCTCTTCGCGTGATTTTCTTGACCTCTGTCGATTTAGTATAGCAATTCAACCCGTTCAACTCCGCGCCGATTTGCAATTACTCTCTTTGTTGCAAAGGCTCTTTCCCAATTTGAACCTTGTTCGATCTAAAATAGTTTGTTGAAATGTTGTTTGCGATTGTTGTTTCGAAGTGAAATTCTCACAATTACCCTTTTGAAATGGGAAGCTGTGATTGGATCCTGAATCATGTTAAGTCTGTGCACATCAGTATGCTATCTATATTGCTGAATTTTGTTCTGTGGCGCCAAGCAAATGGATAAAATTTTGGAATTTAGGTCTTGTCAGTAAATACAATACACATTATGATGTGGTGGATCTGAAGACAATTCTTATAACGGTTTTTCTCTTTAATTTTTGATTATTTGAATAATTTGAATGATGAAAATATTTATACAGCATTCGTCTAAACACACAAAAACGTAATGAGAAGTTAACTGTAATGAATTTGAAGTTAGTAATTAAATGCATCCATGCACTTGTATCTTAACGTAACTGTAATGCATAAGACTTTTCGCGACGATATATTATACTAATTATCATCTGCTGCAAATAATGACTGTTCATTGACAATTGCTTAATTATGATAATTTCCAGGGGAGTCACAACTTTCAGACAGATACTTGTTTATACATCACGTTTATTTCCCTAATTTAAAATTATTTATTTATTTTAATCTATGCGTGCGATGTGAAGGTACAGAAAGGCTGTTCGCAATTCCAGTAATCTTGTATTATTTCTTTAGTTGTTTTCCAATTACCTGTTGTATTAATGCTCTTTATTTACGTTCAGTTCACTTGTTTTTATTAAGTTTTCCTATTTCTCTCCTCTGCCTTTTTTCTTTACCTTTTTAGTTATTACTTCTTTCCTTCTTTTCTTCTTTTCTTTCTTTCTTTCTTTCTGTGGTAAAATGGCGATTTATATTCAGTAAACCATGTGACGTTACCAATGACTGTCCTTGCAGTAATATTGATTAAGGAAGTTATTGAAAATGCAGCTCTAAAAGCGAAGCCACAAATGAGATGAAAGTAAAGGCTACAGATATTTTCGCTCTCAAATTGTGGTTGTGGTGGAACAGATTGTTGTAATCAGGACAGTAGAGGAACGCACATTACCTATGTGATATCAAAGCACAGTAACTGGGAACTAGACATGATCGGAGGGTTTGGCGACTATTTTTCCAGACCGTTAAACGCCTGTAAAGTTGTCTTTTCCTCGCCACACCCTACCTTTACTGCAGACCTGGGACGAAGTTTCAAGTTATCGGCTCTTTATCTCATCTAGTTCGTATTGTCTTCCGCTTTACTGAACTAAGTTATAAAAGGTGGGGCAGGTCTACTTGGGTTACCTTTGAACTGACTTCAAACGGCAATTCTTGGAAGGTTCTAAGATCCATCACACTGCTTTTTGTCTCTCTAATAAAGAATAAACAGAAGGTATGCAACCACCTTTTCTTTTACGGCTGTAAGCTTGGAACTTTAGTTGCAAGTGCACAAGAATTTTCGTTTCTTATTGATATCAAAGTAAACGTAGAGAATAAAGTTGAGATTGGAAATCTACTTCGATCAATATTATTGATTTTTGGAAGGGTAAACTATTATTGATTATTGGAAGGGTAAAATATTATTGCGTATTGGAAGGGTAAACTATTATTGCTTATTGGAAGGGTAAACAATTATTGCTTATTGGAAGGGTAAACTATTATTGATTATTGGAAGGGTAAACTATTATTGCTTATTGGAAGGGTAAATTATTATAGATTATTGGAAGGGTAAACTATTATTGATTATTGGAAGGGTAAACTATTAGTGCTTATTGGAAGGGTAAAATATTAGTGCTTATTGGAAGGGTAAACAATTATTGCTTATTGGAAGGGTAAACTCTTATTGATTATTGGAAGGGTAAACTATTATTGCTTATTGGAAGGGTAAATTATTATAGATTATTGGAAGGGTAAACTATTATTGATTATTGGAAGGGTAAACTATTATTGCTTATTGGAAGGATAAACTATTATTGCTTATTGGAAGGGTAAACAATTATTGCTTATTGGAAAGGTAAACTATTATTGATTACTGGAAGGGTAAACTATTATTGCTTATTGGAAGGGTAAATTATTATAGACTATTGGAAGGGTAAACTATTATTGCTTATTGGAAGGGTAAACTATTATTGCTTATTGGAAGGGTAAACTATTATTGCTTATTGGAAGGGTAAACTATTATTGCTTATTGGAAGGGTAAACTATTATTGATTATTGGAAGGGTAAACTATTATTGCTTATTGGAAGGGTAAATTATTATAGATTATTGGAAGGGCAAACTATTACTGATTATTGGAAGGGTAAACTATTATTGCTTATTGGAAGGGTAAACTATTATTGCTTATTGGATGGTACACTATTATTGATTATTGGAAGGGTAAAATATTATTGATTACTGGAAGGGTAAACTATTATTGCTTATTGGAAGGGTAAACTATTATTGATTATTGGAAGGGTAAATTATTATAGATTATTGGAAGGTTAAACTAAAAATATGTGGTAACCGAATTAGGCCTACACAAAACCCTTTTACGTTACTGTAAGTACACTGAATACGTGCACGGATATGCTTGAAACTACAAATATTCTGCCACTTGATGCAATAATCATTATAAATATCTTCAAATTCAAGGAAGCATCCAAGTAACAACTTCTTATTGAGACGTTATTGCTTTGATCCTCTTCCTGTAGTCTGGGTCATGTTTGTGAAATGAAACATAATACCTCATGCTTACCTGCTTGATTTTTGTTTATACCAACTAGTTGTGCACTACGTAGTTGCATATTTCGTTTTCCAGCACTTTCAAGTAACAATATTGCGATGTAATGGGTAACGTCAGTGGCCGCGCGGTCTAAGGCGTGGTTCTGCGGCCGCTCGCCTGCTGGGATTGCGGGTTCTAACCCGCCGGGGGCATGAATATGTCTCTTGCGAGTGTTATGTGTTGTCAGGTAGACGTTTCTCGTCCAGAGGAGTAATACCGAGTGTGGTGTGTCTGAGTGCGATCGTGAAACCTCGATAATGAGGAGGCCCTGGCCCACTAGGGGCTGTCGCGCCATGAAAAAGAATGAGTAACATGAACGACGGCTTCGTATGAGGGGTTAACATGATTTCCACCGATAACCATTCAGTGTATCTGTTCGTGCATATTATAACCCCATAGGAATACTAGAAAATCATAGTTTCACTTGAGAGAACCTTATAGGTTGTATCGGCAAAGTGCGTCGCACGAATGTCGACCGAAGCGTAGGTACTTCTTCACCACTTCGTAAAGACTGCCATCTGGCTTATCATGCGCTGTAAGAATAAAGGCACTTCCAGCACGCTGTCTGGTGTAACTATCTTAAATGAATTATTCGGCCACTCATTCACTCGAAAACCAGTTGAATTATATGAAATAAATGCTGTCTTTTCTCCCCTTAAATCATGTAAATCAAATATCACGGTCTAGTTTTTTTATTCACTACTCATTTTATTATTAGGTGGAACAGGGCCTATATTCTGAGCTACTGACAGCTCGGTTCAATCACCCGCGAATATATAAATAAATATGACTTGGAGTATAATGCAAGTGCCCATAGAGGCAAAGAGAGGCATACGAAATGCTGCTATTAAATAACGAGATTATTTTCAAAGAAAGGTAAGATGTACGTGCCTCTCGAAACAGAAAGGGGGACGTACGACATGTGACTTTTAAATAACGAGTTTATTTTCAAAGAAATACCTTTTTAATGCCATAATTTTATCTCCATATTATCCCTTTCAAAGTAATTATTCTTAAAGCCCCTGGTTTGAACCTCGAGAGGGCTGCTATCCTGGTTAAGGCTTCTAGTGATATTCCTCAGTCCCTCCGTGATACGTTTGGGGAACTACATTAAAATAAGTCACTACCGCTTTCTTCCAAATCTTTCCCAATTAATGTTTCATACAATTATCCTAGTATCTGATACTGTAATAAAATTTAAGATTTGGAAAAGAATCAAAGAATCACTCATTTAAAAAGAATTGGAAGGGGAAGGAAAAGATGTGCGACGAAAGGGAGCAAAGTTTTTAGTTCAGGAAAATAATGTGCTTAGGGGAAAGATATTATAATTATAGCATGGGAGAAGAGTCAAGAAATGATGATAATCCGAGACTGCCGGCAGCTCGTGTGGTCTTGCCTTTGTAGTAATGTCACGTAATTACTTTTTAATCCGAAGACTCAAGTCTTTGGGATGTTACGCCGTGTTTACTGTAAATACGTAGTTACCGGCGATTCAAAGGACCATGATGCATTCATATTCAGTGACGAGCAACCTAAGGCACATCTTTTTGGACTGCTTGACTGAAGAAAAAGGAACTATAAAATTTTGGATAAATATTTACATATCGAACTGCCCATTATCCCGGAAGATTTGAATCGTCTGCAACCTGGTGTAATAACCTCAAATTTCACACTTTCAGTTTTCTTTATAATTAGGCCCCGCTTGTCAAAAATGATAAATCTGTTTAATTTAATGATATCCATCCTGTTGTGTCCAGTCAATCACATAAATACACACTATACCGTCTAACACAAATAATAAAGAAAGAATAAAGTGTTGTGGCGTTGAAAGAAGAAATAAAGTATTGTGTTAGGCGGAATAGTGTGTATTTATGTGATAAATGCATTTAAATTACACTTATTTATTTGCTTAATATCACTTAGGCTAATGTAATTAACTACAGGGGAGCAGAGTCCTCCTTCAGAAGCTGATAGTTTCCTCGGGTAGCTAAGAAATTCGCAGTATTTTATGGTATCATAAATTTCATTAATATTTTCCCAAGAACACGGCACTGTTCGCTATCAGGAACCGAATGAATTGAGGTCACATTATCGCATTCTAATGTTGAGATCCTTTTCAATATTATCTTCACATCTAGTCCTAGGTCTTCTACGCTGTTTCTTTCGTTTAGCTTTTCCCACCAAAACCCTTCACGCACGTCTCTTTGATCCAATCCTATAAAATGCTCCGACCGTGTAATCATTTTTGGTTCAATAACCGTACCAGTCTTACAGTAATTTCTCTTTAGAAGATCAAATAAGATATAAATAAATAAGCTAGAAACCAATTAAAAACTTAATGTTTTTATGTTCTTGGAGGACATCCCGCTGTGCTTTAAAACTTTCAATCGACGAAAAACCACCATAAAAAACAACTATATTTATTACGTAACAAGATGCTCTTACCATTGAGCTACATGTTTTGGCCCAAAATCTTAATAATGGAATCAAATAGCTCCATGGATTGAAGAGCTCCATAGAAGCTGATAGTTTCTCGTCTTCTGAAGAAATTTTACGCTTTAATTTAACCCGAATATTCATAACCCTCTTCAGGAGAGTCCGCATCTGTACCGTATTCACAGACACATGAATAGAGCTCAGAGCTTTGATAACCACTTATAATACTGTTTTGAGCTATAGGCTAGGAAGCTCAAGTAAATTCTTCCTATCGAGTTCTTCTAAGAAATTGCAAGCATTTTTCATCTCTTCTATTTCTGATACATGCCCGCCTATTTTATCCTCTTTGACATGATCATACGTCGTAATAGTGTTTGGTAAATACTATAGCTGCTTGTTCGTCATTGTGCAGTTTCTGTATTTCATCATTATTAAATTTATGTCTAATTTAGCTGTGAAAACTTAAAGGTAGGTCTGTGTATTGAAAGTATGCAGCTGGTTATGTGGTATTAGAAAATGTGGGGTACGTATACCGATAGATTTGACTGAAAAAGAACTTGTAAATACGCTTCCTCCCATACCATAGAACGTATAATTAATACCCTCACTTGGGGCATGATTCCTGCACACACAGACCACATCCTACTGTTAATCTAAGTTTGCTAATTTGTGTATTCTGCATGTTCTTTTCTACAGTTCACGCTTCGTTTACCTCTCTGTCTTTACTCAACGTCACACACATTATAGCTCATACCGCATTAGTAGTCGGTTCCCGGATATTAATTGGATCTCAGTTGCTGCTTGCCAAGTGCATATACTCGGAACAATCTTCCAGCTGATTCTCTTACAATATTACTCCTCGCATCACCCAGGCAATACAGTTCTCCATCATGCTTTTCCGATTTACTTTAACCATTTAAAGCCTAGTAGTCAATATATATGCCGCCAGGTTTATCACTGAAGTCTGTGAATTTTCCCACACAGTTTATTCAGGTGTTCAGTATGATTCATACAATAAGCAGCTGTTATTTCTTCATACAACATTAACCACTTTGTTTTCTAATGGAAGCAAGCTGTGTTCTCTATGAGGTACGTACTGTGTCTTAATACAAAATGAGGATTTATTTTGGTCTTCAAAGGATTAATTTATTATTATTAGGCGTGTTCGCAAAATTGCGAAGAGCAACTATTAGTTTCGTCATGTGAGTCTGGCCGTCTGTCCGTCCGCGTGGAACAACTCTGCTCCTACTGGAGGGATTTCCATTAAATTGGTATTTCATTATTTTTCGAAAATATGTAGAGAAAATTAAAATTTTATTAGAACCTGACAGGAATAACGGGTAAGATCTCCGCTCTTCTGGGGTATTACGCAACGTCGAAGGATAATCCTTTACCGACCGTCCGGGACAACGTATCGTTCCCATATTCAAGGGTAAAGAAGTCCAAGATAAGCTGTCCCGAAACGTCGGTAAAGGATTTACCATTCGACGCTGCGTAATACCCCAGAAGAGCGCAGATCTCATCAACATCGCGACGGAAGTCTGAAGCTTATATTTTGATACAAAACGAAAACCTACATGTAGCATTGGTTTGTTACATACTATCAGAACGGGATGAGTCGCTTGAAGTTAAATCGTTGCTTCTATATTATGAAATGTAAAACAACTGAATAAACTGTCGTAGGCGTATTAGATACCGAAATGTATCCAGATCGGAAGAAAACTGTAGAAAATATGGGAAGAAAATTTATTCTTCGACCATTAATGTGGTAAATGAACTTGATATTTCAACTTCATTTACTCGTAACTTCCCCTTTTCATAGCAGTTATGATCCGTGGTTTTAGTTAGCTACATACAAGCTCTTATACTTAAGAGTTCAACAGTCAAATGCAGCTGATTGTGTTGAGACCACGTAGCGGAGGATGATCAAATTGAATTAAAACCCTCTGCTACTACTGACATCATGACAACAGAAACGTCCCTCGTTTGATGATTTCATGGAACAGTAATTCGGTTTCCTCTGTGTATGTGTGTGTGTGTGTGTGTGTGTGTGTGACATACGGTCCGCTGCACTGAACCACTGCGATTATCACACCCCAAGTGTGCGACGTGGTGTTCTTACTCCATGTTCTGTGATACCTTTCTCGTTTATTTAAATCGGAGACGAAGTGAAATGATTTGTGTAGTATATTGCTCCTGTACAAATTTATTTGATGTTTATGGAAATTACTAGTGAATTTAAAACCTGTTTTCTCTTTACGTTGACAGAAATATGTCAGTTAAATATTGTAACACTAAAGTTGAGGTTTGCGGTTACGTAATTAAGAGACTACATATACCAGTCCTTTTATTTTAACTTTATTAATTCCGTGCAGTGTGACTAAATTTATCTTTTATAAAACCAACATATGCATATCTAACGTACACAACAATGCAATCTCTTCTTTACTCCTACAAGTTTCGGCTAAATTCCGCCATCTTTAGGGGCTTTATAAACCAGTATTTTAAACTCACTAGAGTATAATACATTACAATAGTAATACATATTATATTTAGTGATTTCTGAAGTTGAATTAAAAAATGCAAAACCTCGTACAGTGTGATTAAAATTGTATATGTTTGGCATATCACTGTAGGTTTCGCCGTTGTAAGTTAACATATCTTATTCTCGATTCATTATGGATCTTGTCTCAGTATTGTGTGTCGTTGTGCTCTGTGTAGGGGTCACTTGTTACTGTTACAAGTTACTTCCTACTCAAATGATTGGTTTAAAGTTCTTCGAGTTGCCCTACAGGTTGGTGGCAATTTCGAGTGTTGAAAAATGTTTGTGAAGTTACAATTTCATTAACTTTCATTAACAACCGTTTTACCTTTATCAATATTTCACTTTGTCGTTGTATAATAATACGTTAACATAATTCGTTATGTATATTCTTGTCAATTGTATTACAGGACCACAATTCACTACATGTATCTTCTATGTACATCACCCACAGCACTATACTCAATGTACAACAACCTTTTATCTTATAACATTTTATATCTATCTGTAAGATACTCTTTTAACTGTGAATTTAAACAAAACGGTACGAATTTTTTAACTGTTGATTGATTCCGGCAAATAATTGTGACTGTGTTATTGTTCTTGCCACCCTGAAGAAGGCCACATGAGTGTCCGAAACATGTCGGTGGCTACTATGGCATAAAATTACATTCATACACTCAAGCGCATTTGTTGGTCGTTTTAAAAATGTTATATATCTGATCAATGCACGGAACAAGGAATGTATACAACTGACACACACTTGTCCGTTATTTTCCGTATATGGATTTTAGTACACCCCACTGCAGAAAAAAAACTTTTTTTTAATATACTGTGTCAGTCACATTCCTACAACGGTAGACCTATAGTAAGTCAGTCAGTCCAGTCTCGCCGTGACTCTCCATATCTTAGTCTACAACTTTATTGCGGGGTAGCAAACATCTGAACAGCAGATTCACAGCAATATCTTAACCATAGAGAAAATTTGAAATACTGTCTACGTGCAAACTTTCTGTTCTGATATCAAGGAATGCAAAAAAGTGCCGTGCAAATGTGTTCTAGAAGATGCCTCAATTGTAAAGTTCTTAAAGTTTTTTCACGACACTCCTGGTTTTGTTATAAAGGGTAGTTATAAGATCTTTTTATAAGTAAAGCAAAATTTTCCCTGCCCACGCCATGAAGGCATATAGAGGGAGTATATATATAACTCCACTCATTCTTAACCTTAACATTATTGGAGCTAAGTAGTCAAATTTACGACCCTGCTGATTTACCCCCAGGAAAAGAACCGGCTCTACGCACTGACTATGAAGATGGGTGGGCCCCAGAGCCTGTCGGGGACGTTTTGAGGTCTGTGTATTTGTTCTCAAGTATATAAGACCTTAAGTATTCTCAGCAGTTTTTTCCCCAACAGGATGTAAGCAAGCGGAAAAAAGTGTAGTAACTTATATCTCAAGAAAAAATTGAGCTTTGGGTTACGAGCATAAATTACGAATCCGGTGTGATTTGTGGTGACTGTATTAAAGCCTGGGAGAATTTATTGATTGGAAGTTCATTTTCATGTTGATGACATTCTCTCGATCTATTAAATTCGCACTGAAAAGCTTTCCTTTTTCTTTTCCTGATTGTTAGTGATTTCATAATTTACCCTACATCGGAATTATAATGCGTCACTGTTATTTGGAATTTTATTATATCTGCTGGTGCCAACAAGCTGGAACACATCCAGCGGAAGTTTGCAGCTATCTGTTATAACCATTTATTTCTCCACTCCCATTATAGCCATGCTAATGCGTTAGATAATTTAAAATCACATACATTAAATGAGATGAGGTAAAACCTAGACGCACTGTTTTCTGGCGTTCTTTACTAAGCGGTAAACGAAGTCTTTATGTGGGGACCACTTCCGTTTTGTGTCCACTTGTCCCTTTGTCTGTGACCTGGTCATCAGATACTGAACTCGTCTGTCAGATCTTCCTTAAATTCGGCATAAGAGTTATTTGCAAAAATATATCGAATCTGTTATTTCGTGTTCTGAATATTTGTTTCTTGTTGTTTGCCGTATGGAATAATTCTGCCCGTTGCAATTTGTTGGTTCCTTAATATGGTAATCTGATTTTCTAATACTTCTGTTATATGTGCATATCATTAGCCCACCATCTACTTTCATACCTATTTGTTCAAAGACACTAAAATGTAATTATGGACACTGTGGCATTGGGATAGGATTTCCTCCAATAATTTCGTGTTTTTCCTGTAAGGATCATTCCGTCAATGCTCCATACTCGAGCGCCATTGATCTCCTAATGCGCCTTTAAGTAAAACAAGTCACTTTCTGAAATGTAATTTTGTGCACACACCACTTTACTTTTTATGTACTTGTAGTCAGATGCTGCTGGACATGTCGTTATTAGACGTTCTTAACTGAATGTATTCCTGTGTTCTATACTACGAAATGTGTTTGCTGCAAAATTGAACATAAATTTGCACGGAATTAAAATTAAGCGCATTTGGCCTGAGTTATTTTCAGTGCCTGTGTAATCATTAGTTCAAAGTCATTGCCACCTTTATGCTCTGTAAAGCATCATGGCTTTTCTCATCCCATTTGCATGATTTTAAAGGCGTATAGGTGGCAGTGAAGAATCATGCCGGTGAAAGTGACAAGGAAGAAGCAGCCATTCAGTGTGCCAAACCAAGAGGCGTCAGAAAAGCGTCATTTAATTGTAATTACATGCAACAAATTGCTCGACCATCCTGCAGTTACTGTAATCTATAGTTTTCATTACAAATGCAGTAAAGCATGGGTAATGAGTACTTGAATTACGTAACATTTATCTCGCTTTCTTATTTTACTCTCATCGCCTGTTATAAATTATTATTATTATTGCTATTATTATTATTATTATTATTATTAATAATTTATTGGTAACATTTTTCAAAATAGTCTATGTTTACGCTACGCCTGAATTCCTATTTTCTCCTGTTTATCAGAAAAATTTATTTATTTTCGGGTACACTGTTCATGAACTGGTGACGGTAGTATTAATGTCTTACCACTAAAAGGATCTTCATTCAGCAATACAAATTCTATACTGATTTCCCTAGAAAGTAAAAATAGCTTGGGGTTGATGTTTTCTGATCCGTGTGTACTTGCCTTGCTGCCCCGTTGTATAAATCAAGCTGTAACCAGCCGAGCCAAAAATCATTAGTGTGAACTACAAATATCATGATAACCAATTAGGGCTTCAAGTATAATTAGCGTAATGCATTTATACTTTTTAAATGATGATGGTTTTATGAAAAATTAAAATTCATTGTGCAAATTAAACATATGTTATGGCCGTACATAGTCAGCGCTATGAATGTTCGTTAAGTATGTTCCGACCAGCGCGTATATTCGTATGTTTTCAGGAAACCAACCGGGGTCATTTCTATTGCAAATATTTCTTAGCAGGGGCCATATATTTTCTCTCATTTTCATTTCAATGATCTGCACTTTTTATTTTCCTACCTTATTTTACGGTCATGTGCTATTTACATTGCACAAAATCACTGTGCATGCTCTCACAAAGAACTGTGCCCCAGGCGGGGCTCGACCCGCAGTCGACACATAGTAATTATTAGTGTACAGCTTCATCCACTGAACCATGCCTGCGGCCACCCGGAGAGTTACAGCCGATTGATTTCTGCCGCATTTCTTCCCCCCCCCCCCCCACCCCCATCACGGAGCGTTCGTATGTAATGTAAAGTGTGGTCAAAACAGATAGAGCTGTGCGTACAGGGAAGTAGACTAAATGTAGAACTTTAATGATAATGGTAGTGGAGCCACAGGATGAAAGGCGAGGGGGGTTTGTAACTCAACGGTAATATTACAATAGGGTTGGCAAATGTTTGGACATTATTAAATTGTGACATCCCGTTGTGCTTAATTATAAACCTATTTACAATAACAATAGCACCTTGAACATAAAATAACATGTTATTAATTTATAAAATAATAGGATACTTAAAGTATAAAAAAGTATAAATATAAGACTAAAATGAAATACGTAGTTATTAATATTATTATACTGAATTGAATTTTGTATGTACAATAATATCGGTACAAAAACTATCAGCAGCTAATTAATACCCACACCCCTACTCGAAATCCAGTTTCCAATGCTTTATTCCAATATGATATGGCAGGTGACACCACAAGCTAACCACGCACCCAGTTCTTATATTCACATATTCACACAGTATATACAGACATTCATATACACCGTTACACCAGGAAAGTGCTGCTGTCCATAATCACTGTAACACATCTTTTGGACAGACATACATCATAATAAAATTTTTAATTGATGAACAGTATAGAGAGATATAAGTTGACGAGATGAAAATTATTTAAAATACGTAACAAATAGAGAAAGGGGCTCGCAACATAATCAGTCACAGTGCAGAAAATAAATTTCAGCTTAAGAAAAGTAACATTGGCTGGCACTACGAGTATTTATCGATATATGTAACTAATGAAGTTATAAGTTATGGCATTTCATGCGTTAGAAATATGCGTATGGTATTTTGATTGGAAAATGTCCATTTGAAGAGCGGTTAACGTGGTGGGAAATTAAGACTGGACATACATCTGTCTTGGGGAAATACGTTGTGAGTAACAGGTATGGATGAAACTGGCTCAACATTTTATCGGATTAGTATTAATGGCTTTGCAACTTCGGCACCTCTTATCACAGTTTTAATACAAGTAAAGTGGTGAATAAATCCCTTTTGAAGTGACGAAGTACGCATAAAAGTATACCAGACACCATGTCGAAGATTTTCTCAATTCCAGACTGTCAAACTTCTGGAGCGAGCTGTCAAACTGTCAGAGGTCTCTTACGTCTTGCCATCCAATCCTCGCTGTTTATCTTCTGAATTCAAGACAAATCAAATAACACGCTCGTCTATCAGAATCAGGCTGACCTGATTGAATTATCAGCCTTTCTGTCAGGTTAACGAACAATTCCAACGCCCACCAGACTCTAAACCGCAGAAGAAATGACTAGACTTATGCGCAAGACAGAATGTCTAGTCATGATTCCCTAATTCATTGTAGGAGGCTTTCTTGAAAGCTTACAGTCGCTAAACTGATCAAAAAATTGTTTGTACTTTATAGAACCTTAAAATTCATTACTGTGGTCACAAGAGTATTTCCCTCTTTTCCACTTTTTTAAAATCCATTTTAATATTATACACCCGTCTATCTTTTACATCAGGTTCTTCGATTAAAATGCTGTATGCTTTTCTCATTCCTGAATTCGTGCTGTACCTTCTGCCCATCTAATTATTTTTCTCTTATGACCTTAATCATGTTCGGAGCACAGTATAAAATATAAAGTTCCTTGTCGTGTAATTTGTTCTATCCTCTTGTCACTGCTTGTGTTTTCGGTCCGAGCATTCTCTGCGCAACAGGCTGTACAGTGAACATAAACTGCCAAGTAGTCCGTAACTTTCCTTTCTTGTTATTTCTAAAGTCGATATCGAAGCGTGAGCTATTGCTGTCTTGTGATGTGATGAATAATTTCTATTCGAAACTGGCTTTTAGATTTCATACCTTACAGGCAGCTGTTGCTTTCTCATGTTTCCGATCTGAAACATACTCCCGTCCAATAAATCACAGGTGCTTGCTGCAAGTATCAGTCCAAAAACAGTTTTTTTTGTTTATACTGGAGAAAGGCGTTATTTATAATACGCCCCCCAAAAATTTAACAACAATAGCTATCAATCATGAAGGGAAAGGATGTTAACCATATGACGTCACATTTTATCGTAAATCCTATTTCTTCGAAGCACATAGCACGTACATTCGTGATTATGCTTTTATAAATAGTGAATTTTATACCAAGTATTGTAATGTTTTCTGAGAGAACTCTTTAAGGACCAATGCGATATATTTAATTAAAATTGACACTTAAGCTAATAAACAAATTTAAAGGAATTTAACTTAAAAATAGAGTTATTTGATTATTTATCATTTTTTGCGTTTAGTAATATTCAGAAAAAGGGACATTATTTTATATGACAACTCTCATTACTCTTACCTTGGATTGTTTCGCCTGATAGCAGGGAGCACAGATCTCGCCGCTGTTCCAGTTTGCCATAAGTCAGGGGCCACTAATGTTAATTCAATATATTGCAGTTAATATTAGTATTTTATTGACCATATTAAATAAGACGCTGAAAAACTTTTTCCCTCGGCTCGCAGATACACGTAATATCTAACAAAGACGTTGATTGTTACATGTAGACGCTTTATAAGTTAATCGAGCCGACAGAAGCTGACTAGCGACAGTTTTCAGATAAAGTAATGTGTCAATAGAATTAAGGAAAATATTTTCCCACGCCTCGAGCTTTACAATAAAGGCGGTGTTATATAAATTCCGATATTTTGGAAACTGCTTTCCTCTTTAGGCATGAATATTTAGTAAATGAGTAACTACTGACATCGAAGTTGAGTAGTTAGCGCTGTTACTTTGTGTTTTGAAGGTCAAGTTTGATTATCATGCGGAACACGGCTGTCCTTGCTCCAGTTATTCCTGCTTATGCTCGGTACTTTCAGACAAGTGCTGTGACATGCATTGATGATGATGCATTTTCAATCAATATTATGCATATCTTGCGAGAAGTACGTCAAATTAATACATAATTTGGAGACCATGTTTGTCCACGCTTACGTCTATCCTCCTGTCCTTTCGCACATTTCGTCACAAAATAACAGAAAGTATATCGACTAAATTAGAGTTGTCTGTATCAAACGTTTTGGTTCATTTCTGTTGTTTATTGTAATGAGTCTACCTTACATCAAGCTAAAGTTAGTGTGAAGTATTACTTTTTAAACATCTGACAGTGCAAAACTTTGTTGTTACAAAATATATACAATGATAAATGACACAAAATATATGAATGATATAAATATAATTTTTTTTTGTCGTCCTCTTCTACCTACTCCGGTTTTCCGTTTCAGTGTCGAGGTTTGCAATTCCTTTTGATCACACTGAGAGACACACCACAGTCGGTAGGACTCCTCTGGACGAGGGATCGGCTCGTCGCAGAGGCCTCTACCTGACAACAACACACAACACTCACAAGAGACAGAACATCCATGCTCCCGGTGGGATTTTTTTTTTTTTTTTTTTGCCTGTCCGGGGTTTTTTCCTTTTGATCCATTTTTGTACTGCTTAAATCCTTTCGTCCTTCATGTCACTTTATGTTCCATACTAATGTCCTTATACAACAAACACAACACAAACATCCATGCCCCCGGTGGGATTCGAACCCACAATCCCAGCAAGCGAGCGACCGTAGACCCACGCCTTAGACCGCGCGGCCACTGGGATCGACATATAAATTATATAAAAATATAAATATGTATTTATATTAAATATGTATTATATATGTTATATCATATAGCAGAAGAACTAAGGTTTCAATTAGCTAAACACAGGTAAAATCTTGAAAAACTCTGCTGAAGCTCCAACACTACACAGAACTTTAATCAAGTTTGTTCATCCAGCACGACTTAAATGTTACTGATTACAGAGTATACCACGTTTTACGCCAGGTTCTGGTGCTGTCATTAATTAGCAGCCCTGCATTTGCTGGACCATCTTCTCACGGAGCGTCGTGCATTAATTGCACTGGGCTTTCAAACTACTCATCTCCAATTAGCATGAGATTCTTGGAAGAGAAGCTCTGCAGACCCTCGAGTGACGGAGTGACGGATTTATTGAAAATGACTGTTTACATGTCAATGAACTGTGGAGCTTGATTTAACTCGCTGCCCTGATAGTCAAATGATCTTCGCTTGATAAGGCCCTCGAAATGAAACAGATGACCCGCACTAACGTGTATTAACTGGAGTCCAGTCGGATGTATAAAATAAGTTTTAATGGGACGGCAAAACTTTAAGCTAGTAGAATCAAAATATGTTATTGCTAGTGAAAGTATTCTGAAGTTTGGAAGGTTTAGGTTTAGGGTTATGGGATGAATAATAATGAAATGCATCTTAAATATGTAGTGGGGCAGAATGGACCGGATACGTGGGAACCATTGGCAAGCTTTTGTAAACGCGGTGATGAAACTTTGGTTTTCATAAAACTAAGTTACTGAGTGGCTGAGAGACTATCAGCTTTTCGAAAACGATTCTGTTCCATGTAGTTAGTTACTCCATCCTTCCCGTGGACCGATCTCTAGGAAGACCTATTGGTTGCCTTTCGTGTTATCGTCTTAATTTCACCGCCGAATAAAAAACACGGCCGAAGAGCACTGACGCATGAAACATAATTATCATTTTGCTTAAAAATTTTTGGGTTGTAGTCCGGCGTCAATTTTCGGTGTGCAACTAACGTTTCGGGAACACTTGTTTGTCCCATCTTCAGGGTTTTAGGTAAAAAGGATGCCAGGAGGTAAGGAACGTGTCTTTTATAGAAATGGGGTCAAATGGGTAGTATTGGATGGAAGAGCCAATCAGGAAGAAGGGGTTGGTGTGGTGTGTTGTGATAGGTTTTGACAGGGACTGCGAGGGGGACAATGGGTAAGAAGTGGTTGGTGGTTGTAACCTTGGAGGAAAAAATGTCCATGACGAGAGGAAGGGTAGTCAAACTGTAAGAAACGGTAACAAGTATTCACTGTGTGGGATTGAGTGGCAGAGAAGGAGAGTTGCTGTTTTCTTGCAGGAGTCGTATGGCTGTAACCTCGGAGGAAAAATGTTAAATCGGGAGGAAGGGGAGCCAAAGTCTAAGAACAGGTACTAAGTAATCACTGGGTGGGATTGAGTGGCAGAGAAGGAGAGTCGCTGTTTTCTTGCAGGAGTCGTATGGCTGTAGCCTCGGAGGAAAAATGTCTATGACGGGAGGAAGGGGAGCCAAAGTCTAAGAACAGGTACTAAGTAATCACTGGGTGGGAATTTGAGTGGCAGAGAAAGAGAGTCGCTCTTTTCTTGTAGGAGTCGTATGATGGGTTTCCAAATGCTCCGCTAAGTATCGCCGAAAATTGACGCCGGGCTACAACCGAAAAACTTTTAAGCAAAATGACGACCGCGGCGGAAGCCTTCAATTGCATAATTATCATTATTATCCAATTAGCCTTAAAATATACCAGTTTTATGAAATTGGTATTGTGATATCATCATGATGTTTGTGTTTGTTTACCCGTTTTACCATTTTACTCATTTTAACAATTTAAATAAAATTGGGTGTGAGAAATATTTCACTGGGGGACACCCTAACCGCTTAATCTCCCATCCCTTCGATTAGTAATAACAATACATAAAAAGCGGGAGTGACGCTGGTGATACTTTGTAAATCCAAGCCATAAGGTCGTGGAATAATTTAATTTCAAATATTTTTTCTTGAAAAGTAAATATAAAATTTACTGGGGCGTGCAATTTATGTAAAAACATATTTGTAAAATATTGTCCGCAACTAGATTTCACTTTTACTCGTACACGATAGTGAACTATTTAAAAACACTGAAACAAGTTGCTTGGGGATCGTGTTATGGCTCAGGCGGTTAGTCGCCGGCCTCACGTGGTCCGGAATCAGTCCCAGGCCTGTTCACTTGGGATTTGTGGTGGGCAAAGTGGCACAGAGACAAGTTTTTCTCCGAGTTTTCTCCTGTCATCATTCCATCTATGCTTCGTACTCATTCATTCATGTATCATCGACGTTGTGTAATGTAAGCAGTTGATAGCGTCGTTAAATAACGCACTTAAAACCATTCAAAAGTAAGATGTTGGGGGAGAGGGCATTCAGCGGATTTCAAAGGGCGGGAGAGAAGCATTGATATTCTGTATATTCCTCGCTTCAACCCAGAGAGACTGGGGCGAAGATGAAACTGTCCTGCCATAGATGATTAACGCTTTTTTTTAGAATTATTCTGTTACTTTGTGCAGTTTGTAAAGGGCCCAGCAAAGTATTAGACCCATAAATATGCTAAAGCCAGTTTAATCCTCAGTAAATCACTTGTCTTACCGCCGACGGTTTGTGTGTCAAGTACTTATGCCTGTCTTGCTTGGTGAGCAAAGCCAGCACAATTAAAGGCTGCAGGAGACTGAACGTACATAGCACAGAGCAACATAAAAACGCTGTGCACTTCTGATGGCTTATGTTCAAAACTACCCGACTGCTACGTTCGCAGATATCTGCATTGTATTTCTCAGTCACCACAGTTAATTTATGTGAGATTGCGTGGAAATAGTTTTTCACTTTTCTTCTACACAAGTTTTTGATGGGTTAAGATTACCATAGTTGTCACATTATCATATTTAGACTAATTTGTAACAGTTAGTCCGAAAGTTATATTATATCTGATTTTTTTTAATATTACGTCTGTATTTCTGTGACCTAGTGTCAGCAGCTAAACCGTTTTTCGTATTTTTATTAAATCTGAGACTGAAGGTTTTTTTTTTCACAAAATGTTTCCAGTAATTACAGGTTTCGTGAAATCGGCTCATTAAGGGTTATATTTTCTTAAAGACTTAACTGAATTGCTACAGGTATTTCCATATTTGTTGACTGTTTTCTATGAAATTCAGTATAAGAGATCTCCACATAATGCCAATAAGCAATTTTGAGTTTAGTGAAAATCGGTGGAATGATCGTCGACACTTTTCGCAAAGACGTGAATGACATATTACCCTATTTTCTATATTTTTATCCAATTTGAAACAATTCGGTATAGGGGATATCACCAAAGAGTATTGAGTAAACGTGAGTTTCGTGACAATTGGCGTAGAGGAAGCCACACTTTACTTACACGCGTGTAAATGAGTTTCTCTCCCAATTTACACACTTTTTTCCGGTTGTGAATTTCGGTGAAAGAGATCTGCATATAATGCTGAACAATTCTTAGTTTCGTGAAAATCGAAACAGGGAAGACCGTACTTTTCTTATGCGCATAAACTAAATTACACTTACGCGTGTACCGTAAAACTTTGAGATATTTTGAAAGTGAAGGACACCCCTATAAAATCTGTGTACTACGTCACAAATTATGCAATTTGCCATCTTGTTCAAGAAGATCAGAACGATGCGGAAAGAAAGTGTGTTTTCAGAGCAGTATTATACTTTACAAAGAATTATGTGAAACTAAAATTCTTCATTAAAGAGGATGTCTGTGCATAGCCTGGAAACACAGTTTGGGAACCGCTGATATAAGGGAATTTTGAGTGCAACAGAAAATTAGAAGTTACAATAGAATTCCTCTTGCTTCCGCGTTGCTTTTAAGCATATATTATGAAAGCCCGGAGAGTGTGACATTGACAGTACAAGTAGAACTGTGGGCCTACTGCGGAAATTGGATCAGGCCCTGTTACTCTTCAGACAATTGCACACACGATGTTTCCAACCTCAGCGCTTGACACAAGGGCTGTTCGTACTGGGGTAAGTGGGAAATCCAGCATTTAACAGTCCTGACTACCCACGGTAGCTCTAGCACTTTCTAATTACAAAAGTGTGGCGTTGTCAGGCAGTAGAACGTGTGTATGTTGATGCGTAGTGAAAATTACTCACGTCGAAAGAAAGTTTAATTTCATGGGCTATGGCCCAATTGTAATATAGGCATGGCAAACAACATCCCTCGTCTATTTTCCTGGGACGTGTAATGAATGGCCAAAACTCAGTTTAATTTTAGGGTTTTACGCATATGTTTCACTTGTTTCTGAACGTACGGTGCCGTTTTTTAGCCTTGATTTCAGGCTTCCGCCGCGATGTTGAAGAGATCTGCGCTCTTCTGGGATATTACGCGGCGTCGAGTGGTAATTGTTTACCGACGTTTCGGGACAACGTATCGGTCCCATCTTCACGGGTCCAGAGATTTTAAAAAATTTTCCTACTCGGACTCTTGACTCTCCGATACGTTGTCCCGAAACGTCGGTAAACAATTACCACACGACGCCGCGTAATATCCCAGAAGAGCGCAAATCTCAAATCCGTTTTTGTTATCTTCTGTACAAAGAGTATAGTAATGGGAATTGTTTTATAATATACAATTATTTCGCATTATTTATTTCTTCTTCTGTTAAATTTTAAAGCAGATTTGTTCTATCTGGACGCGTGCGACATGCGTTATTCATCAGAACGACTCTCTATTTTGCTCGCATGGCGCATTTCTCTTGTCCACATAAGTTTCCAAATAAGGAGACTTTTTTTTTATTGATTGGAACTTGTAATGTAGACACGATATAATATATATATATATATTTATATAAGAAAGTAAAAGTTGTACCGTAACATGTCAAGCAGGCACTGGGGGGAAGAAGAAGTATAGCTCTACTCACACTCAACATCGGCGCTAGAAGGGAGTGGGTGGTCACCGTCAGGCCCCGTCCGCTTTACCTCTGGGAAAGAGACACGATACGCATCGTACAGGAGGCTGGATGGGCATTGGGACCAGTTTGGAATGGCCCGGAAAATCTCGCTTCCACCAGGTTTCGAACCCCAGCCCGTCCAGCCCGTTGCGAGTCGCTATATATCCCTCCTTATGCTCACCACCTCGAAATTAACTTTCACTATTCCATCATCAAATACAGATTTCTTTCAGAGTGTAAGAAATGTTGAATTATGAAGAAATCATCTTGCATGAAAATTTCAGTGATCTTACATGAAAGACAGACTGGATTTAATCCTACACATTTTGTAGGCCTAATTACTTTTATTTTTTCCCTTCCTACTTCTCTTCGTCTTTTGACAGTGTTCAGAGGGTTAAACACCCCATCTTATATATTCTTTTATAAGGGTGAGTTACTAATGTTTGCACGCATACAGAACAGCTGGTAAAATTACCTAGTGTTACGATCGAGTAGTTACTACTACTACTACTACTACTACTACTACTACTACTACTACTACTACTACTACTATTACTTTGTATTCTGGAGGTTCCAGGTTGAAATTTCGGCTGGGAAAGCAGCTATCCTAGCAAGTTTTTCATTGAAAAAATGTTATGATATTAACCACATTTAGACGGCAGCCTCTTCCACGTACTTTTCAATTCATGGCCAATATCAATATAACATTCAGCACTATAGAGTCTCAGCTAATGGCAGTGTAGTGAAGTAAAGCCTAAATAAATAAATCTTTATATATTCCAAACCACTGTCATGCACAACACAATTTACAAATCTTCTGGTTACTAGTTTCGGCTTTTCAATTAAGCCATCAGACCTACTCAATATCAAGAACCCTACAAGAAACTTACACCTGCGTGTGGGATTGAGATCTCATTCCCTTACATTATACGTCATAATAACTTATGTTAAAATGCATAAAAGTTGCGTAAAATTATAAGATGAGTACAAAAACTGTAGTTTTAAATACGTATGGTAGGCAGTTTATAATTGATACAAAAGGCACACTTCAATCTTGTATGTTCTCCGGCACTGCAACCAGCAGTTTATACGAAGGTGATTTAACATTGGTGATTCAAATGTTGATCTTCTACAGTTACGGAAACACAAAGCGACCAAGGTTCCATAGCTATAAAAACAAACCTCAAGACCCAAAAGAAACTAACAGGAAGAAGATGATTACTATTTTAGAAAAATTCATGGAATATTGTACATATTAAATTAGAATGGTAATGAACATCGGGTTAACTCACCTTCGTATAAACTGATGGTTGCAGTGCGAGAAAAGTACAAGACTGAAGTGTGCCTTACATACTGCCTACCATCTTTATTTAAGCTATAGTCTTTATACTCATCATTTTACACAACTTTTATGCATTTAAACACAAGTTTCTATGACGTATATTGTTAAGGAATGAGATCTCAATCCCACATGCTTGTATAAGTTTTGTATGGTTCTTAATATTGAATAGGTGTGATGATGGCTTAATTGAAAAGCGGAAACTGGTAACCTGAAGATTTGTAAAATTTTTAGTGCATGACGGTGTTTGGAATATATACATTTGACTGAAGCACAACGGGGATGTTTGACCTAAAGATAAAAAGAATAGCTCGTTCAATGACAAACTCTACATACATAAGCCACATTCTGTTCATCTTCTTTGACGAGTGAAGCCAAATATCCATTTCAAGATGCTGTTCTCCAAGTTTTGAGATCCAAGAAAGGAGGAACAATTCAGTTTCTTAGAATGATAGCTTTATAAATAATACAGCATGGAACATGGTGTGAGAAACAATAAATCTATTTCATAATGCTTATTCTCATTTATCATCTCCCTCACATTTTCCTTTTATTTTTCTCTACATCTTCCTACTTAGTTCTCTTTTCTAGTTCTTTGACCCGTGTAATTATGCTTCCAGAGTCGAAAATGTTGGAACATCGGGAGGTACACTGTGTCTTACAGTGTTGGAACTTACAGTGTTGGAACATCGGGAGATACACTGTGTCTTACAGTATTGGCCAGGTTCTACTCTCTCCTAAAATCTATACTATCTAGAAGTCAATGTGACTGGGGACTTCCTAAAACAACGATAACTATATTTTGTTATGACAAACTGCTCAGTGGAATAGAATCTGAACACACTTTTCAATATTATTTTACAGACTTGCATTTTACTGTATTGTTATGTGGTGTAAATGTGACGCTGTACATTTTTATTCGGTTTACATCCCGTTAGAATATCGGCCAAGCTTTCAGCTACAGAAACCAAATTTTTCGTATTTTATGTCATTTTGTCCACACATACTGAGGCAATGTCTTCGAAAAGGTCACAAAACATTCCAAACTCTTAATACCTTGTAATCATCTTCCTATCCCATTCCTTACCATATAGGCCTTACACATACCCGTATGATTGAACATTACTTTAAATTGAAATATTAATTTAGAGATTTGTTTAGGGGTGATAGGTACACTTGTACTTAAGTTCTCAAACACGTTGCGAACCCCACTAAATTCAGTAAGCAGAAACGTCTGAAATTATTCTAAATCCAAAAACTCTCTAAAAGTCAGTGTTTGACATCGTACAAAATTTCTTGTGCAAATAATTTAAAACAATTCAAATATTTCAAATACTGTGAAATAAGACACGACAATATCTCGAGCGTATTGCGCTATTGTATTTGTGTTTCAATAATTATTTCATCTAAATATTTTTACTTTTCATTACAATTTTTGTCTTTACAGCTACCTCCTTCCTGTATTCTATCTATTGAATGTTATTACGTTAATTAGTTGGCCAAAACATAAATCCCAATTTCATGAAGTTACACTTGGTCACTTTCTAAGTCAGTTTAACTAAGTTCACACCCTCACATTTTATTTCCGGTGCCTATTACGATATGAACTATTGTTTGACTCATTTTGTAGAAAGTATACAAATGAAGTCACAAAATTTCTTGTGAAATACAGTTACATGTTTAAAAGGAAGTTTATGTGAGGCCCCGAAATTTTCGTAATTCAACCCACAGTGAAACTGGTTCTATATTCACCATCCAGGGAAGTTTCGAGAAGAGGATGTTAACCTGCTTATTGCATGCCATTCAAACTAGGGGTGTGCCTTTGCTCGGCGTAGTCTACTGGTCATTTCAGCTGCTTCATGAGCGGAAGTGAGAATTAAAAAGGCTGAATGGTGTGTTATCCGTTCCTATCCAACGTTAATCAGAGGTATCAATAGACCTCCAGCAGCAGACGAAGAGTAGATTTAACAGATAAATCAAAATAGGTTGAAGTATCCAGACTTTTTTTTTTAATTAAAATATCTGGCAGAGAGATGTCACTATTAGCCTAAAGGTTATAATGGAGAGCAAACTCGAAATGAGGAAAGTTTTAATAATTTCGTCCTGCAGTCTCCAACCCGAAATCTCGCCTGCCACACCCCCTACTGCACTCTACTGTTCTCATTTACTGTCCCTGCAGGCCACATTGTTAAAGCAGCTACAGTTCTTTACTCGTCAATTTAGACACGATCACTCCGGATTATCCGACTAAAATATCTTCACAATTCACAGGATATGTCTTCAACTAAAACAGCGTGTTCTCTAAAGCATATATTAATAAAATGTAATGTAAAGTAGGCTATACCTACTGAATGTAATGCATTTTATGCGTTCTCTTCTCGAAAGCAAATGGGATCAGAAAGAGGTTATACAGTTTAAACTTAAAAGACCATTTTCAAAAACTGATATAAGAAAGAAAATAAAAAGGGCTCATAAAACCCTAAAAGTACGCTTTTATTCTTATCTTACGCAGATATGACTGAATCATTGTCTTCGTGTCTTCAGCTGAAAGAACAAACATAAAAGTCACTTGCTGCATTTTCTGAATGAAAGTGATGTGGTTAGCATTATGGCAATTTTATACACTTGACACGCGAGCATTAATGCAGCTATCTATTTATGTATTAATTGTTATTAATTACGAATGGTCATATTCTTATATAAGTTTTAAAACTTTCGCGGCGACATGATTCAATATAGTATTCTCGGGCGCACAGCCGCGTCAACTCTATTGAATACAACGTTTCGGGGACTAGCTCCGTCCCCATCCTCAGGCAAAACTGCCTGAGGATGGGGACGGAGCTAGTCCCCGAAACGTTGTATTCAAACGAGTTGACGCGGCTGTGCGCCCGAGAAGACTATATTGGGTCATATTCTTGTTATCTTGGTGAAATAGAGAATGGTACGATGGGCTGTGGATGGGCTTCCACTAGAGAAAGGAAGTATTGCATACAGAGTTCTGGTAAGAAAGCGTCCATATTCAAGGTAAAGGAAAATATATTTGCAGTGGTGTTGAAACTTAAGTTTCCACTACCATGGCGTTTGCTAATTTTGAAGATTATTTAGTGAAATACAAAATGAAATATAGTATTTCGATGTGTGAATTGCTTTGAAACGTTTTAACTTCAAATAAGGTACAGTTAATTTATGCTGAATTAGGTACAGTGCTGTCCAGTGCGGCCGAGAGTGAGTTCGGGCCCCGGTGAAAACAATTTTTTGGAGTCCCTAGCAAGGGCGGGCAGGCTAAAATATTTACACTAGATCGGAAAGACTGAACCTCAGTTAGAGAGTGAATTGGGCTTAGTCTGAAACGGTTAATTTGTACAATCGACAAATAATGGCATATGGAGAAATACAAAAACATGCGCAACATATTCAGGCCCCTGGCCTCCTTCCGTACTGCCGGGCCCCGGTAATTTATACCGCCCCCCCCCCCCCTGTCAAGATTTGCTCTGAACATGGCAGCTAGACACAGGTGAATGGCCAACTGCTTTGGTGCCGGGGTAAGCCATCTGGATACCCTTCAAGTGGCTTGGTGTACTGGAATGATGATCTGGGCGTGGGGGCGAAAAGTGGCCTCGATAATGCCAAGAACTCAGTCCTTCTCGTCCAATCCGTAGTCATATATTACACTATACTGACTGTTCAGGACAAAAATCTTAAAGAAAGGATGTCTGTGCTCCCACTGTTGATCTTAAGTCGAGGTAAGTAAACGTTTCTTCCATCTTTAATGAACGAGAAGTTATGGTTTTGGAGATAGTCCAACATCAATCAGGGAATATTATACGAATAAGGATAGAGAAGTGACTCATTTCTTCGGCATAAAGTACATTCTAGGCAATAAATAAAAAGAGACAGCACCTTTACAGAACCCTCTGCTTGAATCCCAGAAGAGAAGCCGTTTGTAAAGATAGTAAGGTATGAAATATTAGGAGACAGTCGACTTGCCAAATAGACGTGTGGAGTTTAGAGCTTTAGGTTTTCTACAGAAAGATATTTCACTGAGTAGAGCTTATACGGATTCTCTCTCAACATATCCTTTACACAAAGAAATATTTTGTGCGAGGTAAATTTTATTCGGTGTATTATTGGACCAATTTTCCCGGACTAAGTCTTGAAGGAGATGTAGAATTATTTAGTATCAGAAAGAAGAGCCATCGCTGTTGTGGAATATATATGGACTGGTAAGGCTGGGCTTGGGGATTTTTTCAGGAACACTAAATCAATGTTAAGGAGGCAGAAAGTTAAGATACATATATAAGTACCGTGAAGGACAGAGATGGTATGCCAGTGTTGGAAATGTTGGTAACACTGTAATAATTAATACTAACTTGTTGAGGAAAATTTTCAGCCTATGTCAAGTTGTAATTTTATCGGATTGCAGCCATGAATTGACTGTCACATTGCGTGTCCAAAATATTGGGCCCCAAAATACTGAAGTCGGGTTCTGTGCTTACATTTTATAAAAGTTCCAATTTTTTTACGGAGTGTATTGCTCGTAATATGCTCTTCTGCATTTTTGTTTGGTCCAGCATAAACTTGAACAGAATTTTCTTACTAAAGATGGAGGCAGAACGTTCCTTTGAAACGTCTGAAAGAAAATCACTGTGCTGCACGGTGCAAAAACTTACAAGACCGTATCTTAGTTACATCTTGCTGGGCGGATATAAAAGCTGCCTAATGAAGAAACAAAGAGGTAGATGAATAATTAAAATGCCGAGCAATCAGTAATTGATCATGCTTTTTGCAGAGTAATAAATTTTGAATAGACTAAGTAAATCCATGGAGCAGAGTCTTTGCGAAGCTACTACTTCCTCAGATAGACACTAAATTTCCCGCATTTTATGGAAACCAACTGTTCATTAGCTTGTTCACAAGAGCCCGCCACATGTCCTGTCCTGAGTCTGATGAATATACTCCACGTCATCCCTTCACACGTCTTCAAGTTACATTTTAATATTATTTTCCTGTCTAAACCTAGGACTTCAAAGTGGGCTCTTTACTTCAGGATTCGCCACCGAAACCCTGTATAACTTTCTCTTTTCTTCCAAAACTACCACATTCCCTACCCATCTCACCCTCCTCGATTTCATCATCCGCGGTTTGGTGTACGTCCTGTAACAAGTTGGCTTTTTTTACAGTGAGAAATTGTTAGCACCTCGCCAAACCCCGTAAATGGGGGACCATCTGTTGTCGGCTGTCCGCGAATGCTTATTCAATATATTCGCAGCTACCTTGTATCTGGAGGCCGTCTCCTTCTTCCTAAAACTGAGGACACGCAATGTCGTGGTGGATTCTGAAGTGCGAGCTGTCACAGTTCGTAGTGTTGGTATGGAATGTAGTAGTTGGAAATGCAATTAATTGGGCAGCATTGCTGCCGGAGTTTAAAGTCCTGCACACGGTCTTGTATATGATACCAACGAGACAACTCTCTCTGAAACACTTGTAGGTGCGCCGTGATGTGTTGATAAGATCACAAATATAACACATTTTTGTGTTTCTTGTCAGTTCAGGCTCTTAGCGGTTTTAACGATAATTATTCAACAATGGTAGTAAAACCCGCGCAATTCATCAAAGGATAATTCCTTTCGTATCGTGTTGCTTGATCTCCTTTAATTCCTCCCACACCTTTATCTCGTTCCTTCCGTTTCGCACTAAGACAGTGACTTGTGTTACATCTATAAGTCTTGACAGCATCACACGATAATGACATTATAACGTAATTTTATCACTGATGTTGAGTAGGCCTATTCCGCGAGCGGTGTTATCCATCAGTGACTGTGAGCGTTCCGTGACTGCTGAAACAAATGATATCTGAATATCCAGATTTGGGCGGGAACCAAAGTGGGGAATTCGCTAAGTCGTGTCTTCTTCTGTACGTAAATTTGTTGGAGCGTGGGTGACCGTACTGTCCACTAAATGCACTACCTCTTGAACTGAAACCGCTGTCTGTTAGTGGTTTCATTTTATCACTGATGTTGCCTCTGTATAGCATTCAGCTATACTGGAGAATGGAGCTTTTATAGTTATTTATGCCTGTGTGGTGTATACTGTAGTAGTTAGGCTACTATATTTGTTTTGGAATTTCATTCCATATCCTCACATTTTTGTATCCACAACTGTTTTTTTGAATATGCGTATTTCATAATACAAGACAGTCAGGTAGGATATTAGTGGGTTTTAATGACAATTAAAATATCATTTTAATTTTTTATGTTTGTGTTGCGAAATTAGATATTAGAAGGTAAAATGCACGTACGGAAATGTTGCAACCTGTGTGGGATTAGTATGGAGTATGTGTTTTCAAAAAGGATATCTCTTTAACGATGAGGGGGTCGGAAAAAGAAACTATTTGGATTTTGTAGTAGTAAACAATATGTTTAAGATATCTTAACCAATCGCTTTTCTTAAAAGTTTTTTAAGACAATGTGATTAACACGGTAAAGTCACTGAATACAGGGGACGATTATATCTAAATTATTGCAACAATTTCCTTTTATGTATACTTACCTGTGTCAATTTGTGTACTAACTTTATTTGTATGAATTTCAATAACTGCAAAAGCGATTGGGTATGTATTTCTATGACCAGAAGTGTAATATACTCAGTCTAAACACAACTTTTATTTATGAAAAATAATCAGCTACATGTTTCGGCTAATATATAGCCATTAGCAGGCTGATCGCTGCGATCGGCATTGTTTAAAATACGATTGTTTATTTTGACAATTTACATTTTATCGCTAAGCAGTGCAAACGTAAAGCACAATTCCCCAAGTCGTGAGAATTTGGTACGGAAAGTTTAAATGTGAAAGTTGACGATTTAAGGCAAAGTTTTTCAATTTCGCACTATCAGTGCATAGATAAGACACCGTACATTTGCTTATTTCCGGTTGAAGGACAGAGATTAGGGATATTAAATTATAAAAGAACACATCGGAAAGACGATGGGTTGTTTCAGCAGAAGCGGAAATGGCCTAGTTTCTGTAAATGTTAATGAGTGCTCCTGTAGAATATTATGGTTCATTCTTACTGGCAGGCGTTTAAAGTAATTTCCTTTGACCTTTAATTTTCTCATGAAAGACTCTTATCCTCCTCTTCACAACACCTTCCGCTCGAACTCTAACGATCCCCACAGATGTCTCTTTCGTATTAATCCTTTAATTATCGGTGAGATATAAAAGGAACACCTCACATTTTTTAACCTCTTCATTTATAGCTTGAATCTGTGTTTTAAGTCTTTCCTTCGTTCTTACCAGTAATTTTTAGGTGCCTTTGCAAATTTGCGAAAAGCTACTACTAGCTTCGTAATTTCTGTTTGTCCGTCCGCATGAAACAACTCGTCCCACTGGAGGGATGTTCATGAAACTTGATATTTGAATATTTTTCGAAAATCTGCTAAGGAAATTTAAGTTTCATTGAAGTCTGACAAGAATAACGGGTACTTTACATGAACACCTATGTATATTTATAATAGTATCTCGCTGAATTCTTCCTTGAATGAGAAATATTTCAGATAAAAGTTGTAGAGAAAATCAAAACACACATTTAATGTTCAGTAACCTTTTTTCCGAAAATCGTTCCGTTTATGAGATAATGTGGGAAAATATGGTAGAAACAGACAGGCCACAGATGGCAATACGGCGCATGCGCTTTGCGTGCTGAATAACTAAGACTACAGACACAATCAAGACTATGTAGTACTTATTGCTTTTCCACGGTAACAATGGTTAGGCGAACGTGCCTCGATGTTTCGGTTTATGTACATTGCCTATCTTCTTAATATTTTTATGTTAAAAATCCAGAATTTTTTGCGTGCTAGGTAGTGCTTTATGAGTGATTTAGGAAGTGTGATTTTTATTCCTTCACAGAAAAGTGTGACTATTCTCTCTGACAGGTGACGCTAATCATTAGACGACTTCAGAATGGAGGCCTATACATTTTGTTGACTTATAAGAGAGAGTCTCTCTCTGACACTGCATTAATTGCCAGACCTTCTCGTCATGTACATACTTTTACCTGTAAGAGACTTCAGTTGAATGTTTATAACAGCCTTTCCCATAATTAATATATACAGCAGGTGCTACAAGATTGATATGGTACATCCGTTCGTCAGCTCCATTCCGTACACATTGTGACTGTCTTGTTGGAGCTGCCTTAGTCTTGTGCGTCTATCTACCATTTATCTTTTCGTTGAAGGAAGCAATTAATATTGTTTTAAGAAAAAGGTTACAGGAATGAAATTTGTAATACCGTGCACTCTTGATAATCCGTGTGCGGCTTATCGGGTTTGTAGATTATCCTCGCACGATCGTAATTTGCTGATGATTAATGAGGAAGGTGGAAAATAAAGTAATTTAGCGCCAAGTGCTTGAACAAAATCCTGAACAAAAACAAAAATCACGGACTGTTTACTTAAACAGTAAGCATAAGCTACGTATGAATTATGTATGTAATAAATAGAGTTATATTTTTTGATCTTAGCTCAATATAGTGTATGTTTTGGATTATCCGTGTCTCTCAATTGTCCGTGCAACCCCTCCTCACCATTATCCGTGTCTCTCAATTGTCCGTGCAACCCCTCCTCACCATTATCCGTGTCCCTCAATTGTCCGTACAACCCCTCCTCACCATTATCCGTGTCTCTCAATTGTCCGTGCAACCCCTCCTCACCATTATCCGTGTCTCTCAATTGTCCGTGCAACCCCTCCTCACCATTATCCGTGTCTCTCAATTGTCCGTGCAACCCCTCCTCACCATTATCCGTGTCTCTCAATTGTCCGTAAAACCCCTCCTCACCATTATCCGTGTCTCTCAATTGTCCGTGTAACCCCTCCTCACCATTACGCCGGATAGTCAAGATTACATTGCAGTAAGTTCCTTTAGGCAGTTCTGCCATTTTTACAAATCAATTCTTTCCTCCAGTCTGCTCTTTCACTGCAGCTACAACAATATAATTAGCGTAGATTTGATTTCCGTACATGTGCCATAAACGTTGTGTTCCTCCTGTGCAGGCTTTCGGTGTCTTAAGTCCACGCCACTTTTATCATTTCCGTCTCTGAATAAAAACTATTGATGTTTATAAAATGATCCACAGGATTTAAAAAGAACACTTTAATCTCTTTAATACCTTATGATATGGAAAGTGCGTAGAAATAACAAAATTGCTGAAATTAGAGTATCCGCTTTTAGTCTTTGAATTTCATTGATACACTGCTGCAGTCTGTTGTAACATCCTTTTATATCTTTGGCTTTGTCATCTAGATCTTTCAAACTGAGATCAATAGGACGTTTTTGAAGCGTCTGTTGTTTCTTTTATGTGTATTACTCCTATTGGGCTGAAATATAAATACTGTACAGAAAAACAAGAGGTTTTGTCGCAAATAAGGAGCTACTCTTGAGGTAAAACTGAGAAAACTAAGTATGTGTTCATGTCCCATCAGCATAACGCCGGACAGAAACACAACACAAAGACAGCTAATAACTTTTTGGAAAATGAGGAAAATTTCAAATATTTGGGAACGATACTAAAAATCATAATCATATTTACGAAGAAAGTAAGAGCAGATTACATTTGGGGAATATTTTCTGTCGTTTGGTCCAAAATTATTTGTGTTTTCATTTTTTATCTAGGAACAGTAAGATTAAAATACAAAGGTCAGTAGTTTGCATGTTGTTCGTTGTGGGTGCGAAACTTGCCTTCTCGTATTGAAGGAAGGACACAGGCTAAGGTTTTGGAGAATATGGTGCTGGTTAAGATATTATTGTTTTTAGCGCATACGACCTGCTACACATTACTTAGAGTCGAAAAGAGGGACATTAAATTTCGCGAGCTTAAGACATGATAATTTGAGACATCGTAACACATTTTCTAATAAACTTAAGGATCTATATCGTCAATATCAATACCAGGCGAAAAATAGTCATTGGCAGTCAGCAGGTTAATTTAATCAGAAGCAGGAATTTTGATCAGTAAACATCCTGCTCATATTACAAGTCGGTTCTACGTTTAAAATGCGAAACTGTTTTTCTCCACAGCAATCAGTGTGTCTTCTCCAATGTATCTGATTTATAAAGTCTTCGGACTTCACAGAAATCCTGTATAATGCTGGAAAGAAATAACAGCAGCAATAGAAGCAATGACAATAATAATTATTACTGCTATTTCATTATTTTTATTTTTCGTTATTAATATGCTGGCACAGCAACCATATGGGAAATTACAGCAACACACATGTTGAGTAAAATGGCGACGTAGCTCTTTGTCTTGTAATGCATTTCCCATAAATTTATTAGCTATACCGTGTAAATGCTGCATAAATAAATGTAATGATCTTGTAAAATTCTTAAAACATAACCATTTGCTCTTCTGCTCTACTTGAGTCGAAATGTTTTAGCTCCGTTATATCTGTTTTACTGGTTATGAGAGGGCACTAATTTTACCAGCTCTTTACTTGTGTTGTATGAGCTGTTAAACATTAATTATTATTTGCCATCATGTCTTACACTTTAAATTACTTCCTGTTATACATTAGTCTTTCGGCTAACATGGGACCGTTTACGAGTAAACTCATTTCGTTAAAGGAAGTGTTAAGGTCGAAAACGTGAAATTTATAACTAAGAATTTTTAATTAAGAACACTTGCCCGAAAGATTAATGCTAATGCAAACTAACTTGTAATAGTTGGACTGGCATGAATAATAGATATTTCGGTTAAAATTAATGTGCAGTCTTCCAATTAAGAAGAAGAATAAGTGGGTTATGAAACACCGTGATCAGATTCTTTATGTTTTATGTATCGTGAGCTTCATCGTATACTTAACACACAACGCCACAGGACGCGATCGACAATAGACCCACCACACGCTTGTATATGTGGCCAACAACCAATTTAAAAAAACCATTACATGTTTTAAATACCAATATCGCTCCATGTAAAACTATTCGTATATATGTTTTATTTTCTGAGTTCACATGGCATATTTATCTATAATCATTACTTTATATATATATATATTATAGTTATTAATTTTTAATGTTATAATGTTATGCATCTATATATTTCAACATTTGAGAGGCGTAAATATTTCTACTGTAAAAGTAACTATTGTGTATTTGAATGCAGTAAGTTCTTGAAGTTCCTTGATAATACCCCCTGAGGATGGCAATTTATTTGCCGGAAAATATGTAGGGGTTGTAAATACTTCTTATGCTTGTTAATATCTGGTGCATGTGTTGGTTTTGACAAAAACCGTGATAAGATTTAAGTTTCCCTTAATCAAAGTTCTTATGGCACTAGTGATACAATTCAGCATACAAATAATTCGTTGATAGGCGTGTTTGTATAGCAAAAGCAGGGCTAAATGTGGCAGTGTATTCGAGCTACGATGTACGCAAGTCTGTGTTCTTCTGCCTTCATCCTCCGTGAATTTATTTCCCCAGTGAAACAAACTGTTAACAGAACTTGATATTTCCAAGCTGCTAATATCATATACCACTACATAGTTACGTTTTTCAGTAACTTAACTATACCTCCCACGTTCAGCCTGACTCCCTAAGATCCATCTCAATATTATCATCCTACCTACTTATGATTGTGTTAGCGACCATTTGTGTATGCCTTTTTTTGTGGCCTTCCTTTGAGATACATGTCCACTTTTTTATTCATCATCCTGGCAGCATCCTAAATTACATATCCTTGTAGACCATTACTTTAGGATTCTCAGTCATATTCTGCCCTGAAGTTGGATAATCACCCCTTCTATTCTGTCCCCCATGACTTATTTGATTCATATATCCGTGATATAAAGTTTAATTAAATTAAATTATAGACCAACTGATGCACACTAAAACCACTTTTTAAGTAGCTTTATTATTAAAATTGTTAAAATTAGTATATAAAATAGTACTCTTCACCACACAACACGCAGTACACTTCGCTCCCCACAAAAACATTTCACATGCTTTTAATACCACGATCCCATACGCCAGCACTTCCGCAATCTACCATCTACAGTATTTTTATAATTTTAAACTTTTAACGAGTCTTTTTACAATATTTTAACTTATAATATATAAGTTTAAAGTGCTGATAGAATATTTAAAATCATGTGTTTGAAGTGACTGTAGCTTTTAGCAAAAAACCTCCTGACGATGATCCTAGGATCGAAACACGTGTAGGGGTACAATTTTAACAATTTTAATAATAAAGCTACTTAAAAAGTGGTTTTAGTGTGCATCAGTTGGTCTATAACTTAATTTAATATGACGAAGATGCACGGTGTCAACAGTGTGAAATTTATAAAGTTTAATGTTATCATTGCCTCATTGTTCCAGTCCTCGAAACTACAATTTTAATGAAGTATTCCCCCATAGATTTTCTTTTCATTTCATGTTTTCCCACTCCTGTGCTACGTGTCTGTTCCATGCTAACTCCTGTACTACTCTTAACATAGGCAAAACACGCTTCACGATAGCTAATAAGAAATGCTGTGTCCGTGCTCATGCCTCATGACCTGTATGTAAGCATGTTCAACTGACAGTGCTGTATGCACCTCAGAGCTTTAAGTCGAGGTGCAGAGATATTAAAGTGGCGCACATCACACCTTCAATCTCACGTAGGATTTGCCTTCATTTACATTCAGACCAGGTCTCTTCTGCGATACTCTACCCCATTCTTACCTCCTTTCGTATGGATGAAGTCCTAAAAACCTTATGTGTTACATAATATATTGGACTCGCGAAAAGAATTTACAGCAGCTGTATCAGAGTTACTAACATGTAGGTCGCGGACCTCAAGGAGGCGGCAATGTTATTCTAACGGAGGCACATCCCCCACCGCTTGGTTTCTTATACTGTTCCCTTTTGTCATTACTGTGATGAATAATATGCGAATTTAAGTACACTCTGAGCTTATACAGCTTTTGTCATTATTTCTTTTCTCAACTAACGGGGCCTAAAAGGACAAATATTGTGCGTGGCGGGGGGGGGTCCATTAACTTTTTTTATTAAGTTCAGCTGGGTGGTCTTACTCGTTAGGTTTGTGAAGCTCTGACCTTAGGGTTGTGTTGAAGAAGGTGAAGTAAGGTCACACGTACATATGGAATCGACAGACTAACCATGATTCTTACGCAATCTGAAAATTGAAAAGAGGACTGATGGAGTTACCAAATTCCCACGGAGCTAGTTGCTTAAAATGTGGTGTGTTGGGTAGTGACACCGTGTGTTTTGGTCGGTACTTATCCTCTCCCTCTCCCATGGTTCTGGGCGGCTACTTTACTTCCAATCCGCATATATAAATCGGCCACATCTTCTTCCTAATTATTTCAGTGTAATTTTGTATCTAATTTTATATTACACATATTCCATACATTAACTGGGATTATATATAATAAATATTGTATCTAATTATACAACCTTGAAGATGTAGGCAGCATATGTGATAACAGGAAGCATTCAGTTTTATTTATCTTGGAGAAAATATGTTACGAGATCCTGCATAATATGCTAGCAACAAAATATATTACGAGATCCTGCATATTATGCTAACAACAAAGTTATATTGTTGTTTCGATTCGGCGAGTACGGTCTGCTGAATCGAAGTCGTAGAACAGCGATGGCAAATTTCCCTCTTTTCTGAACCAACGAAACTTCACCGATTCAATCGAACTTAGGGGCCCGAGCGGTTAGAAATCTTGCACCATGTAATGGAGGAATCAGTGCCAGATCTGTGTTAAAGCACAGGCTATCCTGACTGAGGGCGCTAGTACTTTCCTGTGTCCCTCTAACTAAACACTAGGACAGTGAGACAAATTAAGTTACTGAGGCATCCTTCCGTATAATTTCTAATTCATTACTGACTAATTTTCCAGCTGTTTGATGCTGTGTAATCTGAGAAATTGAAAGCCGAGACAGATATTATTAGCGTGATAAACTGAGATGGGTTGAGTTGGGGTGGACATATTTCACAGTAGTAGGATCACAGCTAAATAACTTGTTTATTTAGCTGTGATCCTAATAACTTGTTTATTTGAAGATAAAGTCGCTTAAATCATCGTGCAGTAAGGGCACACATATGCAGCTGTTCTGCTTTAAATTGGTATCAGTTGCGTACTTAGACTTTCTAGGTAAAATTTAATACAGACCTTCCGGCATTATTGCTGTAACATTTCAGTTTATTCAGCTGTAGGCCTGTTTGTTACTGCAGATGTGCGTGATAACCTTTTTGAAGAATTTGAAGATGCCTATACAATTTTGGTCGGCAAGCTTGAATATAAGAGACAGTATTAATGGAGAGTTGTTCATAAATGTTGGCTGAATAATATTATAAGGGATATTAAAGACATAGCTTTTTATAGGGCGGGCTGAATTCAAGTGGCTCCTTGCTGTTGTGAGCAAGGCAGAAACCCGCGGGTTTCGTAGAAGGCGGGAAATTTCGTGACCAGCTGAGTGACTGTCAGTTTCTGGAGAATGACTGCTTCATTGGTTTAATTAACGCATCTGTACATTCCAAGTTCCATGCACTCTTGGTTCTTTTATCATGAAGATAGATTTCTTAGTGCCTTCCGAAACTTTTGGCAGCTTATTCTAATAATGCAAGGCTTTACATTTCAGAAGATAAATTTATAGAATTGTATGCGTATATTTCAGCCTGCAGTGTCATGGCAAATCCTCGCCTAATAAATAGCTCTGAATGTCATTTCACAGCACCGTTGTCACAGGAACCTAACAGGCTCTTTGGAGGAGCAAGATATAACTTACGCCGTATAATGTAAGCATTCATTTCACTCTCGTATTACATCTCATACAGAAACTGCTTTTACCAGCTTCTTTCTTCCCATGCCTTTCTGCTGGTAATATTATTTCGTGGCTAAGATTTGTAACTTTATGTGAGAGTTCCTATTTGTTATGAAAGGGCAGACTCGCGAGAAGAAGCGAGTTAGAATGTGCCTCGGTTCTGTTGATTTACTAGATATCTGAGAGAGTGTTGTACCCTGCAGTTGGGACGGAAAGTTCAATTTTGCTGTTGCCTCCCATAAAAGCAGCTAAACACGTGAATCTTTTCTGTCTACTGGAGTAAAATAATAACTTGAGCTTCTCTTACGTGTTTCTTCTCACATTAGTTGAGAACTTGACTTGTTGAGAAGGCTGATAAAGTTACACGCTGACAACGAATGCGTCGTTGCTGGAGGAACAAACTTGCTATGCACTTTGAATTGTATTTACAGGGTGATTGTTTACAGGAATTTGTAACTTAGTAAGGGACATGACGAAAAGTTAAATAGAATAGTCAATGCCAGATGTGCACTTATTAATACTGTGAAGTTATTGAGTGAGGACATGAGTATTATTTAGTAAAAAGTGGAATTTGTTACAGGCTGTACAATTAGTTTGTTTATAAGTAGAGACAAATGTAAGCAAAACAGAACGACACGACCTAAAAATCAGGAGCCACATTATAGAACAGGGCCGGTGAATGTGGACCCTAACGTTACTGTTAATATTGCCACTGTGTAATGCTTTATTATTTCGGAAATCTTTGCAATCCTTTCTACATGTTTACTTTGACGCGTGGGAGGACAGTCTGTTGAGCTGTGCAAGAGAGACTTCCGCACTTTCTGTTTGTTGAAAATCGCCCAGTCTAGAACGTCTGTAATGTGAGTAATCATTGGCGATTCTGCCATGAAATATTAAGTTTATGTAAATGTTTGAATGAGTATCAATAGCAGTAGCTACTAGACTCAAGAAATATGTTAAGCTGTGGTTTTGCAGTATGAACATGGCAGTCATGCTGGGAAGAATGTTAAAAACCAGCATCTGTCATTGTGGAACCCACACGCTTGTTCGGGGGCCACTCTACCCCCTCAGTTGTGTTTTCTCCTAAACTGACAAATGCTTCTTTGTTTCTTCATTGCACCAGGTGATCTCAGGTTACAGCAGACGATATGGATCGCTATATTTTCGGACTTGTAGCTCAGTCCATAAAATTTGCAAAAACTTAAAAGTAGTTTTAATATGAATGAAAATTTTCATGACAGACAAATTGCTGAATGTTAATGTTATAACAGATTAATCATATGGATGACATAAACCTCCAATGATTCGTTTTCGTTTCCTTTTCTGTCAGATGTCCGAGCAGAGGCCGTAGAAATATTGAGATCAGGATAAAATTATTTGGGCTGTTGACGCTGTCAGGAAAAAAGCAAATGGGGTGTAAGAATGTTCAAAAAATGTATAATGTTCCTAAGACCTCTCTTAGGAGGCATGTCAGCCTGAAGGATAAAAGCCCAGAGGGCGCTGTTCTTACCACTCTTGCATACTAGCTGATATATCAAAGGTCAAAAGTCATTATAAAGGCAATTATAACATCACAACTTTTAAAAGGCAAGATTTACGCAAATTTAAAAAAAAAAACAAGGGCCCACATTCACCAACCTTACTATGTTATTTCTTTGTGTAAGAAATAATTGGAAAACGTTTTTAAAGTATGTCTGTAAAGGTATAGTGAAATTAGTAGGAAAGAACATTTGCGAAAGTTTGTTTTTATTAAGTTAAGAGGTTATAATCTCGTCTTGTTTGCAGTGTAATCCAAAGATTATTACCGTGTTCACAGAAGCTCTTCACAGGCCCATACCTTGAGCCCGCTGAGTGCTATTGTTTGTATTACACGTAGTAGCGGGCAAGTTTTACTTTAAATTCCTCCTCAGTCTCCTATCGAACCCGACACGTGCTTGCTTTGTTTACACTGAAACGTCACTAAAACGTGTCCTGAATTGATTGATCTTATTGCAAAACCTATTATAATAATAGTTTGCTATTATCATCCTATCAACAACTAGGCCATCCAAGTGTTCTTTTTCCTTCAGATTTTGCTGTTGAACTTCTTTGAACGATTCTTATCTTCTTACGTAATACCTCTTCCATATACCTCAAAAGATCAAGATGTGTAATTGTGCTAGCACTTTGGAAACTAGTGGTTATTGTAGACACCACCTGCTGTAACATTTAAGAAACTCTACATTTTCCAAAACAGCGTAATTGTGGGTATCGTACAATTCCTGAAATACAATGCGATTATTTCACTGTGCAATATTAACCGATGGGTCTTTGTAATGGAAAAACGATTGATTTTTTGTGACGCGCTAAATGGATCTTTATGTACAATGTGTATTTATTTTACTCTTTAAAAGTTTTATTTTTCTCTGTGATTAGCCTATATGTTATGTCGCCTGTATAAATTGCATTGCTTTTCATGACGTATTGATTTCAGTAATTTCATTTGCAAATATTTTCAAAATTAAGAGAGTGGGGTCAATTGTGGGAATGTTTTTAATTAGGCCTACTTCATGAAGGGACAAAATATTATTAATATTCTTATTTACTGCAGATAATACACCGCTGGTATGCAAATTTCTCAAGAATGTAAGACATGGTTTCAGGTTACTAGGTTATATGTACAGTTTTTAAGAACTTTTAGACCAGACAGGAAGACATATAGTATAGAAACCACACACGAGAAATATAAAAATATTTATGTTTTAATATTACATAAAGATTATTTTGGCTTGTACAATTTGTGAGATCTTACAAATTTAAAATATACGTATGTATTTTATATTGAGTTTGAAAGTCATGTATTTAAATGCCTGAGGATAGTCACTGCGACCGAAACATGTAGCATATTTTGACGAAACTAATAAAATGTGTTGTGGTTGACGGCAGCACTTGTGCCAATTTTTATATACGCCGTACTCCGTAACAGGACGAATAAAAATGAATTTAAAATGTGTGGAGGGAAGCAGTCCGTGGCCTATTTTGAGGCAGTATCCTGTCACCATAAGTGGAGGGACTAGAGAAAGGCAAGATAAATGTCAGCCAATGTAACCGAACTTTGAACCTTGACAACAAGTTTAACATGACAGGAGTGCTGGTAGTTGCATCCTTAGGATGTCCAGACCGAACACAGATTAAACTTCTGACAGGTGCTCACAATATATTGATTACGCATCTCTGTATTTGTATTATATTTTTTTGAGACAGTGGATTCCTGTGCCAGTCTGTTTGGAACTGATTCTTGTACAACAAGCTGTATTGAGGAAGGGTGCCTATTGGTTTGGCTGAGTGCCATGTCTGATTGGCTGGGTTGTAACATTCGCTTGCCCATGAAATAGCGCTCAATAAATTATTGGTCCTTGTGGTCGGTCAATTTGGTAGACCCGCGTCTGGGCGGAGGGTAGCTGTAGGAGCCGAGCAAGTCACAATTTATCTCCCCTCTTATAGGTCCATTTCCGGAATCCCAGAGTGTTACGACTTCCTGTGGCTTGGTTTGCGCTTCTTAGCTTTAGACAATGCATTATGGGTAATATAACAACTGCAAGCTGGAGATTTGTGCCAAGTATGACCTTCAAATTAATAAATCCCAGTACTGTGTAATTTCTGTAATATAAATCGCTCTACCGAATTCGTTAACTTCAAGGTGCATTCATTCTCGAGAAACTGACTGCCTCTAATCTTCTCAAGAAGCTGCCCATTTTTTATAGAAAAGGACTGTTCATCCCTACGTACATAAATGCTCGCTAGTACATCCTGTCCTCAACCAGTTGAATTTTTTCAGTGCATTCACATTTTATTTAAGTTTTTAAATTGCATATGTGCCTAGGTCTAGCCAGATGTTTTTCCCTTCAAGTTGTTCGACCATATTTTGAGTTTTTAACTTTTGTCATACGTAATGCACGTGCGCCAGTATCACCCTTTGCAGTGGCCCATACTGTAAGAATTAGAAATATATATTTTTTAATAAACTATTGGCAGTAATTCTTCTCCAGGCTTATCTTAACCTTCTGTTGTCAAGGTAGTCTATAGTGTCCCGATCCCCATCACCATCAATAAACCCGTATGTATACCACTACGAGAAAGCAAGTTTCACACTTATATACAAAACATCATGAAAGTTACACTTGTGTGTGTTTAGTTTATTGGATGGATCCAGCAGGCGTAAAGGAATTATTTTTGGTCTTCTGAGTGCACCAGAATGGACGACGAAGGCGTATAGGGTAGTGGAAGCAAAGTCCACGCTTTCTCAACCTCATTAGAAGAAAATGTGTTAAAGCTGCAGCTGCTTTACCTTCGAGGAACGAGTACTTTGCACAGGAGATGCAGTGAATCTCGTATCTCTTTATGGACCTGTTGGCAAAGAGTGAAATGCCTGTCTTGCTGGAATTTGAAATTAGGTGTTCAGCGTCTAGTTTATTTGATGTACGTAAAGGGATTTATGTAACAGGCGTTCAGCGCGTAGTCACTTTACTGCGCATGGAAAGGGATTTGTGTTAAGTTGCGTGCAGCACAGACTAAACTGTAAGCGCTATCCAGTTTATTGTTCTTCTCCTTAAAGATCGGTTTCCCTGATGTGGCGATGGACGCCAGTACGATATCCTACTTTATCGATGCTGCCGTTGCAATAAATAGGAGGCGAGATGCGTAGAACGGTTGGCTGAATCTGTCGCCTATATTTCGTAACTGAGCTCTGCCTCTCTGGAAGGAATTTGAAGGAATCTCAAAACACTGTTCCTTGTCTAACGGTTGTCGTTCACGCTACTAGCAATAGTAACTTCATCTACTCACCAGCTAACAGCGCTGTGCGACCTCTATTTTCTTACACCAGCTCTTGCAACAAATGTTTTCAAACACAATATCTCACCACCTTCAGCATTTCGTGCGGCAGCGAATCCTCCAAAACATGTCCCCTACCTTTACCTAGTGTCTAAAGCCGCAAACCTGAGCCCCAAAATGAACATCCATGCATCGATTTGGTTTCGAGAACATTATCCTAGTTTTTGAGCGGTACAAGACAGTACATGTATTGGACTACCGCACGGCCACTGAGCTAGGCGTATTTTGGTTAAAAGCATAAAAAACTGAAGTGAATGAAGGCAGAGGCCCTCTCAGATTATTTAGAAATAAGATGTGTACAACGAAATACGTAAGTACGAATATATCAACATAATATTTTACGTATTTGAAAGGTGAGAACCTGGTACTCGGTGTTTTATCCTTGTGCATTACCTCGGTGACACATCGCTGATATACCCTAGAAACGCATTGGTGTAGCAACGTTTAGGGTAGCAGAAAATCTAAACGCTGCCTCGTCTTTTGTATTAGTGCAACTGTTATATCATGTATGTAGAGTGGAGGCTGTGAGGTGGAGACAAAAGGCGTTCTTATGTGTTTTAAAAATGTAATGACGGCATGAGGAGGAGAGGAAGGACGTAGAAGTTTCACGAAGTCCTGGAGCGGAACAAAAGAGCATTAGAATGGAAGAACGTACGAGAAACAACTTTAGTATAAAGTGAGGTATGTCACGGCTTATAGGAAGAAGAGGTTTCCGTTCCGTTCAGTAGGCAAGTGACAAGAGTTTGATACTCTTTTCTGTTCTATAATATTTGCCATGTTTATATTTTAGATTAAATATTTTTAAAAATTTTTGAAATAATCACATTATATGTAGTAATATTACAGGCATATTTTCTTAAAATTACTTGGAGTGAATATAAAGTCTAGGTACTTTTAGACTATATGCTATGTGAAGTGAGGGTCAACGTAGGCTCCGGCCACTTTACTGTCTGGTAAATTTCCCCGGTACACATTCGGTAATAATTTCAGTAGACCTGAGGGCCGCAATGTCGAATTGGAAGCTGTGATTGTGGTCAATTTAAGATACTCGGTGCCAAACATAAGCTTTTCGAAGGTTAAATTCGTGTCGTATCTGTCTAAGCCAATCTAATTTACATGTGTTTTGCTAAGGACAGTAGCCTGAATGTAATTTTAATATTTTGCAAACAAATGCAAATTACATTGGCATAGATAGGCACTTAGTGCCACGCGAATTTAGCGCCAGTTATTAATTTATGGAAAAAAAAACAGTAACAGACCAATGTTTTCATATTTTCACAGCGTTCCTAAGCAATAGGCATCTCCAATTTTGTGTCTCATGACTGTGCTTGGAGTTAGAAGTTCTTAGTTCTTCTACTACGTGCTTTTCAGAAATTTAATTATATTTTATAAAGGTCTGGTACAGAGTCTGACCTCAGGATGTCGTCTCTTGCTTGCTAAATGCGAAGTCAGAAAGGTGAATACTTGAGAACACTAATATCTTCAAGAGCCTGCTCTTCGTCTTCTAACATCTGTCACAGGATTTTCAAAATGGGTCCTCCCTTTGTGTGAGAAAAACATTAGTTCTAAACTCCGAGTTACAAAGAAGAATGAGGAAATATTTAAAACTACTTGCATTTAAAATAAAAAAGAAGGAAATATTTGAAGTGCAGAACGCTTAAAATTGTATTACTAGAATTTATGTCTTACACCGTAAGTTGGAGAAACATAAAATAAAATTAAAGGTTTTCTTATACGCATTTTTGGAAGATTAGAAACACGTTAGTTAATGAATGTTTAAAATTTATTGGCAGGAAAATCAACTTGTAATGTGTTTGAGGCACAGAATATGAAGGATAAGATTTCTCATTCTTCTCTTGCATTGCCATTAATTTTCAACAGACTTTTTTTTATGACAAATATTTACCGTGTATTTCAGTACAATAAAATTAAATAAACAAAAATATAAACTGAATTCTTTCGTTTTCTATTCTTTACTTATGATCCGACATGTTTTGGTTTTAGTCGACCATCATCAGGGATCAATTTAACACTTTACGTATTATTAAAACACATTTCAGTACTTTACTCTTATCATTTTATATTTGGATTATAACAGTTACTATGTCATGGTCTTGTAATATTCGCGACGTATTTAATTGATCTCTGATAGTGGTTGAATAAAACGAAACCTTTAAAATTGTAATTAGAAATAGAAAATGAACTAATACAGTGATTATTTTTTATTTTTGTAGACACTTTTAATTTGTGTGTATGTCTAAATAATCCCAAACAAAGGCACAACAATTCTCATATCATTTTTGTAATGACAACATGTTTTTTAAATGATACTGATCATTTGACTTAATACTTCATAAGTATGGCACTACGCTACAAACCGGAACGTCGCGGGTTCGATTCCCGATGGTGTCATTGGCATTTTTCCTTGACATAATCCTTCCGGTCGCACTATGGCCCTGGGGTCGACTCAGCCTCTAACAGAAATGAGTACCAGGAATATTTCCTGGGGGGTAAAGGCGGCCGGTGCGTAGGGCTGACAACCTTACCACCTTCATGTGCCGATTGTCTAGAAATCTGGGAGCCTCAACCTCCTGGAACCCTAAAGGCCTGTCCAGGCCTGTAATGGGATTGCTTTTACTTCATAAGTATATTAAACATAAAGTTACATAAAATTCGTATAAATATCTAAACAAATCAACTGTAGTGTGAGTGGTGTACGGTATATTTACTCATGTACTTAACATATTTAAAATCTATAAATTCAGTGTCATCTAACATAGGCTGTTTCTAACGTAAACAACTAATATCCCTTAGAAAATAATTCCAATTATTGCTTCATAATCGCTTTCACCTTTATTAAGAACTATACATTTACCTTTTTTTGAATGGGTCTGAAACTCGGTCACTGACATTGAGAGAAGGACATGTATTCAGGTTATTTGAGAGCAATGCGTTGTGCGGAGTATCTGTGTCTAGGAAGGGAAACAAGCTTGACAGCAGGGCTCATGAAATTGAAAACGCGAATGGATAATATTTGTGTTGTGATGGGGTCTGAGTAATAATTTGGTCCTACATGAAATTAATACAGCCGTAGGGACATACATATAAAACACAGACAGCAGTACTTACCGAGGGACGTTATTTCTGTCACCTTTTAGATATATGAGAGTATAAAGAAAATAGTAAGCAAATTTTACGCCATTAAGAATATTTGCAAAACTATTTAAAGTTTGATTAAAAAAAACAATGCTGCATGATGTTAACAGTGTTTTGCGGTTGAGTGTACCTCCATGTCCAGCTTGACGATGGTCTCATTATCGCAGAATAGCTCTTGGAATCAGGTTAGCCTGCGTACTGTAATTACCTTGCTCTTTCCTCGCCCTACGAACCTTCTCTTGTCTAGTCCTAAGCTGTCTTCTCTCCCTTTTTTAAGTGCCATTTTTTCTTCCGTCTCACCATTATCATGATCGTTGTGATTACTCATCATCTCATACTTTAACAAGGTTTTTTTTTTCGCTGTTTTCAGCTTCGCAGAATTTTGTGTGTGTTGCTATAAGGACATGCAAGTCGTGATGGATTGCTCTCTTTTCGCTCTACAAAAACAGTTACAGAATATAATACGTCACCCTTGAATTCCTTCCTACCAAGAGCACCGCCCAACACTCCCTTGCCAACCAAGGGGCTACGTTCTTGAAAAGCAATCCGACTGGCAAAGGAACACCTTTTATGGAATGTGGGATTCAGGGAATCTTGGCTGATGTCAGTTGGCTAACTCGTCCAAATTCAAGTTGGCACAGTAACTTTCGCAATGATGTTTTTAAAATAATTTTTTTAAGGCAACATAATACTTATTTGGATAAAACCACCATTTTCTTGTACTTAGGCTTACATTAAGACGGTTTATTACTGTAAAAACTCACAGTAATGAACAGTAAACAAACCGTCTTAAAGGTGCGTAATGATGATATTGTGGTGTGCAAACTACAATTCTTTTCACGTATTAATTTATTTTTATTTATTCGGGGTTAGTAGTTCAAAGTAGGCATATGTAACTTCAAATGTCATGATGTCAATAATGAATTGGCAAAATGTGTAATAGAGAGATAGCCGATCCCGTTGGCCACGCGGTCTAAGGCATGGGTCAGCGGCCGCTAGTATGCCGGGATTGTGGGTTCAAATCCCGCCGCGGGCATGACTGTCTCCAGTGAGTGTTGTGTGTTGTCAGGCAGAGGTCTTTGAGTCAGGCTGATTATTCGTCCAGAGGAATCCTACTGAGTGTGGTGTGTCTAGCTAAGTGTGATTGTGAAGCCTCGATAATGAGGAGGTCGTGGCCCACTAGGGGCTGTGGCGCCATGGAAAAAATAGAGCGATTTTAGCCTAATATTATGTAAAATTTGTTTGGATCTACTTAGGTAAATCACGAACACCTCACTCAGGATAGTAGGTATCTCGCCTGAGATTCGAAGCCCACACCTGCCTAATGAAGTTAGAGCACGTAAATTTACCTTAAACCAAACACTGTGACTGACATACATCCACCTGTAGGTAATAAGCACAGGGACTGGAACTCCGCAATTTAAACGGACCGATGTGGTTGAATTATTAAACTAACAGGTCAAATTGTAATGTCATGTGCCTAAAACAGATTTATTGCCCATCTCGGTGGTCGTGCGGTCTAAGGCGTGGGTCTGCGGCCACACGATTGCTGGGATCACGGGTTCGAATCCCGCTGAGGGCATGCATGTTCGTCTCTTGTAGTTGTTGTGTGTTGTGTAGGTAGCGGTCTCTGCGACGAGCTAATCACTCGTTCAGATGAGTCCTACCGTGTGTGTGTGTGTGTGTGTGTGTGTGAGTGTGTGTGTGTCTAATTGTGTTTGATCTAGAAACCTCAAAAAGGCGGCCTAGGCTCGAGTTGGGCTTTTGCGCCACAGAAAAGAAGAAAACAGATTTCTTGAAGTGTTGTGTTTTATTACGTTAAACCAAATAAATTATAATAAAATTAATACGATATTTGCGTTGTACATGAAACAACAGCCTGAAGATGCCAAAACGAGTGCCTGTGCAGTTGCTGTTGATAGAAACTATACATGTGTGTGTGTGTGTGTTGTGCGTATTGATGTATAACAGAATGCTTGATATGAAGTCGTGTGAAGCAACTTGCAGCGATGAAGGTGAAGAATAAGAATAAGAATAAGAATAAGAAGATGATGATACCTACAGCGTCAAATGGTAGGAAGATTGGTAAAACACAAATTGAAACAATATGGAAGAAAAGGATAGTGGTCTGAGTTGCTATCTTTGAATTTCCCTGAACGGACTGGGGAAAATCAAGAGAATTCTACATTATGGTAGCTGGTGTTGCGGCAGATATTTGAAAAGGGTACCTCCCAAACTCAAGTCGAAAGCATTACATCTCGACTGAGGTCAGTGGTTATCTAGCCAAGTGGTATTCAACCTGGGTTACGCGTACACCCGGGGGTACGCCGCGAAGATATCTTAGGGGGTACGTACAATAAAAACAAAATAAATATATTATTTCATGATAAACACCGAATAATCAGGGTCAGATTTAGGGTTAGCCACAAGAGATCCGGACGTAAGGACATGCGATTTGTGAGCGCCATTTTTTTCTCTCTCTCTCTCCTTTATGCGATTCTTATCTGGGCGGCTAGTTTCATTTTATTCCACATAGTGCATATAATTTTGCTTTGCTAAAATACATTTGTTCCTTTATTAATTTTTGTATGATAGGCAATAATATATTTGTTATTTAATAGCTTGATTCTCCTTTTTTCATTTAAAACTTATTATTTAATACATTATTATGGATGGAATTTATTTAACCTATTTTAGATGTAGATTATAGTCTATGTATAAATTGAATTATGGACCAACTACTTTGGGGGTACAAAGTTGAAGAGAAATTATATGTGGGGGTACGCGAAAAAAAAAATGTTGAATATCACTGATCTAGCCTGTGAGGACGCTGAAGTGTCTGGCTAGTAAGCATAACCTTGAGGCCCTATAACGTGTTCTTGTGAATGAATTGTCCCTTTTCTCAGCGCCTAACTACCTAGTCTCTTGGGGTATACTGCCTGAGACATCGTGTTAGGTGTAGCGGTGGCGGCGAAGATGATAACGTTGCCGGTTGGTCATGTTGACTGTGACGATTATGATCGTTATCTATGAATGTTTGTTCTGCTGACTGTATGAATCAGCTCGCTGCCTTGTTAATATCTCTGTAATTAATAGTTATTTGTTTAGTATTACTTTCGCAGTGCCCAAGACAGCTCTGCGTCACTCTATGTTTTGCGTCGCAGTTTCCGTGGATTACAATACTAAAAATAACATTAGTATTAATTATATACGTATACATAACTTTTAAGCTCACACCATGAAAGGGGTGCGTTATATAATAACCAGGTGTGTAACGAAGCAGTCCATTAATAGCTTTCAATATGACTTTCATGACCATGGATGATAGTTGTACTCGTATGAGTCTTGTAATATTCTACTAAAACAAGCAGATGAAAAAGTAAATTTGAGTAGGCCAGTGAAAAGATGGCATGAAACTGCAAAAGACCACTTAGCCACAAACTCGGCAAAATGGTATTGAGAATAACAAGTACGTAATACTTACTTTAAAATCTTTATGTCATTAAAGACTATAAGACGGTATCCTCGCAGTAATAGGCAAAAAAAAAAATGTTACCACAGAGCCACAGCTTAGGTATTTTTTTCCCTGTTCTGTATGATGACTTATGCACAGATAAAAGTGTTAATTATCTAATCTCATTTTGATATTTTTGTGCATTTGAAAATTCTCTTCCTGTATGTGAGGTATTTATTTAACACTCGATTTAAGTTTAAGTTTTGTCAAATCGTAATATATGTGGTTTTAAGTCTTATCAGTATTGAGATAAACTTGTGGTCGAACATTTCTAATCATGTATTGTAATAAATAATCATATATACGCTGTACCGGAATGCATTGGGCACAGTAAAAATAAAACAGATGTTTGTGAAATTAGAGTCAAATATTATAAATACAAGAACGTAGAAGGAAATAAAAAATAAAGGAAAAGGACGTTGGAAAGTTGCAATACATGTGCTTCCCCACTTCATTTTTGCTACTTCTAATGTTAATAGAAACTAAGAAACCTATAGTTCATATCCCTGAGAATAATACCTTTCTTTCCAAATGCCGGAGGATGTAACCCGAGGATCGCCTTGGTTCAGGGTTTCCACGAGGCTAAGAATCACCCATTCAATAAACATCCTAATCAGCTTGAAATGTATTGTCTCTACAGGTGCAGCTACTGACCAAACTATACCGGAAACAATAAGGCACTGCATTACAGAAAGCGAAGCTAACGGAAGTAATTTCGAGACGGAACCGAGAGAATCAAGTGATTGGTCGCATCGCCCACGACTGCGAACATTGCTTGGGACGTACGGCAGATGCGAGAAACAATTTTATGGGAGTTCAGTTGAATGTTTCTGTTCACATGGTCATGCCGAGAAGAAACAGAGTAAATTAAACGAGAACAGGCTAAGGTTTAGCAGGGATGTCCATATTTTCAGGCCATTTTGAACGTTGTATTGATATGTGCCGATTTCTTAAGTCATGTTTTAGGCGCGTTCGCATAAATAGCGAAAAGTGCCTGTTAGCTCTATAATGTCTGTCCGCCCATCAGTCTGTTCACCTGTCCGTCCGTTCGTCTGTCCGCTTGTATCGGCGCCTCTCCAACTGGCGAGATTTTCGTAAAATTTGTTATTGAGGACTTCCACGAAAATCTGTCTACAAACTCCAGATTTGATTAAAATTGGAGAAAAATATCGGGCACTTTACGTGAAGACCCAAGTACTTTTATACTGTTAACAGCAGGACGAAATATTTTGTAACTCTACAAAAGTGCACAGGGAAACCATCGTTGCCTTTCCATGTCAACGCTCGGCGGTTTTATATTCTTCAAGCTACATGTAGATCAACAACAATAAAATGAGAACGCATTGTTGCGTTTTCATAGCAACAATGGTTAATCGAATTCGGTCATAGTGTTACGTTATACGTACATTGCTTGTCTTCTTGTATGTGACAACTCTGTTCCTATCATTCTCTTTAAAATTACGATTAAAAAATACCGAGCACCTTGATGTAGCGGCAACACTCTAAATGTATATTTAGGGGGTGCCGATTGCGAATCTCGGGGAACACTGGTTTCCTTGACTGAGGATTTTTTCTCCCCTCTCCCTCCTCAGAACCTCGAAGATATTTCCGGGTTATTATCTCGATCAAGCCAAGACAGTTCCCATCCAAATTACTCCCAAATCACTGATCAATCATTCTGCCATATTTCTATATAATCCGAGATCAAATGTGTAAAAGGAATAGAAGTCAGAAAATGTTATAAATTTTGCTATGTCATTTTATCTGTTTTCCACAAATGTCAACTCACAAGCCAACATGGTTCGTTCTTACAAAATTAGGTACGGCGAAGTTACTGTAAATTTGATAACTTTCATAAATGTAGTTTGGCTCCTGTTGATAACAGCATCTGAGAGGTGTAACCGACTTTAAGCAGTTTTTTGGGGCCCCTTGATAAACTTAGATGAAACTTTGCTTATGAACATCTGTTGTACGAACGTTGCACCGTCAGCGATGTATTTATTTGGTCCCTCAACTTACATTACTTGAAGGACTGAATTGATACTTTTGGGCATATCTTGCTAAGTATTTAACCGAGAGAATACAACCTATATAGAATTTCGAGCTTACAGCAGTCTGTAAAGTAAATATATGCTGGGGTGGGACGTAACTTCTATTAGTCAAACAAGGTGAAATATTATGCAAATTGTCATTGAGTGTCTTGTAATAGGCATACAAGCATAGATATGGTGTAACGTGGCACTACGCGTCTTGCAATAGGCATACAAGCATAGATATGGTGTAATGTGGCACTACGCGTCTTGTAATAGGCATACAAGCATAGATATGGTGTAATGTGGCACTACGCGTCTTGTAATAGGCATAGAAGCATAGATATGGTGTAACGTGTCACTACGCGTCTTGTAATAGGCATACAAGCATAGATATGGTGTAACGTGACACTACGCGACTTGTAATAGGCATACAAGAATTGATATGATGTAACGTGGCACTACGCGTCTTGTAACAGGCATACAAGCATAGATATGTTGTAACGTGGCACTACGCGACTTGTAATAGGCATACAAGCATAGATATGGTGTAACGTGGCACTACGCGTCTTGTAATAGGCAAACAAGTACAATGTTGCGTGATTTCAGGCTTCCTCCGCGATATAAATGAGATTATTCGCTCTTCTACGATTTTACAGCGTAAATTGGTAGTTATTTACCGACGTTTTTGGGGCAATTTATCGGTCACACTTTCAAGGGTCAAGCAGTCCAAAAAGACTGACTTCTCGGATCGCTTGACTCTTGAAGATGGGACCGATAAGTTGTCCGAAATATCGAAAAATAACTACCAATTTAGGCTGAGTAACACTCCTAGAAGAGCGACGATCTCAGGTACAGACGTTACGTAAAGTCGAATGAGGTGCGAAAATGATTACTGATGCTAATTGAGTGAGAATTTGAAATGAGTTATTCTTATTCTCTTCCAAGGTAATGCCCCAAATTTTCTTGGAGATACTGGGGAAAAGAGAAATAATTTAGAAACTAAATCTGACATCCCGACTGGGTTCGAAACGAATACCTGTTAGATTGGTAATCACGCACTCAATCTATTCTCTGAACTCACAAATTACACACCAAAAAAGTGCACTATATTTTCACTTTTTATTCTTTAACCCCTACATATGTTTCAGCCTTTACAAGGCCATCTTCAGGGGCTCGTAATCTACATTTACTTTACTTTACTTTACAAGTTTCATTATATATAACAAAATCAGACTACATGTGATATATAACATAATATCAGACATAAACAATGGATGTAAAGTAAATGCAGTTTAAGAGCGCCCTGAAGATGGCATTGTAAAGGCTGAAACATATGTAAGGGTTAAAGAATAAAAAGTGAAATTATAGTGCACTTTGTTGGTGTGTAATTTGTGAGTTGTTAAAAAATGCACGGTGAAGGTAATATAAAATCTATTCTCTGAAGTTGAATACGTCTTTGGACGTGTTTGGCAACCCTGATATTGAGTGGTCGATTTGTTTCGCAGTGCAAGAAGCAGGATTAGTGGGCGAGGTGCGGGAAAGGGGAAAGGGGGGGGGGATGTTTCAACAAGAAAGTCGGCAAGCAGCGCAATTCTCTTTATGAGGCTCTCGGAAAAGAAGGGACAAGACAAGAGAGCCAGTTCGGATACACTTGAGCGTATCCAATCTCAAAGTTGCTTTGAGAGTGGCACTCATTACCCTAAAATTACCAGCCTATTACTGGAGGCTTGAAACACAATAGCTTCCAAACAAGATGTTCTGAGCAGGCCAGATAATGGCTGCGATATTTATTTAATCCTTAACTTGGAAAATGGAGGCAGAATATGTACATGATTAATAGCAATGTCACCTTCTGCAACTATGAGACGTAAATCCAACAACGAACTATCTTACACCTTAGCATTGTCCTGTTAAGGAAAATAAATGCATACATATTACCTCGGACAATTTGCTAATTTGTATAACTAGTTTTATTCGAATCCTTACACACGCTCGTCCAACGATAACGATTTAGTCTTTTTATTTATTGCAATATTTACATTCCTTGCATTTCATAAATAAGGTAGGGAAGTATAAAATTTTAACAGCCGCTTGTGTCATGGAATTAGACATACCCATTTGCGATGCAGGTTTTCTCAGTACTTTTCTGGGCGACTGCATTGAAAATTGATTGGAGTCTTAAAAGTTCTTCTTCCTTTCTCAACGACAGGCCGTCCATTAACGTTCGCTCACAAAAGCGACCTGTTATTTTTTTTCGGAAAAAGGGTTATTGCTAGTGAAATTTTTAATTTATTTTGTACTGGTAAATATTTCGGAATTTTGGTTTTAATGTTCACTAGAAATAAATCTTCACACAAGAAATATTTCATGATGGCATGTTTACGAAAAAATTGGGTGTAAATGTGTTTGTGAAAGTGTAATTTAACAACTATTAGTCTGCATTTAGGAGTATGTATTATTGACACATATGTGACTTTTGAAGAATTTCCTAGGGTTACCAACATGAAATTGGCAATTAATGTGCATATTGGGTTACTCGGTTTTTGAATTTCGTACTATGTACGATGCTTGTGTGTTGCACACAGACGCATTATGTGGAGACAAATAGAGAGTAAGAAGTATAGTCGGTACAAATGAACTTAACAACAAAAAAGTATTAATTCAATTGGAGGCAACGTATGGACAAACTTCATGATGCAGAACCTGTATGTGAAACATTCGACGACCGAAATGAGTTCAGAAGGCTTCGATTTACATTCCGACGTTTTTACTAGTATAGGAAATGGAACGAGTTGTAAACATTCGTCAGCAAATTTACAACGTCTCATCAGAAAAGGCGAACAGAGTGACTTCGAAATGGCTTATGCATTTATTATATCTGAGACAATTTCAAACATAAGCTCGAAGTAAGAATCAACGAATGTCGCAAAGTGTTTAGGTCCGTGGGTTATGATACTGGATCCAAATATTACCTGTGTGGGACGATAAATACAGCAGCACTGTTAAAACAACACAAAAATCAGTGAAAATAATTGACTCACACGCAAACTCCTGTAAAGTATCCACACAAAATGAAAAACCTAATTTTTCATACATGCGTGGATACTACATATAATAACAGGAGTGCAAGAAAAGTGTATACAAGTGATCTACCTTAAGGATCAATTTATCCGGTCGCGCGAAAATCCATATGTAATGTACAGGACTGACACTGGTTTTTTTTACATTAGTACTGCCGCACATACATCTACATCTTACGGTCTGACTCCATATTTTATTTTCACATTTTTATACTTATGTTTTTTATATTTTAGGTCTTTTATATTTACATTTTAACATATACTTCTCTTAGGCAACACTTTTATATATTGATATAATTTTATATATGTAATTGTTAAAAAAAAGGAGTTTTTCCTCTTAGCAAATGTAAGGAGTTTGATTTTAATAGATTTCTCTCATAGGCTTGATGATAGCTGCTTGATCTGAAACCGGTAGTCTGATTTTGCAGGTGTATGTGTTGATTGTGACTGTACTATTGATAAGAGGAAAAATATACTTTTGCATGTACATATCAACGGGGATGTCTAATATTAAAAAATAAAATGTTAAAAATAATTTATTAACATAATGTATTTTAGATGCCGACGGCGGTGACTGTGAAGGTACTGCCTTATTGGATGTGATTCAGTGTAATTTAGTACAAAGGCACAAATATTTCAGAGGAACTTTCTGTCTACAGCTTCAGGATTATCCTGGAAATGAAGATGTCACATCCAAGAAGGGAGTATTCAAAATTTAATTAAGTTTGTAAGCTGACACCTGGGAACACAACAACAGGGAGAATACTTTGAGAAGTGCTAGTTTTGGGCTGAAGAGGAAGAAAAAGGTGAAAGCGTTATAGTTTTGAAATGTGATTCCCTCTTGTTCTTCTCGTTTTCTATAGGTGTCGAAATACAATAACTTATATATATATTTATTTTAAAATTTATATCTGTGGAATTTTAGGATAACAGCACCAATTTTTGCCGTATGTTGGAAATGAATACTTAAATTAAGTAGCTGGAAAAAATGATAAGACATTTATTGTGTTGGCTGAAAAGTTTCCAATGTTACATGATTAATTCCGTGTAGATTTTTAGTTACGGGTCTCACGGTTAAGACAGTCATTCACTTAGGTTGACGCTTTGTTGACTGACTGTTAATGATAGGTGCATGTGTTGTTTCTCAGATTATAATGTCACATCACCTGGTAAGCTAACAACAATGTGTTTTTAATTTGACAGTAATGTGTTGCGAATAGTCTGTGCTGTATATTTAATAAAAGTAATACGTAAATTTAAATGTTATTTGACATCGAGATGTTACATTAGTTCGTCTAACAATTTTTGTTTTTTACAAACCTCAATTTTATGTGAGTTACTTCTCTTACTTCCTCCAGGTCTGGTCTAAATGTTCATGTCGGTACCCTGTTCTCGGTAGGCTGGATGAAAAACCAAGTGTTACAAATATACAAAGAACAGGCAGTATTATAGTTTTCGTTTTTAAAACGTGGTAGGCTTTCTTAATATTTGTGTGGTACATTCAGCTGTGTTTCATTATAATCAAATAGATCTATGGCAACCCAATTACACAGCTACTTTAATAGATTCATGTGATAATACTCCTATTATTTACGGGACTATGGTATTACAGTCAAGTATTATTTACATTAACAGGACTTTTGAGATATTGAACTGAAATTTTTCTGGGATAGGCTTGAAAATGGCTGAATTATTGCCAAAATATGCTGCCATATTCCTGTTAATATAAATAGTACTTTACTGTAATTAATAATATTGTTATTTCACTGTATTAACAAAACTGCGTAATTGGGCTTTAATGGAGCTCTTTTGTGGCTTTATATTAGACAGAAGGACATAGCTGTTGGCAGTGAATAATAGCAAATATCCCCAAATTAATGTGCTCCGAATTTATTCGTTTGTGTGAATTTTTAATTGTTATTGTTCTGAATTATTTGACATTTAGCACATTTTCTAAGCATTAACCCTCTTAGTTAAGTTCTGATGCGAATTCGGGTAATAAGACGTGGAGTACAGAATTTGATCTTGTAGGTTCTGGGAATTTCGGATTGGGGTTTGGGTTGCGTGGGAGTTACCTTGAGCAGTTTCATAGGGCGTGTTCAGAAAAGGAAGTTAAGAACCTCTGCTTTAGAAATTCAAGGTAATCAAGAGCACACAACCCACACAAACGCCTACATTAGCCACGATCAGCTTATACATGGTTACGTTAGAACAGAGAGAGAATGAGTTGATGAAATATGTTTAAATTATGAGTTAGTTTAATGGCATACATCTTCCATGCAATGAGTAATGTACAGATAACATTTATCCCAACTTATTGCAACTGTGCAGTAAGTTAGGATAAATCTTACCTCTTCATGAGTTAGTGTTTCTGTATGTTTCCAGAAATTTCTTGAACCACTTTCGCATGCAGTACAAGAATAAAATAGTTATTTAGGAAAGGTAATATATTATGTCAAGGTCTCTTTGACTACGCCTGCGGGACATTGTTAGTCTTAACAAAGTTTTCTTTTGTCAATCTCAGTTTCATGTTGAGCTCATTCTTTCTCCTTTCTTTACGACTGCGTTTTATGTGACATTTCTTTGTCTGCCACATAGAACCACTTAACTGTGATGTATGCAGACTTAGGCGCCCTGCGTTCAAGGGAGACCGGTCACAGTTTTTCCCATACTTGGAAACATTTTAGTGTCCATAGAGCCATTCCTTATGTGGAAACTTGAGAAAATGTTATAAGTAGCTGTCTGTCAAAAATATAAACATTCAGTTACCTTCACGTTATTCAGGATCTTCTGAGAATGCTGATACTTGCTCAGCTGTTCATGAAATTCTCCATTCCTATGAAAGTCTAAGGTTTATGACAATCTTCACAAAAACACCGCATTGGAACCCGTTCTGAGTCAGTTCATTTTGCTTCGCGCCATCACATCCTCTTTATCTGCAGTAATGATAAATGGAGAAATACAGTCAGTCACAGCTCAGTTATTTGTCATGACTTTATTGTCAATTACCTACTACATGTTTCGGCTTACGAAAGCCATTATCAGGTACCCTTTTTTAAAATAACTTTGATAGAAAAATATTTACATTGCTAAGATAAATCTCAGTTTTACAATGTATATATTGAAAATGTTTATTGAAACTTTTCAACTGGATTTGAGCTCAGAAATACTACGTCCTTCAGTTATGGACAAGATATTGCGGGTCATGCTGTATAATAATAAGAGGGCGAAGAAAATTGTGACAGGACACTTTATATTTTAGGTTGCATGTTCGATAGAAACACGTGGAACATATATGAGGGATAGGGGTGCGGGTAACTATCAAAAAACATAAAAACTTATGTGGTCCAAAGCTTTCACTTTCTTACAAAATATTTCACCAACAAATATAATTGTAAATGTTGATAAGACAGTGTACCATTGTGACAGCTCTTGCATACCTGGGAAGCACATCTGTGCAGATCTAATGCTTGCAGTATCCTGATGGTGTGAGATTACATCTCTTGAACACGAAAAATATTTCTTATTCATTCACGCTCCACAATCTACAGTCATTGTTGGAACAATGGCATAGTTTTGCAGTTCGCTCAAGTATAATTGCCAAGCATAATTTTCCTTACATCACAACTGTGTTAACTTGTAAGTCAGATGCCGCATGTGTCCGTAGGTGTTTCTGTTATTAAGCTGGTCAGCAAATACCCTTAGGGACCTTTCCTATTACGCTAGAAATTTATAATTTAGTGAGTTCCCCAGTTCACAGCTGGTGTTCCTTATTTTAAAGATATGACTACTGCCCTACATTGTACAGAACAGTGTCGTTAGTTTACCATATAAATATATATAAATGTGTAGGACTCCCTTGTGGTAATATGTTGAAATGAGTTCCATTCTGTAGTTATGGACGCAAAATGAGTTTTTTAACCCTCTAAATTATCCTGTTCCTATCTCACACAAAACAAATTTAGTCACCACGCGAAAACCAAGCAGTTAATGCTGCATGCGGGAATAGTTGTTCATTCTGGGAATCGTACAAAAGAGATAGATACACACTGCGAGAAAAATGTCGAGTTTTGGAAAAATAAAGCATTGGATAGCAATTGCGATCCACCTGTTTTAAAAGGTCAAAGCATTTTCGACTTGCCGCTGTCTGAACTTGTTTAACTTGGAACTCATCCTTTGCCTGAACTTCATAAACCAGTCTGTTAGATTCCGGTGTGTTGTTGAACGACACTAACTAACATGTTACTCCTCACACTACATTACAACTTCTTGAAGACGGAAACAGAATTAGCTTGCGAAGCGTAGCATTTCGAGAATAAACCTTAACAATAGTAATTCCAAGATATTCAAAATAATCATGTTTGGCCTTCTTCAAAAATATTCATAAAGAGTTTGTAGTACTTTATTATATATAATTGCAGAAAGTACGGTCCAGTCCACAAACTCACACTGTATTTTAGGTAGCCTATATAGCTGTAAACAAGGCGCGCAGAAGTTTCCCAAAACATGGAGACCATCTCAAAATGTTATGCGCCAGAATAGCGACGGCAAGAAAGTTCCTTAATGATGACCCACAAATATCGTCGCCACACTACAAAACATGGTCTCCACAACGACATGGCTCCCGCGACTTAATGCAGCCATTTTCTAAATAATCCGTTCAGGTATGGGTTTGTGACATTTTGTAATGTTCATTTTTTTAGGGTAATTTCTTTTTAGGTCACCAGTCCAAACACCAAGCTGCGTGATTACCTAGTTTCGGTTCCCTGCTGTCCCTTAAACATGTCCATATATGAACCCAGCCTCCTACGTTCGCAATGTCTTGTCTTGTCTTCTTGAAAATTGACCCCCCGTAACACGGATATGTAATATGGGAAATTATATATATTTTACAGCGAAACATTTGAGAGTAAAACACCACATTTCGCAGAATTATAACCTTGATGTAGAATAAATTGTTTCATATAACGAAATGGCGCTTGGGTATGAATCCATGTATTTAGACCGCGGAGACCAGTGGTTGTAGGGACGTCGAACGGGTGAGAGAGAGAGGAAGGGGCAGACTTTTGAATGTTTCAACTTTTTTACTGCTAAAACACACCATATCGCTTATGGTCGTCGTTTAAATTTTAGCAGACATATTAATTACTTAATTAATCTCTGAAAGAAGTGTAAAAATTTTCAAAACCGAATGTCTTCATGTTGTAAAAAAAAGGAAACTTCTGCTTAGTTCAAAAACATGAAAGGGCAAGATGCAATAAAAATGATCCAAACTGCTCTTAAGTATTTTAATTAATGGTATATACACGACTGGTTTTAATTAAAATTGGAATGGAAGTTAGTAGGAAATGCAAAGAGACTTGTTCGCTCCGGGAAGCAAAGCTGCGAGCATTTCAATGGCTGGGCTTGTCTGGTCCTGAGGTGCAACAATTACTGCGGTACGAGGTCGGTCTGTTCAAGTAGAGGACACACTGCCTGACGAATATGTCTCCTATGGGGGCATCAAAAGCTACTGCAACTTTAATCATCCTGGCCCCTGTAATTCACGGCTCTACAAGCCTAAGGACTGCTCTGAGACTAGAGACAGCCAAGTAACTCGAATTCGTTTCCCCAATGGATGTTGAAGAAAACTGTGATTTTCTTGCCATGAAAATTTTTTGAATATGTTGCGTATACTTAGATGCAGAGCAAAGAGAGTTATAAAAGATGTTGAATTTCTGTGTAGACATACATAGCGAAATCCATCGAGTGGAATATTTGTTGACAAGCTAATAGTAGCTCAGCTAAACATCAGATTATCCTCACATTATTGAATCAGAAGGATAATTGGTGTGTTCACAAGGGTCGGTCAAGGCTGAGGCCTTTTAAACTTTTTTAACCCAATGTATTGTGGAAAATACAATTAGTCATGTCGATAGCATAAATGGACTATTTTTTAACCTGTGCAAGATAAGAAAACTTCTTTCACTACATGCGAAGCATCACTGATGTGTATTTGGACTACAATTAACAATAACAAACTTCCTGCACATTTTGATACGTCTGTACAATATTTTCATTCAGTGTTACTGGTTATGTAACATTTTTTATCCACACACGTTTTCGGTCCTGTGTCTGATGACTGTTTTGCCATCAAACAGAACCACTCAGGCTTCCACCTACGGAGTAATTTCAAGTTTGTGCTGTGAAAACCGGTGTTTCTTTATGTGGAAATGTATTCTATTATTATGTTAGTGTATTTGGTGTAGCCTTAGGAAAGACTTGATTTTTAGTTAAAATCACGCTGTTTCAAGTCACTTAGCATAATGTGGTGTGAAGACATAAGATTAGGGACGAGTCAGCTGTGGTCTCGTTATTGCTTCTCTTCTGGTATTCGCCTGGAGACTCTCAAGGGACCACAGAACACCTTGTGGTAGTCGACAACCTACAGAGATTGTAGTTGGGTGCGACCTAGTAACTGTGCATAGTGTTTCGTTTATACCTGGGTGCTCAATACAGATCAATTACACGCTACAGAATTTTTCTGACCTTTTGAGAAAATAACGTAATACCTTTTTTTTCTGTAACGAAAATTATACCCTTCATATAGGCTTAATTAGGGGTTTGAAAATGAGTGACAGATGGTTGCCACAGATATGGGAATCACAGTGTAAGTTAGAACAAAATCAAGCTTATAAGGACTGGATTCTCAAAGTTTTATATATATTCGAGTAGGATTTAGAAAAACTTTTAAGTAACAATTTTCATATTAAAATCGAAGTTGCATGAAGGGAACCTTTGGAAAGTAAATATAAATCTTTTTGAAAAGGAATTTGTTGGAGAAAGAGTCACATGTTCTGTTTCCCATAACTTTCACTTGTGCGACTCCTAGTAAAAAAATAGAAGCTCATGAAATTAAAGCGAATGAAGGATTTAAGTTTTGAAGTGCTTACGAAATAGTGTTAAGTGCTCTAGTAATAGTGTATGGTACAGCAGAGTTATTAGTAGCAAATATCTGGCGGAAATGTAGTCCGTTCTGAGATCCATACCCTCATTGATTCTCTTCGGAAAGGCAAGAATTACCTCAAAAGTGGAAGGCGTCTCTTATTGTAACTACGCGTAAGAAGGATAAAAAACAGTTTGTAATTATCGAGGCACGTTCCTGTGGTTAACTGCACAAAAAATTTTTCCAACATTATTCTGTCAAGATTAACTCCATATGTAGTGTAATTATTGGACATTATCAGTGTGGATTTCTGCATTAATCAGATACTTTAGAAAGAATGCGAATGCTTGGTTGCAGTAAGGAGATGGGTCTAGAAGTAAATACTGAGAAAACTAAGTATGTGTTTTATGTATTGTCACCAGAAAGTAGGACAGATTAGGATGGAAAACAATACGAAAGCCTTCGAAAGGGTTTCAGAATTCAAATGTCTGGGAACAGCACTAACAAATCGAAGTTGCATGCGCGAATGAATTAATAGAAGATTAATTTCGGGGAATTTTTGCTAGCATTCGGTTTAGAATTTCTTGTCCTCCCGTTTGTTATTCAACATAAAGCTTGAAGTATACCGATCTATAATGTTGTCTGTTATTTTATGTAGGTAAGAAACTTGTTCATCCCAGTGGCCGCACGGTCTAAGGCTTGGGTCTACGGCCGCTCGCTTGCTGGGATTGTGGGTTCGAATCCCGCCGGAAGCATGGATATCTGTCTCTTGTGAGTGTTGTGTGTTGTCAGGTAGAGGTCTATGCGACGGGCTGATCACTCTTCCAGAGGAGTCCTACCGAGTGTGGTGTGTCTGAGTGTGATCGCGAAACCTCGAAAAATGAGGAGGCCTAAGCCCCCTAGGGGCTGTCGGGCCATAGGAAAAAAAGATACTTGTTATCTCACATTAAGACACGGACATATGCTGAGGTTGTTTGAGAAGAGGATGTCCAGGAAGAAAATTGGAGATAATAGGATGGGAGATGAAACTGGCAGTGTAAGCTTCATGATTTTTTACTTCTCACCAAATGTTTTTAGGTTGATAAAATCAAGGAAAATGAAAGGCAAGAACATGTTTCACGCATTGTGGAGTAGTGCGTACATGCTTTTGGTTGGTAATTTTGAAGGAAAGAGACATCTTGAAAGACGTAGGCGTAGATGGGAGTATGAGATTATGAAGCATTAAAGGAGTAAAGCGTGAGGCTTTGAATTGGATTAATTTGTCTTTGGGTAGGGATCGATGGTGGATTTTTGTGTCTACTGTGATGAACTAGCGGATTTCATAAATACGGGGCATATCTTGTCTAGCTGAAGAACTATTAGCTTCTCAAGAAAGGCCCTTTTCTACTGATACGTTAACATCAGTATTGATAAGATAGAACTAGATACACTAGCTTACAGGGCCAGAGGCTCTGACATTAACATTCTCATGGTGACTTCTAACTGCTAAACAGTACCGCATGTTTAGGGTAGCGTATGGCCCAGAGAGAGTTGGCGTATGGTCAGAAATTTTACCGAGGATTCAAAAGTTTGTAATTTGAAGTGAAAGTATGCCCGCGAAACGGTTTCGAATCTGTCGTCCTTAGACCCTGTAGTTACGTAAAGGGTTCACAAAGGCCACACGGATGGGAATTTAGAGATGAGTATTTAAATATTACAACTCAGAAAAGTTTAATTTGAATGCCAATGTCGTGACTCGTGGTTCGTTTCAGCAACACGTGAGAAAAAATCACTTTATTTTTTATTTTATTTCTTCTTGATGCGCCATGCTTTTGTGCTTTATTTGCTTACACAATAATTCATAAAATGAACATAATGCCTGTAGTATAGTAGTCGTTGTCTTGTTACGCACCTTTCATTTCTGAAACTGGTAGGTGGACTTCGAATACTTTTCGTGCTGCTATTTACATTAAAAGTATCGAGCGGAATTAGTTTGAGCTTACAACAGTGGGATATAATCCATATTTTATATTTAACTGGGATTAAGTATCAACGACTTTTTAAAATAAATAGCTTATGTGAAGGAAGATATATGTATGATATAAAGTGCATATCTCACTCAGACCTGCAGCATTTATCTAAACATTTAATTCTCATGCAGATACTGTCTAGTTGTGTTGTTATTGTGTACGTAAACGGACAAATCTTCATGTACAGCGTCCAATGTTTTTGTTCGATTTAAACAAACATTGAAATATACTGACAAACTTCAGTAAAAGCCACTCAATAGAAATTAATTATACGGGTAAGTTTATGAAGCAGAAAACGTAAGGAAAGAAGATTTAAAATTCTTGCAGTGGTCATTATAGACACTGATATCTTATGCGATATAACACCTTTTAGTCTGTGTAAGTGCTTCGACGTTTCAGGTGATCCTGCTGTTTGAATTATCAGGGCAGAATCGTTATGTCGATGTCAGGGTATGTTGAGAATAACTACTTCTTTCTTGTAATAAAGCAAATTTCGAAGTAACATATCATAAGCATTAATCAACCTTCTTTAAAATCACAATAGAGGTAATTAAATAATTGATATACTTACTTCTGTGTCTTGGATCAGAATTAATCGTGTTGCATTCTGAAGATAAAATTACAATAAATTCTCGTGACAAAAGACGAAATATACTAAATTTCACACATTTAATATAACGAAATATACTAATTTACAAAGGTAACCACTACAACGATCGTGAAGCCTCGAAAAATGAGACGGCCTAGGCCCCCAAGGGGCTGTCGAGCCATTGAAAAAAAAAACACTACAAAGGTTGATTGCTTATGAAGGTATGCCTGAAGCAGTACCTGAAATTACTACTTGCTCTTTCAGTGCAGAACTCCGTATTAAGTATAGGCCATGCAGTTAACACGCCCACTGTTTTGTTCGCAACTTGCACGAAAACATTATACCAAGAATTCACAAGGGACGAGGAATGTTATCTAGTTAACTTTAAATGTGGAACCAATTAAATTCTCTTGCTCGATTCACTTATTAAAGCAATGTAAATGCGACGCAAGGAGCACGGACAGTAAATGACCCAAATAACGATAAATTGCTTCCCTATCTTGCACTTAGGGCTTCGTTTTAGTGACGTTTATTCTAGTGTGCCTTCACGTCAGCTACTGAATCGGGAAGGAGGCGGTCTGAGTTTTATGCCACGCAATGAAGTAACTTGTCGTAAATACTACAGGCGTAGCGATCTGATGTAATTCTAATCTCTATATTGTATGCCACATTATCTGAACAGATTTCTACAGTTCCTACTTCACTTCTTGAGCAGAACCTTCTGTTACGTTACACCAGACAATCGCTAGTTGCTACTTTGTCTCCTGAACGGTTTCACGTTAAAATAGAGCTTTCTTCTTTCTTCTCCACTTTGTGTGCAGAGTCGTGCGCTATGCATATCTTGCAGGAGTAGGAAGCCTTTTCTATTTAAATGTAAAACTAACGGTAGATGACGGCCGTGCCATGGTTCAGGCGGTTAGTCGCAGGCTTCTCACCGCGGAGGCCTGGGTTCGATCCCGGGTCGGTTAATGTGGGATTTGTGGTGGATAAAGTGGCACTGGGACAGGTTTTTCCCCGAGTACTTTGGTTTTCCCCTGTTAGTTTCATTCCACCGGTGCTCCATTAAAGTAGAAAAGCAGAAAAAGCCTCATAATTATCATCACACGGTTGCACAATCAGGCTTCAAGGCTGCGGTGCGTCCGTAGCATCTGCTACGGGGCCCTTCAATAAAAACAGAATGGTAGATGGGGCACAGGATGGATTTACTTGGCCTATGCAAAGTGAGTATGATTAATGAAACTAACAAAAGTAGTATTTTCATGTGTTTGGCAATAAATTGTTTAATTGGTTTTAACGGTTGTTTCCTTTGTCGACAAAAGTTTCTAAAGGTCACTATTTATACACACCAACTGGATGCAACTTTATTAAAGAACTGTATAGTTTTTTAAAACATATTTAAAAACCTTTTAAAACCCGACAAATGTTTCGGCTCTTATAGAGCCATCTTCAGGGGTTTATCCTCGTTAAAACTGCATATATTAAAACGCCATTTTCATTGGTTCACTTTTGGCAAGGTTTACCACTTTTCACCGCCCGGCACGCACAGACACCACTTGTTATTCGTACTAAGATAATATGTTAATGTTTCGGTAGGTTTTGTATTTGATGCATGGTACTGGTTTATCTGTAAATAATTACAGTAATTAGAACAATGTACAGTAATTAGTACCATGCATCAAATACAATACCTACCGAAACATTAACATATTATCTTAGTACGAATAACAAGTGGTGTCTGTGCGTGCCGGCCGTTAAAAGTGGAAAACCTTGCCAAAAGTGAACCAATGAAAACGGCGTTTTAATATGTGCAGTTTTAACGACGATAAACCCCTGAAGATGGCTCTATAAGAGCCGAAACATATGTCGGGTTTTAAAAGGTTTTTAAATATGTTTTAAAAAACTATACAGTTTTTTAATAAAGTTGCATCCAGTTGGTGTATGTAAATAGTGACTGTGAAAAGATGCACGGTGATTACAGAATAAAGTTTCTAAAGGTCATTAATTCGAATTGGGAGAATTCCTCTATTAGGCCTACCATACGATGCAGTGGTAGGTGGCTTGCGCTGGACTGATTCCCATTACAGGAACCCTTACAGTGTGTCTAAAACATAGAATGTATCAAAATTAATTGTGGGACGGAAAAGAATAAAGTACCTAATCAGAGAAACCAGAAAAAATGAATTGTTCTTTATACTAGTATCATGTCGGTGAGCGGTTTCGTGATAGGTGACTTGGACACTGTAAACTGGGATACGACTAGCGGTGTTTGAAATTTCTATATAAACTAGTAGCTATGTGCCGGCAATACAGATATTCACTGTGAGCAAAACAGTAATCTTTAGAGATTAAAATCAATAGTTGATGCAAATGTGGGACCCGGGGGCGTAATCCCACTGTATGCTAAAAGCACAACACTCGACCGGAATGCAACACGCCTTGTCCTTTCTTATCACTTCCATACTCCATTAAGCAGAACAAAGTAAACTAAATTTCTGAGACGATTTCATGTTCGAAATTTGAATTAGAATAGTTGAGGTACTACATCAGAAGTTCAACTTTGTCTTACATCCTTTTTATGTCTTAGCTGAGAGTGACTTTAGAAACCTTGAAGATTGTATATGAGAACTCCCACAAAGTATAAGGCAAATAAAATAATAATAATAATAATAATATAAACACAAAATTTATGAAGAGTGTTTCGATCGAAAATGTACGAGAATTTACATAAAATTTTCGAACGTTTTGCAATGGGTGCAATTTTCTAAAGACATGGCATCATACAGCGCGCGCGCAAGCTCGCACACAGAGCTAAATACTCACTGTAGATTCAATCGGCTTTAGAGCTGTAAATATGCATGTCATTAGAATTCAAATTATACTACTAATTTATATAAAACGATTTTATCTATTACTGTAATAGAATTCCCGCACGTCTTGAATAAATATTTTTGTGTTCCGGTAAGGAAGGTGGTGTAATTTTAAGCTTTAGATTTGTATTAAAAATTAGCCGTTATGATGACTACGGATTTCTGAAAATTTCTGCGGCCTGTCCACTACATTTCAGTTTCGGTTAAATTTTGTGCCAGCAGCCGCGATTGAACATGTTCGGCTTTAGGTAGTTATATGGGTGTTTTATGGTATGTTTTGGTTTTACTTTGGTGGTTATTGGGTGAAATTTTTAACTTTATTATTTATTATCTTTTATTTATTTGGAAGCTACAAAACTCTTCTTTAAAACTAGAATTAGATGCCCTATTATTTTTTAATGTTAATTTTTGTGCCTGAGTAGTATTAGTTATGTTCTTGAAACATAAATTATTTGGCGGTATCTTATTCCGTACAGAGGAATCTGTCTCCCTATCGATATTCCGCGTTGGACCTTCCTTATTTTCTCTGGTTTGTATACTGCCGTTTGTGACAGCCGAGGCCCTCTTCCCTCGAACCTTCATGATTGACACTTGAAATAAGATATCTGCAGTCAGAAAGAGTTCCTAAATATCTTCATTCATTCATTCTGTAGTCTGTCTTACGACAGGTCCGTAGCCTCTTCCAAAGCAAGTTCTCCACAGGGTGCGATCTAGTGCTTCCTCTTTCAATTTCCAGTATCTTTTCTTTTCCTTAAGGTCATCCAGTAGCTGCTTACGTCTTCTCCCTCATCGTCCCATCATTTCTATCCTTCCTTCTAACTTTCCTTCAATCACGTGTTTCAGAAGGCAGTTTCTACGCAAGATGTGACCAATCCAGTTAGCCTTTCTTCTTTTTATTGTATGTAGGATATTCCTCTCCTCCTTGACTCTGTGTAACACTTCTTCATTTCTCACACGATCGGTCCAACTTATCTTCTCCATTCTTCTCCAGCACCACATTTCAAAACTTTCTAAATAACTTAAGGACCAAAATTGTTTGGTATATGCTGATTGCTAGCAATGACATGTATAAATAATTTCAGATTAGAAAAATAAATCACAGTACAATCGGCAACTCTGACCCTCCTCAGTCCAAACCCTAACAAGAGCGGTAGCATCCTGTCACAATTTATGTTAAAGCAGTATTTTGATGCTTCGTGTAATGAGCAAAAATTTCTGTTCAAGAGAATGCGATTGTCATCAGAACCACAGGCAGGATATATGTGAACCTCGAATATTGAGAATATGAAGCAGGTGAGCTAACCACCGAACTGTGACTTCGTAATTGTTAGAGTTAGAAAATGTCCACAGAAGGTAAAACTTGTACTGCCTTCGCTGTGTTATTTGTTCCTATTATTCGTATACACTTTCAGCAAAATCCAAACAAAAAAATGTCTTTTCATTTTTCTCTCAGTTGTTTGTTCGGCCTCTCTGACTTTGCATAATTCCCTACACTTTTCTTATAAAGAGCGCAATATTTTTTTACTTCTATTGTAAATGGGGAATATCATGCTTCCGTTACTAGTCTAATGTAAATGACGGTATATCATATTTCCCTCTCTTCTCTCGTGAAAGGCGAGGTGTTTAGATCGTTCAGTTGTTTCTTAGGCCTCAGTTCTTACTTCACAGAAAATATCGTCTCAGTTATAAGAATTAATTAGATCTAATTATGCACAAATGTATCTTCGCCTATGGTATCTTAGTTTTTCTTCTTTTAACTAAATCGGAATATGTTTTTACATTTTAGTAAAAATTGACAAATTAAATTTCACGAAAATCCGTCCAGGGGGAGTCGCTTTTTTTCATGTGGACAGATGGACGGACAAATATGGCAAGGCTAAAAGTCGCTGTTCGCAACTTCTTTGCCAACGCGTCTGAAAAGTAGTCCTTGAGAGATCTTCCTATGGCATTCATGAACTGAAAGGAATGTGGCAAGAAAGAGTCGACGTAATTTGAAGTACTATACTTGGCATTCATTATCCCAGTGGCCGTGCGGTCTAAGGCCTGGGTCTGCGGCCGCTCGCTTCCTAGGATCGTGGGTTCGAATCCCACCGGGGGCATGGATGTCTGTCTGTTGTGAGTGTTGTGTGTTGTCAGGTAGAGATCTCTGCGACGAGCTGGTCCCTCGTCCAGAGGAGTCCTACCGGACGAAACGAGGAGGCCCAGGCCCATATAGGGCTGTCGAGCCATACACAAAAAAAAAAAAAAAAAAAAAAAAAAAAAAAAAAAAAAAAAAAAAAAAAAAAAAAAAAACCATTGGCGTAACTTGGCTAATAACTTTGGGGGGTGGGGACAAATCGACCATGGGTGTTAGAAACTTTACGAAGTAGTCAAATTAGAAAGAGGGGGAAGATTGGTTTGATCCAGTCCTTAATATACGTACATCCTTTTTCCCCCACTATTGCCCCAAATATTTATTTGCTCTTCTTCAACACTCAGTAGGCAAAGACTATTCTTACGTAGAAAAAATAATGGGGAGGAGGCATTCCCCCCTTCACCCCAAGTTACGCCTATGTTAGCTTTCTCCCGGAGTGCCTGAGGAAAAATTAGAAATATCGGTTAGGAGAGCATGTCATGCGGCCAATTGCAGAAGTATCGCCCGAAAGTGTAATGTGTTAAGACGGAACTCTGTTTAGGATCTGCACATGTCTACATGGGGAAAATCGAGATGCTCTGTTATGTGTTATAACGCGTTTATTTAGTGAAGGAAATTCATATCTGCCCCGAATAATTTGAATTTCTGGATCTATCTCTGACAGCGATACGAGTGGAGAGGCAAGTGACGTAGAATTTTGTCATGCTGTTTGCTATTTGGCTGTCTTGTTTGCTCCCGCATACTGTTACCGCAGGCAGCACATCTGAATTCCAACTGCACGCGCGAAAATTGCTTCATTTTCTCGCATAATGTCCTCATCTATCACGTAACTTCCCAAGAGTTTCCAAATCGTAACTCGCATAATAAATAACACACACTTCTAACCACATGAAGAGGTCGAGTTGCTGGCAATCCTCTTCCGTATTCTGGGGTTAACGTTTTCGAGTTTTGGCCCGGAGGTCAGCTCACCTAACTTTTTAGGCGCTTTCGCAAAATTTCGGAAAGCGACGGTTACCTTCGTCATGTATGTACGTATGTCTGTCTGTCTTTCTGTCTGTCCGTTCGTCTTTCCGCATAGAACATCTCGGCTCCCATTGGAGGGATTGTCATGAAATTTGAAGTTTGAGGATTTTTCGAAAATCTGGCAAGAATAACGGGTACTTTACATAAAGACCTATGTACGTTTATGTCAATATCTCACTGAATTTTTCTTAGAATGAGAAATGTTCCAGCCAAAAGTTTTAGAGAAAATCAAAACACACATTTTATGTCCAGTAATTTTTTCCCGAAAATCGAACTGTTTATGAGATAATGTGGAGAAATATGGTAGAGCCAGACAGGCCACAGATGACAAATAATACGACACAGAAAATATGATATTTGCGTGCCAGATAACTGAGGCAAGAATACAGACACACACTCAGTATATTTAATACTTATTGGTTTTCCACGGCAAGAATGTTTTCGCAAACGCACCTCAATGTTACGTTATACGTACATTGCCTGTCCTGATCTCATGCACGAGACAAAGAAATGAGGAAACTGACTTCGCTTACCTGCCTAGGATACCAGACAGCGTCGGCGATGATTTTCCAGAAATGATCAAGTATAAACCGTCTGATCTAAAACTTTGTGTGCTTGCGGGGATTTGTTGTGAGATTTAAATTCCCTTTAGCATGGTGCTGTGTAGTCTACGTGCATTTATTTCAGTGTTTAGTCGCAGACGATTTATAATTGTTTATGTTATTCAATCCCATAGGACGTAGTCACTCTCAGTGTCTCAAACGGCATCTACAGCTTTCTGACTACTAGAGTCCCGGCTGAATTTTGAAGAGGAAAATAAAGACACCATATATGCTTCCTTGTACATACACCCTCATTTGCTTGTTTTATAATATTACTATTCCGAAATATATAACCTAAGAAATTTGTTGGTGAGTGTCCTTGTAGAAAATGAGCCGGCGTTACCTTTACTGTATATTGCAATTCATTGTCTGTAGGCTGCGTGAAACTGATTTTCAGTTTCGGTTTGCGGGAAGTAACAAAGGCAAGGTTAATTTGTGTGCCAAAGAGAGTGTAATGTTTCGGTCCATTAAAGGTGATGGATGAAGAATATGCAAAGAAGTATCCAGTTTATTTTCTGTGTACGTTTAGCAACCTTCATGTAATTTACTGCTTGTGATGTTGAATGGCATTTATAATACGCCAGTAGCTTTTTGTTTGAGACTGTTCAGTGGAAATCATAAGTTCACAGATTCGTGTCACTCGAGGACTAGCTTCTATGTTTTAGATATGACGTAAGAGATCACTTGAAAGTTTGAAATCATTCTTATAAATTTTTTCCTCTCCTACAGCCTATTTTTAATTTAGAACGGAGATGGGAAGGATAACAGGAACTATTTTGTATGCAGGATGGAAGGGCTAAGGTTTATCCTTGACTTAGAAAATATAACTCAAGGAGAGTGTTGGGACCTAAAAGATATGTGATAAATATTAGGCCTATAGAATTTAATATTAGCACGAGGAATGTGTATTGCAGAAAACATTAAGTTAGCAGGCTTATACCTGGAAATTTGTACTGGTGACTCAATAAATAAATAAATAAATAAATAAGTAAATAAATAAATAAGTAAATGAATAGTAATATTATATTTTGAATAACTGCAGTCCCCTTACCATAAATTAAAGGTCTGTTTCACCTAACATGCATTTGTAAATAATACTTTTGAGAATTGGGGGCGCGCGGTGGCGTAGTTGGTTGAGGCACTACGCTACAAACCGGAACGTCGCGGGTTCGATTCCCGATGGTGTCATTGGAATTAATTCCTTGACATAATCGTTTCGGTCGCACTATGGCCCTGGGGTCGACTCAGCCTCTAACAGAAATGAGTACCAGGAATATTTCCTGGGGGGTAAAGGCGGCCGGTGCGTAGGGCTGACAACCTTACCACCTTCATGTGCCGATTGTCTACAAAATCTGGGAGCCTCAACCTCCTGGACCCCTCAGGGCCTGTCTAGGCCTGTAATGGGGTTGCTTTACCTTTACGTTTGAGAATTATGTTACATACGAGTGTACCTAATAATTTAGTTACATTCGCTTGTATTCGCTGCAACTAATATGACATTATAGTGACAAATACACCAGAGTTCAAATGAAACATGTTTGTGACTTTCATTTCAAGGTGTTAAAAAAAGTTTGGAGGTTTCTCAGTGGTTTTTCATTTATAACTTACGTAATTTGTCCCAAGCGACTATTACATTCAGCATGCGTGTCTGTCCGCCTTTCTGTCCGCTGGACGAATTTTCGTAAAATTATGTATTGGTTTTACCAAACTCTGCCGAGAAAATTGAATTTTGAATATATGGAACAAAAATATCAGGCATTTAACTTGAAAACCGACGCATATGAATGACTACTTTGGTCACCAGCCTTACCATGTTTGCCGTTGATAGTAATCGATAAAGATAATAATCGATACTAATCTGTCTTACTTATGCGCGCAATTTTTATGATGCATAACTCAGGAAAATAAAGACGTGCATGGATAATGTTTAATATCTATTGATCAGGCCATTTCTAGGTGTATGATGTTTGGTATGTAGGTCGATTATGATTTTTTTTCAATGGCTCGACAGCCCCTTGGTTTCCAAGGCCGCCTCAGTTTTCGAGGCTTCACGATCACACTTTTCAGACACACCACACTCGGTAGGACTATTCTGGACGAGGGACTAGCCCGACGCAGAGACCTCTACCTGACAACACACTGCCCCCGGCGGGATTCGAACTCACAATCCCAGTAAGCAAGCAGCCTCAGACCCATGCCTTAGACCGCGCGGCCACTGGGATCGGCAGTACCTAAAAATTGTGTGATAAATATTGTTCTTCACTCAGAAATTAGAAAATATACCTATTTCGTCGGAGTGAAGATTTGAGATTATATATAACCGGACAAATAAGCCTGAATGTATAAATAAGTTTTGCAAAGAAATGATAATGACATTCTGTAATTTGGACACAATTTTGAATATCAACAAAAGGGTTTACCACAATGGATTAAATGTTAGGCCACCTTAGAAGGGTCCATAATGCAAAGATCCTAACTCTCCTCAGTGTTACGTTTTATGTACACATCCTCTCTTATTTGTTCACGTCTTCTTTTTAAAAACTCAAAATTTAATTACACAATCTCATTTGTATTAAATAAATCTCGTTTTCTGGAAGGATGGATGAGCATACATTGAGAACGGGTTGGTGCTGAGTGTAATATTTACAAATATGAGGCAGGAAGTGACGCACGATGGAGACAACATACTAAGAGCTTCGTGATTTTCAGTCTTTAAACAATATTGTTCTTCTTCTTCTTCTTCTTCTTCTTCTTCTTCTATGGCTAGACAGCCCTATATGGGCCTGGGCCTCCTCGTTTCGTCGAGGTTTCATGGTCACACACACACTTTAGACACACCACACTCGGTAGGACTCCTCTGGACGAGGGACTAGCTCGTCGCAGAGACCTGTACCTGACAACACACAACACTCACAAGAGACAGACATCCATGCCCCCGGTGGGATTTTTTTTTTTTTTTTTACTAATCCCTGGGTTTCCCCTTTGATCCATTTTTGTTCTGTATTAATCCTTTTTCGTCCTTTGATGTCACTTACGGTCCACAACCGTCTTTTTACAACACAACACAAACATCCATGCCCCCGGTGGGATTCGAAACCACGATCCTAGTAAGCGAGCGGCCAAAGACCCACGCCTTAGACCGCACGGCCACTGGGATCGGCAGAAATATTGTTATTAGGGTGATAAATTCAAGATAGGCCTGCCTATAAGCCGGCGGAGAATGCAGCATGTGCGTGGAAATATTTAATGGGAAACCTGAAGGAAATTACAGTTGGGAGACCTAAATCTATTTGGAAAGATAATATTAAAATTTGCCCTAATGAAAGAGGGTGTGGTTTGTAGAATGAATTCATTTCGCTCAGAATGGGATCTGCTCAGAGGCAGTTGTGAAGGCGGTATTGAGTTTTCGTGTTCCATAAGCACTGGAAAGTTTTGGACCAGCTGAGCTACTATTATAATCTTAAGGATGTTCAACATTCATTGAGTTAAATAAATCATGAATATTCTGTAAGTATGCCTCAACATGGACAACTATCAGAAGGACAGGAATACAAACTGCTTTCTCTCCTGGTCCTAATGCCCCCACTTATTCGTCGTCTTGACATCGTCAGACACAATTCTAATACAATGGCTTCAAGTCGTAAGCAGCTTATTGGGCGGGAGCCGACCTGTACATCAACGCTAATCAATTTTTCAGCTCAACGCAAGGTAAATTCGACTTCGCAAACGTCCCTTATTGTTGCAAACGTTACCAGAAATTCTGTGCCAGAAAGAAGGCCTTCCACGGTTCTGTATGGATACGAATCTTGAAGCTACTGGAAATTAACTTTACGTATCACCAGGTTTAACATTCAAGAATTCTACATTCTGTTCACAGAGTGTATTTATGTGTTTGGTATGGATCTTAGAAGGGGTATTTTGCCCTATCAAACAGTAGTGTTTGTTTGTTTATAACCGATTTGGAGAGTATTTACTGCGCGGTGGGAGCTTAGGGACGCGAGTTCGATCCCAGGAGAGTCCATGTGATATTCGTGGTGTTTTCTCCGAGTACTACAGTTTTCCCTGTCAGTATCATTCCACCAGTGCTCCACCCTCATCTTCATCTACATGTTGCTCTTACCAGAGAACAAACGGGCGAAGCCTGGGAACCTTCCAAAAAGCTTTGCTCTTTCGGAAATCGGGGAGCATTGGATAGAAAAGTACTTTCGCATTTTTTGCGTTCTTAAAAGGGGTAATGCGCAATGATAGTTACTTTTTTTTAGCGTCGTAAGTAAAGTTCCTTGGTAAGTACACCACCACACAGTGAAACAAAAATGGTCAACGTTACAGTCTTGCGGCACGTGACACGCTGTACTTTGGTATATGCCTACCAATTTTTCGGAGGAAACTACAAACCAAGCTACACGGCGTCACATCCGAGAAGACCGTAATATTGACACTCACACCCCCCTCCCTCAAAACCTCAATCCCAAAACGGGTATCATATGTAAGTAAGGGGGCAGGGTGGACTCAAAAGGCTACCTGCTATTGTGTGTATTTAATGCAAAAGTGCAGTGTAAAATCAAGTGTTATAGAACTCTTTCCGAATACCGTTTTTACGATAATCTTCTTATGCATAATCGTTACGATGTTACGTGATGCAAAGCTGTATAAAGCCGGTTAAAGCAGATTTATAAATGTACATACGTATATACGTACATACACATTCATGCTTTCCGCCGAAAACAAATTCCTGATTACCTGTCCGATGTGAGAGGTGGGATTACAACACCGCGTTGAGGGAGAAGGAGGAGGAGGAGGAGGAAGAAGTATTGTTTTAGAACGCGACAAAGATATCAGGCTGGACATAGGGAATGGGTCAGGTCAGAGAGCTTAGGGAAAAAAGGACCAACGATCGAAATTGTTGTTTGCATAATCTGGTTCAAACAACTAGGTTCACCAAAGGCGCCACCATTATAACCGTGTAACAAGCGCACTGTTTAATGAATCAGTTTCTAGGAACAGATAACATATTCAGCAGGAATTTGAGTAGTAATTTGGTCAGGGGTGGATGTTAATCACTTCTTTCCTTTGGCCTGCCTTATGCCGACCACACACGTTCAGGTAGGCCTGTCAGTTTTGCCTGCGCAGGCCGCCTGAAGTGAGGCGGCCGGATAAACTGAAGTCCCCACACACGTTCAGGCGAATCCCGGTAGTCTTGATCATGGCCTCAACAGACGACGACACGCTCGCTATTGTTGGCTTGCTAATAGCTATGAAGAGTAAAAATAAGCGCAAAAATAAGCGTAAAATGTGGTGTAAAGAGTGGTTACAAAAAAGAAACACGTATTCCCATGTAAATTTGTTGACTGGGTTGAAGCTGGCCCCTAAAGACTGGCATAATTATTTGCGAATGGATGAAGAAACATACATACAACTCCTTTCATTAGTGGCGCCATTAATTGAAAAGAAAAATACAGTGATGAGGCTTCAACACGTGGCCTGAACTGACGCCGTTCCGGCCGGCCGGCGGCCGGCCGGTACCTACACACGCTCCGGTACGCCTGCGCAGTCCTCCGGCCTGCCGGTTGGTCGAACGAGTTTTCGTATTTGCTCCGGCCGCCTGTACAGTTATAACTGAAAGGTGTGCCGGACCCTACACACGCTCCGGCGGCCTGTCGCAGGCATAACTGTGCAGGCAGAACTGACAGGCCGCCGGAGCGTGTGTGGCCGGCATTAGGGAGTTAAAACGCGACGTAAACTAGGAATTCTGTACAAAGGAACAAATAAATTTTCAATACGTCTTTTACGAAGTTTATGAAGTAGATATGAATAGATAAGGAGATCGGTGCGACAAGTGAAATCGTAGTTCGCAGTGAGCTGATAAACACAAAATACTCGTATATGCGAACTCGGTTATAACGTCATGCAAGGGACTGAATATTTTGTGTCGTTATAAGCGAGTGTTGTTCAAACAGAGTAGTATAATGTTATGGTTAACAGTGAGGAATTAATTGGTAACACAGAATATCTGAAGTTATAGACGAGGTGATGCATAAACCTATGTCGTTATAAGCGGGTTCAACCGTAATTTCGAAATTCTTAACACCGTTCAGAAACTAACCTCCTGTCACTGTAGGGTAAAAATGACTCTAAACACGATATAACCAGTAAACACCGGGGCTCCTAAACCTGGCAGTAATGTGGCCGTAAAGCATTTACCTCTGTCTAGTGTAGACGTTAAGAATGCATGGAGCCATACCTCTACTCCCCGGTATGCCTTCATGGCGTGGAGCTGAATAAATTACAAGGACGTTAAATTTTGCTGCTTGTTAATTCGCATTCACTGTTTCACTTATGCGTGACTTAATTTTTAAAGATACCATCTCGCTGCGAAAAGTGCAACAGAAATTAAATGCAACTTACGTTGATATGGCCAAAAAGAAAACCAAGGAAAATGATTGCTCCTTACGCCATGTTGTCTGTGCATATACAACGTGTAACCGAACATCCAGACTTAAAGGGTAGCGATTTGTTTTCTAGCGGTACTGGGTTTGATTCTCGGTCTGCGGAACTTATACCATGGCTGGCGTTCTTAGTGATTTTCCTCAGGCTCTCTAGGCATTTAGCGTGATAGTTCCTTAAAATAGGACGTGACCACTGTATTTCACTTTCTTTCGTAATTTATTATCGATTATAAACGAATATGCTGAAGTGTGACTAAAGAAACCACAAATTAATCAAAGTGATGTGATAAGGCACTCTTCTGTTATAAGGATTATGAATGGAAAATTAAACATGGTTTTGGGAACTTATGACATGTTCATATCTTAAGTAAAATGAACACCGCTTTTCCTTTACATTTTATGGACTTGTTCAGCTTCGAACCCGGCACTTTCAACCCCGCATATACTAGAAATCTACCATTGGATGCGACTTTATTCCAGTTCCATCCTCTGTCATCCTCAGAACTTATCTAATTTCATCTTAATGTTATCTTAAGCATTTCCTTCGCTGTCTTACATAAGGTTTCCCCACAAAATTTCCCACATCGGAATGCGGCTGGAGAATTTATGTCTTTATTAACGTGTTGGGAACAGTTGTTTAGAACTTGGCATTTGAACGTAGCGGTAAACACCCTTCACAACAAAAATAACCCCACTCAACGAAATGGTGAGGTAATCTTCGTAGCATGGTCGATTGTAATTAGTCTTAGTAATAAAATTGATTTAATACAATTTAAAATTGTTACCCCGCAGCTTATTAATGTACGAAATGTGTGTGTGAATAGGAAAGGCGATAATTGCTTGGATCTCGTGAGTTCTTCTACGTACTATATATGTTGGTTAACCTGATACAGGCTAACAACATGTGGTCCAAAACCCGGCTGAATTTCTTCCAAACACGCAAACGTAGAAGTCCTGGGTCCCTTATTCTTGCGTGGGTTTTAGCCATTTTCAGGAAAATGGATAGGTAAAATAACGAAATAAACTTCCCACTCAAACGTAAATTTTTTTCCTTTTTGATGTATTCTAGATAGTGTGTGTGTCAGTGTGTGTGTGTGTGTGAAACTAACACTACGTAACATTCCCAAGTCACTAGGGGAGGGGTGTTTAAATCAATATTTTACTGCTTTCTAAATTGCGTTAGAATTCATAGGACACCTGTGGCTTGTACCTCAATACATCATATTTTCCACACAGCCAGAAAGTTGTACAAGGGGATAAGAAAAGACAGCAATGATGGGAAAACTCAGTCTTAGACACAAATCTAATCTCACTAGATCCTTAAGTTGTGATTCTTCTTATGAAATAGGGAACGCCATTAAACAGAAGATTGTTATTTATTTTCTTTAGTCCAATATGTTTCAAAATATCAGGATAAATTTGAACTGAATGTAACACAGTAGGCGCTTGGCCATTCTGATATTGCCTTATGCGATGAGTAAGGAGATACCAATAAAAGGAATGCAGAAAATACATTGACAAATAGTAAGGAGAATGGTATAGAAATAGACAAAGGGAAAAAGTATAACGTGTGTGTTCATGTCTCGTCTGTTTTCAGGAAAATATAATCATCACCCAGTCTATCTGATCTAACGGTCATGACTGTGTATGTGTATTGTCTGACTTAGCATAATATGAAGTTCCGATAGCGTAGTGATCTTAACGTTGTTACACAAGTGACGGCTCTGCTTTCGAAATTGATCCATATGAAGGCTAAAGGTGTGGTTTTGTTGCATATGGGTCATTTGAAATGCTCGAAAACTGAGCAGACCGCAAATAAATTGTTAACAATAAAATTTTTCAGGGAAATTTATTTTATATTAAGCGACTAAGGGAACAAAACTACTGTTAATTAATTACTACTCAAAATTAATAGAAAAATTAAGTGTAATTTAATTTTAGGATCTATTATTTTTGAAGAAAAACGTTTGTCAATGAGGAGCTTTCTCTGTTCCTATGTCATTGATATTCCTTTCATATATACGCCGAATTTCATTCCATAAAATTGTTGTTGAAACACACTTGGAGTATTTATTATTAGAAGACATTGGAAACTGACAGAGCAAAGAGGATGATCGACGTAACAAATCCGTATTTTTCTCATGCCTCCCACTGTAAATTTTCCATCATACGACGATTTGCCATGCAATATGCAGAAATTCCGTTGCAATGTAAATATTTTTAAACAAATTTAACTATATGTTCAAATTTACTACATCGCTAAAATAAATTACCGTTAATTCTGAAAGGACACCATAAGTTAAATGTTTTCTTAAAATCCCTCGACACTGCTCTAAACTGTGCATATGTAATTTGTGACTTCACTTCTACTCCGAAACAAATTATGGGCGCTTTCTAACTGACAACGATAACATCTTGAGACAATTTATGCATCTTGTTGTAGGATGATTATTAAAGAATAAATTTGGAAAAATGTGCCAGGAAGAGGTCATGGCCTAATTGCAGATATTTGTATGCAGAGACTTAAAAAGACCACGAAATATCTTACTGTGGCTAGTGTCTCGGCAGAAATTCGAATCGGTCACCTCCGAACACAAGTCAATACTCATTCGAAGAGATATAAAGGGGTGTTTCTGAATTAAACGACAGTTTAGGGGCATGCTGTGCACTCATACGGCGAAAGATGACTGTCCAATTATGGGTCCTTGGATGATTAGAATTTTAATTATGGGCCATTGTATTATGGATGGTGGGGTACAAAAAGTAAACTGTAAATATGTCCATAGGAAATTGCATGTTTGCAACTGCTGCTTCCAATGTTACATAGTATCGTTCTGACAACAACAGATTCAGCATATGCTCAAATTGTTGGGATTGTGCTTCCACCCAACACACTGCTCTTTTCATTAAGGTTTGTCACCCGCAGTCAAAATTTCCAGACTTGTAACAAATTAACTCCTTTGATTTTCTGTCCACCACTGTTGTCGCACTGCATCGTTAACTATCGTAAGATACACAATAATTTAAGATACCGCCATGAATAAAAGTACGGCAGGTTTAAGTCAGGTGATCTTGCGGGCCATGCAGTTAGTCCGCCCTGACATACTGGATGTTTATTATTCACAAATTCTTTAACAAAGATGATAAGGCGGAGCACCAAAGTGCTTGATCTACACACATACATCTACGCTCTTGTCTGTGGTAGGTTATCTTCTGGTGGATGTGAAGTGTGCTGTGTAAAAGGTCATGATTAACTGCTTCTGTCAGCCTATGCGGGAAAATGTGAGAACGTACGAGTGTATCTCCCATTATGCCGACCCATACTTTTATTGAAAATCGTTACTGTTGTTGGCGACGGTATGATTCTAAGTGGACTGACATCTGAGCACCAATGTTCATTATGGATATTTGTGGTTCCTTCACAAGTAAAGCTTACTTCGGCTGTGAACAATGTGAGGGTAAGAGAAAAATGGTCTGCTGGCGCATTTCTGTATGCGCCACTGATAATGCTGTCCTCTTTTGTGGGTGTAGACCTTACACTGGCCACAGGAATAATGGCACAGGTTTTGATCACGTACGACAGACAGGCGAATGGCTAGTGTTCTGCGGTCATCCATGGGTCTGTATTCACGCTGTGGTGTTCGAACTCCCCTTCGTTTTCTTGTTCTGCTACGCGAATAAAACCTATCTTTTTCTCGAAGGCGCGAATCGACGATAGAAGTTTTTCTTCTGTCTGGTTTTCGGCGACCGGGAAACGCGTTCTGGTAAAAACTACGAACTCCATTGCCGTGCTCGGCCAGACGTCTTGCGCATGTCAGGGAACTCCGCAAATGCCTATTCACAGATTATATTTAGTGGAGAACAAAGACTGGACTCTGGGAGCAGCACTGGCACATCATACTATATGCCGCGCTGCATGATGTTCAAGCGTTAGAGGAGAGGGTCTCAGTGATGAAACCTTGCAATGCGGGTGTGATCATTACATTTGTTTGGGCGATTCCCTTTTCGGATTTGCCACATTCGGAAATGAAACGTCGAAAGTCCCATGTCTACGTGGATTTTTTTTGGTAGGTTATGTGTATAGAACACACCATTACACTGTGTCATGTATTTCAGAAGCACTCTGTATGTTAATATCGCACTACATATGAAGTGTTCTCTTGTTTCAGCGTATTTGTTTCTGATTAGACGTCCCACACACTGCGTTGCGCAATTCGTATATAAGGATATTTTCTGGGAGCTGTTCTGAAAACAGATATTTTGAGTGTCTGTAAAATAGTGATGTCCCTTGATAAATTCTAAAAACATTTTACGTAGGGAATAAAAACAAAAAATCTAATCAAATATACCTTCATACAAAGTGGCAAAACGGATTTATAGGTTTTATATTCGGAGGTTCTTTATATGGTAAAGAACAGAAACAAAGTTTAGCAGGTTTCTTTGATCCAATAGGAAATATTTTGTAGTTCGGACATCACAATGCTATTAGCTTTCTCAGTTGCGATCCTGGGCATCTGTAGGTGCTCCATTTACCCATAATTTCAATCTGTCAGATTAATCTATCTATACATATGTATAATATTTTGGTTTTTCCAATGAGACGAGGCAAAACACCATAAATAACTGACTAGATATTCGATATTTGATCTCCTGCTATTTAGCTTGTATTGAGCTCGGGCGTTTTTTTAATGGGCCTATAACATGAAGAGGACGTTGATGGAGTATGATAGTCCATATAGCATTGCTTGCATGTGAAGTTTCCTAATGATACCGACGAGCACTCTGCTTGTAATTTATCTCCGAGATATTCCTGGCGCGCTACAAATAGTGAACAATACATTTATTACTGCGGCATGACATGGAGGTAGTGAATTAACAAGTGATGCACCTGGAGATGGTATATACTGCAGGGACCTCTTGTGTGAGTTATGAACGAATTCTTTAACTGGAGCAGATACGGCACTAGAACTCATGTTTATTCCAAGGCAGAATGAAATAGGGTTGTGCACGTCTTTAACCTGAGACTGAATCTTATTCATAGTCTGTTGCTGCATGCCTCGATGCCGTCCAAATAAAGGAGCGGTGGTAATCGTGCGGGAGTGTGAGAAAGAATTGTGTATGTGAGGTGAGAATTGAGGGCAGTGGGTGAACGGAAAGTTTCATTTCAATGAAATTTATTTTCAAATTTGTGTGCGTGTAATTTAGAAACAAACATGAAACGTAATTTTTGATGATATTTTTAGAGTCTGAGGAACAGGGCTGTGAGGTGTCCTATTTTTATTAGTTTATTCAGTAAATGAACTATTAATAATAGTTCATGAATAAAAGCGAGAAATAAAACTGCCCTTGTTACTATTTATTCAAATATGAAAGCATAGAAGATAAGCAGATTTTTGGACTTGGAAGGAGGCGTTCGTGACATAACTTAAACTATTATATCGGAATTTTCTTGGAGGTACTGACGAAAACCACTGAAATTCTCAAGCATTATAGTCGATCTCAGGTCGTGATTAAAGTCGGCGACCTCCAGATAACTAATGCAGGAATAACGTTTGGTTGCACGCAAGGCGGAAATGAGAAAATCCCACGAAATTTTAGTTGGAAAATCTGTGGATATAGCTGCATTTTACTCCTCAACAAATGTGGATTTATTAGCTTATTTACAATGCAGATATACAGCAATCCTGATAATGTACGCAAATACGATTCTCTTGTTTAAAGAGGTTTGTTTATTTTTACTTACATTTCTCACTCGAGGTTACTGAAGAAGTCTTCTGGGATGGTACGCCGTGTCGTCTCGTAAATAATTACTGACGTTTCGGGGGATTTGTCACCTTCGTATTTAGGTTTAAGTAGCCCAAGATAGACTTTAACCTCCAATGTAACTGCATGACTACCTAACTCAAAAATACGTAGACAGCAATAAACTAATTAAGTGGTATAAGCTCAGTAATAAACTTGAAAGCAAAGTAATAATGTAATGAAGAATGGATTTATGAAAGAGCTGAATGCATTTTACAGGAATTTGCTTTACCATCTGACAGTTACTCGTATGCTCCCAGCTGTTCTCTTTCCACATTTTGCTGAACAGACAGACAGAAACATTCACTGAAAATACGACTTCATATATCATGTCAGAGTTGCGTCCACTTGATCGGCACGCCACCTGGCAATCAGGAATGGCTAGACCAAATTAAAATCCACAGGCTACGAAGCAAAAACTCCCTGAAAGTTTACTTGCAATCTGTCCATCATCATCATTCTTGGTAATAGCTGTCTTTCTGTTCTTCCTGACAACCTTCCTTCGTTTAAACGATTGGGAATTCCAACTTGTTTAAGTGATTACATGAAAGGTTCTCTGAATATTATCTAATTTAACTCACTTTCGAAAAGTAACTGGAATTGTTTTAATAACTCTCATAATAAGAAGTACATGTGTTGTAGTAAGTGAAAGTGAATTTTTACATTTTTCTCTTTATTGGTCCCAAACTTGATAGTTTTACGTTTCCTAACACTTAAAACTAAGGTTTCCTTGCGTGATTTGAGGTTTCCGCTGCCGCGATGTAGATAAGATCTCCGCTCTTCTGGGATATTATGCAGCGTTAAGTGGTAGTTCTGTACTGACGTTTCGGGACAACCTATCGGTTCCATCTTCAAGGTTCAAGAAGTCCAAGTCTTCTTGGTCTACTCATTAACCACGATAATAACCACATCTCAGCTACATAACGTGTGTCTGAACAGCGTTTTCAGATAGTAAAACCAGATCAGTTATTTGGTCGAAATTCATAATTTGCCGTAAAATAATGTCATGTGTCTTAGAAATCCCAACGAAACTTTCGATGGATTGTCACTCACAGTTCCATCTCGGATACAAAGTTAGATTTTTCCTTATGTTGACTAGAAATGAATAAAGCAAACACCACACCGTCTGTGTACAACATACGTATGCTGTTGCATGTTATGGAAGGCCCTCGTTAGCGCATTTGCACTTTTCTGTTCGTACAGTTTTTTGATTCATCCATGTGCCTAATTTCACGACTACATTTTCTGACTAGGCTTATCAGCTTCTTCGATATAACCAAAATGTTCCAAATTGTTGCTGTTTTTACAAGTGTTAACAAACTTATATCTTGTACACAGAGTTCATAGGTATTTGCCCCAAATACATTTCACATGTTCCGACATTTTTCGCAGTCACACCGAAAGCTAAATTAGATTTCGCTCGACATCCACATTATTTTTCCAAATTTTGCAAAGTATATCGACGTGACTAATTCCGTAAGAGTGTTTCGTCCCGAGAAGTTTATAGTCGCTTAGCTAATCAAGACATTCCCAATTTTACGGAACCCAAAATTTCATTACCCTACTCTGAGCCGGATATGAATTTCCGCGCTGTCATATCCTGTTTTTAAAGATCTTTAGTTGTGTCTTTTATGGTGCATGTGGGTCTCCCAAGCGATCTTTTCCTTCCGGGTTTTCCACACTCCGAGGTAAGTGGCTTTAGTGCCATTCTTATCTCGCACTGTCGGAATATAGACATTACAAACGCTAGGATGTTAAACTGCAAAAGATTGGCTGGTCTTTATGGTACGACATTAATACCAATTTTCATAAATATCCTTTATTTGTTTCGAGAGTTGTGAACAAACACACACAGTCATTAAAAGCAGTAATGACGGAACGGTTATTTTTTTGAAGATTGAGGAAAGGAAGATGTAAGTGGAGGTATATGAAGCCTTTGTGTTGAGATCACCCAGTTCGGAGCAATGCTGAAGGTATGCAGAAATCACGGTTTCTAATTTCATGTTATAGCTGCCTAGAGGAATATAAATCAAAGAGCTGGAGCGTGCTGCACAGTGCATGTTCATTAAGAATATCCGCGTGCTGAGGAATGACGAGCATAAATCTCACACTGCAACATCAGGACACAAGGCTCTACCTCCCTGTGCTAGTTGCCGAATTTCATTATACTGCCAAACCTGCACTGTCACGAAACTCCGTTGAGACAACTTTCCCTCGCAAGGTAAAATGAATCTCGGAAGTTAAAATGGCTTGTCGTTGAGAGGGAAGATACTGTGGTCAGCTGTATACTCGTACTTCGTTTGTGCTTACCCATGCTGCCCCTGTTGGACTTGCCACGTTTTTATACGAAACATTCTCTCGCTAACCGCGGGTATAAATTATGCACACTTCTATTGTGTATCCATTTTTTCCAGTCCGCGCTACCTAATTCCAAAAAAACCGCTGGTATTATGTTCACTATGCGTGAAAACGTCGGTGATGCAGGAGAGGGTGAACACAAAAACAACAAATACAAAAACACAACATGAAGAACAACGATAACAGTAGTAACAACAATAATATTTCGATTGTTTATTGTTAGTGTAAGGGCAAAACGGTCTTAAGGCCAATTAGAGAAACAGCAAAGAAACGTGAAAGAAAATACATAAGGTGAAAACCCACCAATTATAGCACATGGAAAAGAGATAATACGAGCGATTGCATCAGGCAACGAAGAGCGTGACTAATATTAGGATTGCTAAATTGAAAGTGATTAAGGTAACTTTTGACTGAATATGTCGGGAGATCAAATCAATTCAGTTCGGTTTATTAACTTGCACCCTCTGCAGCTCAAGGCGCATTAGAGGACCAGCACAAGCACACAGGCACAGCCAACTTTACAGCAAAAACATAATAATAAACGCCATGATAATCACACATTTAAACTGTCAATAATTTGTCATAAGTGTAAAATTGGGTTTGGTACTTTAAATATTTTAAGCCTCTGAGAAAGTAGTTATCTAAATGCTATATAACAGTTTGGTTCCTACTTCCGGGAGCCGGGGTAGCTCAGTCAGTTTAGTGACTAGGCTACGGTATGGACGCCCGAGGAGTCGTTGGGATGCCCGGGAGGGGCAAGAGATTTATCGCTTCTCCCCCGACTCTGGATCCCAACAACCTCCTATTCAGTGGGTAGCCGCAGAACATCCCCTAGGGATAAAGAGGCCGGGGAGTGAATCTGAACCACTCACCTTCTTCTAGTGCCGAGAACAAGAACGATGGGAGATATACGTATTTCCAATCCACGTTTTGCCTACATGGCGTGTACAGGGACATGTTTAACTTTTCCTTTCAGCTGTTACTTACAAAAAAACACAAAAGCGTCTGTTGTAAATTTTAAGCAGTAAATTTAGTTTGGCTAATCTCGTTTAGGAATTACCTGCTTTCAGTCTGGGATGTACTAAATGTGCTAAATCCTTAGGAGGGCAAATATCAAGTTCTTTAATGTTAAGAAAGGTTAAATGTTTCACTGGTGTGATAATCTGGCATGCACTGTTTGTAGACTTATTTTATGGGTTTTGTATGTTTGGTAAAAAAAAAGACAACTTAAACGCTGTCATAAGTATTCCCCACGAGGCCATGGTTCTGCTAACGGCGAATCCTTTTAGGAAAGCAAAAGCGTGTTGGTGAGGAATTTTTATATGTAATGCATGTATAAATGATAAATTTACCCCTTATGTTATATTCTATATTGCTTTCTAATTTTATCCATTTTAAATTAACTATATTGTTTACTGTATTAGATATATCAACATGTTGATAATTATATATATATCATGCAGACAAATGTACACTGTTTTATGTTATTTAACACAATTTTTATTAAATGCTGCCCAACATGTTTCTAGCCTATATAAGGCTCATCTTCAGGGGCTCTTTCGTTGAAATTACAACAGCTATATTATTGGTATATAAACTTCTTAAAATGCCTTTAGATGTAAATGTACGGTACAAGTAACGTAAAGTGATGATAATTCTTTAAGAAAGTGGACAATGGGATCTTTGTGGAACACTTAATATAGTGCCCTGTTTTAATGCCTTTATTAGTAAATTATAATAATAACAGAACAATAATACCAGACATAACAAGAAATTCTCCATGTTACGTCAACCATAATTTTCCCCTACGCCATATGGTATTCGAGGTGAATATTAAATTTCTGTGGTATTGGACATTTAGCAACAGGCAGTGTGTTCATATCGCATGAGAGTTCCTACTGACCATCGACTAAATACAGTAGATAGAAGGATTATCATGAGTAGTGCGAAGTGACCGTTGTGACGTACTTAAAGTTAAGGTAAAGGTCACGATATGCCTATGCAGGTCAAGAGGGTAGGCGGAGGTACAACTCCAACGCATTTGCAACCCGAGATTAGAAGGAGATGGGTGGTCACCACTTTCCGGCTGATTTACCCTCTGGAAGAACCCAGAATCCATTGAACAGAAGGCTGGGTGGGCCTTGAGGCCGATCTAGAAGGCACGGAATACCTCGCCCACACCGGGATTCGATCCCCGGACCGTTTAGCCCGTAGCGAGTCGCTATACCCCGACTGAGCTATCCCGACCCACTTACTTAATTATACTAGTCACATTATCTAAATATACAGCCTGGACAATAACACTAAAAATTTGTCTAATCGATGCAATTTCCGATTTTCGTACTGTACAATTACCGAACACAATTACTAATCGTTGCTGCTAAACTTTCTGGGTGACGAAGAGTTTCACAGTGGGAATTAATGTAAAATATATGGTAAATGCAGTGAGTTGCTTGACACACAGCAGTGGTATAATAGAGACAGTATGTGTAGTGCACCATGTTTGTCGTAACATGAAACCCATGGTGACATAAATCGTTATTTTAGATGGAATAAGAATTACTTTTTTATTTTGCATGTCTTGGGACATAGGACAATATTGGTGTATAAAAACGAACCAGATGTATTCATTACTTAATTGTTTTTGCGCAAATGAAAGGTAAACCAATACGGCTGCCCATATTCCATATATCCTCACAGTTTAAATTAGCCCCATGAAACTCGCTGCCTTTTCAATGATATCTTCAACATAAAATATCGCATCACATCCATTAATTATCAGATTATATCTGTATTGAAAGACCGTAATATGTGATTATCGCTTTGGAGCCTTTCCCGGACTGTTGATTGATCAATTCATTGATTATTCTGCTCTTAAAGGGCTCTTTATGCTACGTAAGCAATATAGCGTCGAATGATAGGACGGTTTTATAAATGTTGACTGGATGTGTGTGAGGAAAAGTGGCGTAATCTAATTTATATCTCATAATATTCATGGAGGGACTGACGGAGCTAACACACACTCCATTTAGTACAGAAATTCCTAGTATGAATATTTAAATCCAGGACCTTCATGTATGAATCAGGTATGCTGGCTAGTCAGTAGAGACCTACACGATGATGACGTAAATTATTACACCGCTTATTAACGTGTAATACATCCTGGTGATAGACTTAAAATGCTTTATTACATCCGGGGGTTTCTTCGTTTTAACATTTTCGTGTTTGAGGTGGTTCATCCGTTTGTTTATAAAATATTATCAATAAAAGACTAATTATACTTCAGTATTACACAATACATTACTCACAATAATCGTGTTCAAGTTCAGGAAATTTGTATTTGTGCACAATAAATTAACGCCATTATCACACTTCAGAATCTAATAGGTCTCATTAAAATTTAATCATTCAGTAATTTTTTTATACCAGTATTAAGTTTTTTTCCAAGGGTAAATAAACGCCAACTAGACTGTAACTAACAAAGACACATAGCAGATGCTAAGGACGCACCGCAGCCTTAAGGCTTATTGTGCAACCCTGTGATGAAGATGAAGAGAAAGATGATGTTTTTTCCATTTTTCCAAGTAATGGGGCACGGGTGGAATGAAATTGACAGGGAGAAACCGAAGTACTCGGGTAAAAACCTGTCCCAGTGCCACTTTGTCCACCACAAATCCCACATGGACCGACCCGTGATTGAACCCGGGCCTCCGCGGTGAGAGGCCGGCGACTAACCGCCTGAGCCATGGCACGGCCCTGCCGTCATGATTTACTGGATGAAAAGATAATGCTGTTTATGTCGAATCTGAAATTTATATATTCGTATTTGTCCAGATACATTAAGAAATTTACACGGGCGAAACTTGAATTGCGGATGGGTAAGACTAGCAACTCCTATATTCTTGCTCCTCCTCCCCATGAAGATGTAATTACAGTTCGAGGAAGTCTGTGGCACACAATACCAGAGGGAGACATTATGAATATATATATATACATACAGATTCTTGCGCACAATGCAGTCCGCTATAAGATATGTTTCTAAGAGAGTCTCTGCGACCAGGTGAATAATAATCCTATCCTCAGTTGATAGGCTGCATGTCTGTGCTGCTTTTGCCTGCTGAACTTGAGGACGGTGGCATGGCAAAGTTTTAATGAAAATTGTAGCTATGCTCTTCACTTTAAGGAAACAGACACTCTGCATGCACAGTATTGCGAATGTGCGCGGGATGTAGAAGTCGAAAAGTTAAGTACGGAGATTTATTCAGGGGAAAAGGTGGCTCTTTAGCCGTTTAATCGAATTTAGAAGAATAGAAATTTATGTTCTGTTTGTCCAAATTGCAGGACCCGAAGAAGTTTTACCACCGATGTTTTTCAAAAATGCATAGTGAAGATAGTCCGGAAGAAAATTGTGAGACGCTTTTCATATATTTTAAGAGCAACGGTGAAGCGGAAAGTTGTGGCCAATAAACATAAAGTTCACAGACTGTTTTCGTTAAATACTTCTAAAGATTTTTATGGTCTAAACAAACAGTTCTCTAACTTAAAGGTTCTGAGAAGTTTCTGTAATACCATATCGATTCAAGGGATGCCAAAAAATGTAACTGATCTCGCGACGTAACTCAGAATTGTGAACACTGAAGTCTTATGCGATTTGAGAATCTCATGGCAGGCAAGGAATGAATCTTACTGGCTTCTGGGATATGCTGTCATGTAGTCTGTTGAGAAGCTGTCAATGTTTCAGCAGAAACTTCTGCTTCACTCTTTGTGGTAGATAATTGAGGGAAGTCTTTTCCCTACGAAACATGGCTGATTAATATCAGAATGAATGGAACAGCAGCCAAGGAGACAGTAATGTTCACATGTCATTATTTGTTTTGGGTTGAAGAGCAGCGACACGAGTTAGTATTAAAATTTTCTATAGGCTTCTTAAGGGAGGAAACGTTGGTTTAAACTTGTATGGTATAAGGCCGAGTGACCACTTTTTGTGAACTGATATGATAATGTAACCAGCAAAGTACATAGTTTTTATATTACAAATAAATGTATTTTTCAATTTCTACATGTTTCGGCCTTATCGGCCGCTTTTAGGGAACCACAATAGATACAAGATACTAGAGACATTTAGTGTGCAGATCTCGTTTACGTGCGTGCTCATGTTAATCATAAACACAGAATATATCTTGTTCACATATGCAAATGTCCTGAGTTCAGTTGACATCTTATATTATGCTGTATTACAAAAACATTCTTATGAAGTTTGGGTCTCATAAATAAAACATTATTTATTGAACAGCTGAGAAATCTGCACTAAAAGTCAATAATTTTTTAGTTGCCAGGAGAAACGAATCCACAGGTGCGTGAATCAGCGGTTTTATGTGGCTAGTAGCGACACAAATAAGTGTAATAAAGCAACGGGCATTACAAAAAGTACACCTGAAACTGGACACAGAAAAGCAAGAAGGATTAGAAAAATAGAGATTTCATTTAAGATTAAACGACTACGATATGGAAGAAAGGTTTGGAGACGTCGACTACTTGGCGCGGCGCTCTGCCTTTGTCGTTCACTTCGAGAGCGAAAGAGTGTAGTTACTTGAGCCTGAAGAAGGTTGTGAAGGAAGCGTTTGGTGCTGGAAGGCGTAACGTAAGAATGGGATTCAGGACGATTGTTGAGTTTCTTACTGCAATATTTGAGGTTCTCACTGCGTGTCGCTGAATACTCGAGCCCTTTACTGGAACACAGCGTAACATCCCGGAATATCCACGCTTTTTGTGAGGACAAAGTGCAACTTATCAGAATATTCAAGCCTTCTGTGGGGACATAGAATAATATCCCAGAAGATTTAAACCTTTTGTTGGGACACAGATTAACATCCCAGAAGATCCAAGCCTTCTATGAGGACAAAGTGTAACATATCAGAAGATTCAAACCTTGTGTGGGGACACAGAATAATATCCCAGAAGGTTTAAGCCTTTTGTTGGGACACAGAGTAACATCCCAGAAGGTCCAAGCCTTCTGTGAGGACAAAGTTTAACATATCAGAAGATTTAAGCCTTGTGTGGTGACACAGAAGAATATCCCAGAAGATTGAAGTCTTTTGTTGGGACACAGAGTAACATACCAGAAGATTAAACCCTTCTCTGAGGACACAGCGTAATATATCAGACGATTCAAACCTTCTGTGAGGGCACAGCGTAACATCCCAGAAGATTAAACCCTTCTCTGAGGACACAGCGTAACATATCAGACGATTCAAACCTTCTGTGAGGGCACAGCGTAACATCCCAGAAGATTTTACGTTCTCACAACGTGTCGCTAAATCTTCAAGCCTTATTTGAGGACAGAGCATAACATCTCAGACATTTTTCTCTGTGATACAATGTGTCACTCATCCTGTGTTGGTTTTTATGCGTTCTTAGCACGAAAAGAATAAAACTGAGAAGCAGTGATGACGTTTTGTGTCGCCTCGGTTCTTCCCCCGTCCGTCTATATCCTTCCCTCTGTTAACATGGACTTTACGTCTCCAAAACTCCTAACATAACAAGATTTTTGATAAATTTTAGTGTTGCATAACGTCAATGGAAGGTGACATACGAGTTCAGTTTCGGTCCATGGCATTCAAATAAAAACCTGAATTCTCATAAAATTCAAATTAAATTTTTACCAGCTTTATTATAAATAGATCACTGGAGGAAAATGCATTTGTATTTGCTGATAAAAACTACAGAGATATTCCAAGGGACACAGCTTCTATTTTTATCATTGATATAAAACCCATTAGAATTGCAATGGGATAAATTAAATATTAACATCTCTACCTATTATTTCAACAGACTTTCACATACAGATAACCTTTTGTAGGCAAAGGTCAAGGCTGCAAAGCCGATCGAATCATATTATCTGTCTACTACTTACTAAGGACAGAGTGCCTATGGTAATCCCCTGCATCCTGTCTTAAGATTCCATAACATAACATTTACTTTCTACATGGGAACAGAATAAGAATTTAAAAGCGTAGACATATATATCGGTATTATAAATATTAAAAAAATAAAAACTTATGAATTACGACATCGTAGTTTTAAGGATTTTTATTCTTGACATATTTTGTCAAGTAAAGTTTAGGAGATGAATATCCTGTAAAAATAATTTTTGAATAACCCGTAGGATTACATTAAACTTTCTTTGTATGTCTGGCCCACCCAGTAGGTTGTTAACTAAAGGGTAGAATGTGGAAAGGAAGACTGGCCGTAGGGATGGCCGTGGTTTGGGGAACATTCACATTCGATAGAGCCGTCCCTGCCAGACCGCGGTAGTTGACACAGAGCCGCAATGTGACGCCGGTCAGATTAACGTGCCTGTTTACGATGTAATGGCAGTTAGTACACACGGCTGTGTCTGTGACCTATCTGCCCCAGGTTCATGTCAGTAAATGCCTCTGCCTTTGCTTTCCTGCCCCAGAGACTTTATTCGACCCATTGTTCAAAATAGGGCGAACAATTCATTATTTCATTCGTCCTAGGTTTATAAGATTTTAATGAAGGATTTCCAAAAAGCTTAATGCAAAGATGGCTGTTTACTCCCATTTCTTCTTCCCTAGTTTCAAGAGCTATTTCGAGGTTAATTGAATTGATTTTTCCCTCCGTTTCTTTGTCTGCGTTTGTCTTGTCTTCGTATTGGATTATATACATATGAGACTTCCACAGGAATTTCTTTGAGGTAATTCTTTTAACTCCTTTTACATTTCTTTTGATACTGCTCGAATTTGCCTGTCGCATTCTTTTGTGATCATTCCTGCATATCCTCCCTTCCTACTCCATATCTCAATGCAATTCCAAACACTGAACTTTAACTCCTGCGAGTTTTTGATTTTGTAAGAACAGGATTTTTATTCGTATTTTTTAAAAAACCCTATCAAATTAATAGATTTCTTGTTAATTTTCTAGATCAAAGCCTCTTAATTTTTGCATCTCAAATATCTGCATGCTGTGTTTGATATTTTATCGTCAAGAATGCTATGAATTTCGTATTTGCGGATACCTGGTACACTGAATATTCCATTAGGAAATATTCGTGATATCTCACCACTTCGCAAGATACGTCAATATGATTTTATTCAGAAAGCGTTCTATCGAGGATCTTCTCTCTCCTCCGTGTGAAGTATAGTTCTGATAAGCACACGTGTATTTAATTTCTGTGACACCTGTCCCTCAACTGGTGTTTCTCTGACTGCGCTCTTTCTCGAATTCTACTTAGCTTTATTTATGTTTTCATTATCTCTTACTTTCGTGGTATTTAGTGGTGTGGCCTGTCGATTGATGAGGAAGGGATATGAGTGATTGAGTTTGGTAACTGCAGAAATGGAGGTGACATGGATGTTTTACGAAGTAAACAGATGAATGTACGTATAACGTAACGTTGAGGCCGCCTAACAATTGTTGCCGCGGAAAAGCAATAAGTATTACAGAGTCTGAGTGTGTCTGTTGCCTTAGTTATCCAGAATACAATGCGCAAGCGCTGTGTTGTCTCCCTGTGGCCAATCTGGCTTTTATATATTTCCACATTAACTCATAAACGGCACGATTATTTTAAAAACGTAACTGAACATAAAATATATGTTTTTATTTTATCTGCAACTTTTGTCCCAAAATATTTCTAATTCTAAAAAGAATTCAGCGAGATTATATTGTAAATGTACATGGGTCGTCATGTAAAGTGCCCGTTATTCTTGTCAGATTTTAATTAAGCGTGAATTTTCTCGACAGATTTTCGAAAAATCCTCAAATATCAAATTTCATAAAAATCCGCAGAGTGGGACCCGAGTTCTATGCTGACGGATAGACAGACGGGCAGTTGGAAGGACATATAGACCTGACGAAGGTAATAGTAAGTTTTCGCAATTTTGCGAACGCGCCTGAAACGGACAAATAAAGTCGCCCTGCCAAAGACATTAATTATACATGATGGAGAAGAAGAAGGAAGCGCCACAAAATACACCTACATAACTAAAGTTGTAAAAGTAGGCCTATATACTGTGAACGTCATAGTGCACTGCTGATAAGAACAGTTCTAACAAGAACTAGGTTTCTGGCTGTTAAGTGCGTCAAAGTCAAAGGACCCTTTCTTACGTCTTCTCAGATCAAAGAGAAGGTACCGCATATTGAGGAACAAAATCCTATTACTCATGTAGAGTGCTTTGCTCAACCTACAGGCTTGATTATATTTATTTTTATGCTTAAAAGTCTCAAGCTATGAATATGGATTTAATTTTAAAATCTCTCATTAATATGTTACGTTTTGCACGCCAAGTCAACAGCAGCCTTCAAATACACATCATACAGTTTTACGAACGTAGATTCTAACATTTCTGTGAAGGCAGCTGAACCAATTTGAAACACATTAGACCTATGTTAAAGCCGAGAAGAACTGAGCCAATATTTGCTCTCATATTCGCTGCGTGAATGTATAGGAAGAGAGATGTTCTTAATTCACAGAGGAGAAACGAGGTACATGTTGAATATATTTACATGAGTGCAATGCTAAATAAGCTTACGTCAAAAGAAAGTTGTTAAACAAGAGGCAAATAGCGTCATACCTACAAACGGTGTTTTACAATTTCGCTATCTGTAACCATTTACACATGACAGAATTTTTAGGGTTTCCTGAATAATATTAAGTAAAAGAAAAGTTTTTCTTATGTATATGAACATTGGTATTCAAATACAGGCCGGTGCATAGTTGCTGTTTACATATACATCTACATTATGCGTACTGGCAGGTGAGAAATGTGCGTGGCACATCTATTGGGAACGTAATACTTGAGACACCTAGACGTGATGCTAGGATAATATTCAGATTGATTTCAGAGGAATGGTTTGTTACGTTGTATACTAGATTGAATTAACGGAATATATGGTCTATTGAGGGATTTTGTGAGGAAGCAAATGAGAATACAGATTTGTGAAAGAAATAGTTTCTTCGCTAGATATGAAAGGAATAAGTTTTGAAGAAATTCCCTGAAGCTTGCACTTTGTTACCCACAGAAACAAATTTGAATTGATTAGGACTAAACTTCCCAAACGTAAAGAGTTTAAGTCTTATTAATCGGAAGTAAATTTGGACTGAAGAAGCAGGTTTGATGAGCAGGAACATTTTGCTTTGGAAGTCACACATTGCACCCGTTGAAGCCTGGGATAAATTTATGAGGCAGACACTGAAAATCATAAGCCTGCAATTCTCTGTAAAATGCTGCCTCCATCTCCATCCTTCTTTCGACATATTTCTTAAGAATATTGTAATTTACTCTAACGCAGAACTATTTATGTAATTTCTCCCTTGCTGCACATTCGTAACACTAATAATATAGTAACATTGTAACGTTACTAAACATACGTGCTCATAGTTGCAAGTAGCTTGGAAGTTGCGATAGCCTTGGATGTTAAGGTTGCTGTCTTACGAAATTCGACGCTGTGTAACTTAATATGTAGGTACCGACGTTTCAGAAGAGCTTCCTGTCTGCCTTTCAACTAGAGAGGATTTCGTAGGGAAATGTTTATATTTAAATAGCTAAGTAAATAAACTAATCTCTCTAAAAATTCGATAATTGCTCTATTGATCAAGTAATTATACTCTCTTATAAGACCACAATTTCTCTGTCAGTTTTACAAAACCCTCCATTTGCCATATGTTGAGACAGTAAACTCCAGGTCACATATAACAGTTTCTGCAACCTCTGGTTTACTATTACTTTCCCATTTGAAAAACTGTTTTCTTCACTTAATAATTTGCAAATTAATACACTTATTTATCATTTCTTCCGTGAGTACTACATGACTCGAACATCTGATTCTACTTCATTTAATGAACCTAACAAAAAAAGGGGAATCGTTTTAATTACGAAGTTCTTACTCCTTTTATTTCCCCAGTCTGATTATAAACATTTAACATTGCCCAAAACGAAGGTTGGGAGCCAAACTGCAGCTTGGATACTGAAATTCGGTGAGATGTAATTATCTTGTATGTCACAGTATGAGATTCTCATAAAGGCAATGTGAATCTCGAGGCAACCATCCCCAGTACAGATAATGATAGATCAAAAACTGCTGGGAAATGTGGAATACTTCAAGTGTTTGGACAGCATGAAAACAAATGCGAGATATGCACGTGGATATATATCCAGGATTGTCATGACAAGAGCAGCATTCAACAAGAATACTCTTTTCAACAGCAAATTGAGTTTACATTTAAGGAAGGAACAAGTGAAACGCCACTTTTGGAGCATAGCTTTGTATGGTGCTGAAACTTGGACACTTCGGAAAGTAAATCAGAAATACCTTGAAAGTTTTGAGATTTGGTGCTGGAGAAGGATGGAGAAGGTCAGTTAGACACATCCTGTGGGAACTGAAGAAGTATTACACAGAGTTACGGAGACGAATATCCTACACATAACAAAAACGAGGAAGGCTAACTAGATTGGTTACATCTCCGTAGGAACTACCTTCTAAAGGAAAGATAGAGGGCAGGATAGAAGTGACGGGAAGACGAGGAGGAAGACGTAAACAGCTACTGGATGACCTTAACGAAACTAGAGAATTCTGGAAATTGAAAGAGAAAGCACTAGATCGCAAGAACTCGCTTTGCAAGAGACTATGGACCTGTCGTAAGATAGACTCAGAAACGAATGAATGTCACAGTACGCAAAACTTGGCTTCAGCCGTCCCTGGTGGTCAAGGTACATGGCTGCACATATTTATGACATTCGGCGTTTCCTCATTATTTTATAGTGAGAAGTTGTACATATGTTAGTGGGCAGGTAGAAACAAGAATAACTTCGAACGCAGTGTTAGAAGGACGAAGAAATAATGAGGGTGGTGAAGGCGCTGAATGCCAAATGGGGATACGATAATGGGGTTTGTGTGTACTGAGAGGAGAAAATTCGTTTCACGTTCACGACTATGTAGGAGGGAAGTCAGAATTTGCACTTTGGTAAATACGTTGTATTCGCTTTATTTTATGTTGTCTTTCTTACAACTGCTGTCGATTAATACAGACAGTTTCAACAAGTACAAATAATAATAGGTCACTGTTTCCCCGCCGTATCTAAAGGTAATATAAAGCTACAAAAAACTACAATATTAACATTTTTAGTTTAGTCTTTGACACTTTGGGAGAAAGCATTTGTAATGCTAAATAACGATGTGCTAAGGGACATATTTGGGTCTCATTCATTCTGTAGTCTGTCTTACGACAGGTCCGTAGCCTCTTCCAAAGCGAGATCTCCATTGACAACGATCTAGTGCTTCCTCTTTCAATTTCCAGTATCCTCTCTTTTCCTTAAGGTAATCCAGTAGCTGCTTACGTCTTCTCCCTCGTCTTCCCGTCATTTCTATCCTTCCTTGTAATTTTCCTTCAATCACGTGTTTCAGAAGGAAGTTTCTACGGAAGATGTGACAAATATTTGGGTCTAAGGCACTGAAAATAATAGGAGAATGGCTGTAACTACACTGTACCAAAGACTTTTATTTCTAATGGCGCAACAGCCTAACCGCCTCATGGATGAGGTCCTTAGAACACACACAGACACACACACACCTGTAGGACTCCTCTGAACGAATGATCAGATCGTCGCAGAGGTCGCTGCATACACAACACACAACAAATCCAAAGGACAAACATCCCTGCCCCCAGCTGGATTCTAACCCGCGATCCCAGCAATCGAGAGGCCGCAGACCTACGCCTTAGACCGCACGGCCACCGGGTTCGTTACCAAAGAGAATACAATATTTATATTAGGAAATTTGATTAGCAGTACCTGTAGAACTTTTGGGTACAAATGAACTGCGTTTAGAACTTAGTAACGTAATGTAAGTGGAGGCCTAGGTGAATATGGAAGGATAATATTAAAAATAATTTTACAGAAATATATTTTGAGGTTAAGGATTATATTTAACGGAATCAAGATAACTTTGAAGTTTGAGAGACCACCTCTTTTTGGCTATCTGCTGCTGCTTATGATCTTATTTTTACTGTCATAAATATTTAGATGTCGTGATTTTAATCATGTTGATTTCCCTGCTTTATAAATTTTAGGGCCTCTTACAGCTGAGGGTAAACTGAGCTGTAACGGTTGTAATAAGTTAACTTTATTCTTCTCAAGGTTTCCAAAATTTCTTCCGCCGACGACGCCATGAAATAACATTTCATATCCCGAGTCACACCTATGCATGAAAACGTTAACAGGCCAGAAACAAAGGCAGTTGGTAGTGCACTTAGTTTATTCCAGTGTTGCCAATTGTCAGACAAAAATGCCCACAATATGTTTAGGAATATTTGGAATTTTTCGCGGCATTTCAAAAAGTTTATTTATTTTTTCAGGACTTTTTTGCGCAACCCCTCAAGATATTCTGCGGAATACGGGGCTTTCACGAAACTGTGGTTGGGAAACTGCCCCTCTGCAAGGGCTATATGTTATTTTTCTTTGGGCCCTGCACATTAGGAGAAGATTACAGAAAAAGAGGGAGGAACGAAAATTCCACCAGCATTTTTCTGTCACAGAATTGCAGTCTGTGATACATTTTTTAACCGTACGAACTGTAAAGATCGAAGGCAATAGAGTGACAGATTTATACGTGAAGCAGTGACACGAACAATGGAGTCAGTAGGGGGAAGGGCGATAAGTGCATTACCTCAGAGCATTAGAAATGCCCATTGATCCAATAACTAGGCACACGACGCTTAACAGCTCTTCTACTGTTAAGGGAGACAAAAATGATTTGAACGAAAGGGTAACACACGTGGGGAAATGAGAAATGTACACATTTGTTTTTATGTGAAAATTTACTGTGAATTGGAGAACAGGAAACTAGAGGAGTGAATTTAAAAACAACATTGAAATGGACTATAGAAATATGTGTGTAAAGGTGTGGACTGGATCTCTTCGGATCAGAGGCAGATCTGTGGTAGGGATTTTATGAAAATGGCAATAAACCGTCGGGCTTTATAAAACTAAATTTTTGTGGCTGTTTCATTAACTACAAGCTTTCCAATGAATCCTCTCCATCTGTACGAGCCGAATTTGGGTCAGCCTGTGAATGGTAATTTATAAAATGATTCTGCTTTACCGCAGATGGAAAGTTTTTAATTGCTTCACCGATGCAGACAAGACGGTTCTTGTCTGAAGGAATTTATATGCACGCATATATTACTAAATACTGTACTTTAAATTATAAGCCTATGTTTAAAATTTCGGTCGATTTCTGTCAAGCCATCCGACAGCCACATCGATATAAGCTTGAAGGAAAGACATTTTTATTGAATCGGTGACTGCGTGAAAGTAAAAAAATCACACACCACGTGATATTAGCCTATCCGACACCTACACAGATACGAGTAATATTGTTTATGATGGAAGACCCCTTATAAATTCTTCTGTAAGATGACATTAGTGAAAATTCATACTTACCCTTTTCGACAGCAGTCGATTTTTCTCATGTAGACTCACAGGGTAAATGGAGAAGATTGCATAATGCTGAGTTCCGTGACCTGTGCTACGCAACAAGTATTTTTTGTGTCTGAAAATCAAGAAGAATGAGATGGATAGGGCATGTGGAACGTTTGGGGGAGAGGAGGGGTTTATGCAGGATTTTGGCTTTGCATGCTGGATAGCTAAGGCTAAAAGCACACACTCAGAATAGGTAACACTTATTGCTTTTCCACAGCGACAATGGTTACGCGAACGCGCCTCAGTGTTACGTTATACGTACATTGACTGTCTAGTTGTAAGTGTTGCCGTAAAACATTTTATGAGATCAGGGGGGAATTAAATATTACGTAGCTGTAAGTATTAATTATTGTGAGCGTGTGTCTTTGTTCTTTCCTTAGTTATACGGCATGCCAATCGCATCTTTTCTGCACCACATTTTATTGTCATCTGTGGCCTGTCTGGCTGTATCACATTTTTCCACATTATCTCATAAACGGCAAGATTTTCGGGAAAAAGTTATCGAACATAAAATGCGTGTTTCGATTTTCTCTAAAATTCAACGAGATATCATAAATGTACCTAGGTATTCATGTAAAGTACCCGTTATTCTTGTCAGATTATAATGGAACTTGAATTTTCGCGACAGATTTTCGGAAAGTACTCAAACATTAAACTTCATGAAAATCCATTCAGTGGGGGCCGAGTTGTTCCTTGCAGACGGACCGGACAGACAGACAGACAGACAAACAGATATGACGAAGTTAAAAGTCGCTTTTCGCAATTTTGTGAAGGCGCCTAAAAACGGGACATTGTATCTTTAACTTCATTTAATAAGTTATGCTATTTTAGTTATCCTTTTCCCATCTCTGTTCATATCGCACTTCTCACACCCGTTTTTAAAAGAGGTACCATAACTGTGTCAACATTTTAAATGTGTTTGTCAGCTGGTCTTACTTCTTAATGAACTCTTACTAAGACTTCGAAAGGTAAGCAGTTATTAGCAGGATCCTTAACATAGCCGTATGGTGCACTGCAGCAGAGATATTCACGTGGATTCTCTGCTCTGTTTATAATATTCCATTCAGAGCTGACTTTCAGCCAGTAACATCTTACTGGCCGATCCCAGTGGCCGCGCGGTCTAAGACGTGGATCTGCGGCCGCTCGCTTGCTGGAATTGCGGGTTCGAATACCGCCAGGGACATTGGTGTCTCTCTTTCTTGTGAGTGTTGTGTGTTGTCAGGTAGAGGTCTATGCGAAGGACCGATCACTCATTCAGAGGAGTTGTACCGAGTGTGGTGTGTCTGAGTGAGATCGTGAAGACTGGACAATGAGGAGGCCCTGACCCACTAGGGGCTGTCGAGCGATGGGGAGAAAGACTATATTATTGAGTAATACGGTTTATAGACTTCGTGTTGTAGTACTCAGTGATGCCACTGTCATCGAAACGTCTCCTGATACATTTATACCACAAATTACTTTTACGTTGTAAGAATCTGTATGAATTTGTTAAAAGGTTTTGAACTACATTTTAAATTTATTCCTGTGTTTTGCTTTAGTGTTGAGGGCATTTTTACAATTTACGAGCTGGTTAATTCAAGGAGGCTGGAGTTCAAACTCCCGTAAACTTTTAACTGGGCTGCCACGTACAAAACGTTGTTGGCTGTTTTCGTTCTTGTTTTATAAAACTGGAGTTGATTGATGGCGCTTTACAATCCGTTCTCTCCCATTCTTTATCAGTTTGTTTAAACATAGTCTGCATTTATATTCGCGTCGAACGCCGTAGAGTAGCAAATGCGATACGGTGGAACGTGCATCAGGGCCCAAAGGCTAATTCAGGATTCGACAAGCTACGAGTAAATTGCAATACTGCAGGGTTTTTCCTTAATCACGACAGAAAATGTGTAGTCTTCAATTTTGTCCCTTCCCTGCGTATTTCCACGTATATCAATATTTTATCGTATATGTATTTCAAACGTTGATTCCCTTCTCTTATAAACAAGAGATGCGCCTCTATACCTCAGGCTGAGCAACCTTGGTTCGATTTCCGTGAAGTGCAGAGATTTATCTTCTCGTGTCATGTCATGATTGCCTTTTGGGTGCACCTGCTCTCCCCTGTAATGTATAAGTTCTCTGCTTTAGCACGGGATAACGTGATCACTCACCTCTGTCTGAAAGTGCTGAGGTTAAGAATGCATTGACCTCCGCCCCTAGAGACGCCTTGATGGTGCGGTGTTTAGGCAGAACAGTAATTTCACAATTTACCCTTTTAAAAACAAGTCTAGAAGAAGGGCAGGCTCTTGGGCGCAGACAGAGTTGCTTGGTTTATTATGAGTTAATAGAAAGTGTCCCTTTTATCTTGTCCCTGAGCCCGGCAGTTGTCGGGATATATTCCGGCGAATGCAAGAGTTTATATACGACAAAGCTCCGTGCTGAGGGACACGATAAATTAGACGTCCTATTTTACCACGACATAGGTTTCAGTCCTTAAGAAGTTAAAGAGTCGCTCAGTAAGGTAAATATTAGCCCATTTTGGAAACCGAAATTTAATGACTGTGTTGACAGGAGCTACCTGTTAATATTTTGTATGTATTTCTGAATTTTCCCCAATGCTGCTACATGCAATGCGAGCCTTTTTATTTTTGATTTATCACTTAGATATTGATGAATAATAAAAATTTCAGGCCGATGTTCGATTGTATGACCTGGGGAAATGAACATAAAACCTAGTCCACAACTATCTTTGTACCATGGAAGTCCATATACTCGTAGTATTGCGGCGAAAAAGTGGCTATGGAAAATTTTCTCCTTCTAGCAATTCAGTGTTATTTGTCATTCCATTAATGCTACATATACATTCACATGTCATCGAAGATATTGCAATAGATCCACGAGCTGCCGTGCTTCCTATGGACGTGCCGCACCTCAAGAATGTAAAGAACCATTTTTAGGAAGGTCATGTGAATAATTTGAAGGCGAACTGGTAGGCCACTCCTAGTTGATGTAACATAAAGGAGCTAAAGTTAGACTTATGCCATTTTTGTCTTCCTCGACCTTGTCGTTGTCATAACATTGCTTGAAGATATAAATAATGTCTTTTTATTAGGCGCTTTTGGAAAATTCCGAAAAGACTATTAGCTTCGTCATGTCTGTCTGTCTGTCTGTCCGTCTCTCTACCTCTGTCCGTCCATTCGTCCGCATGGAACAATACCGCTTCCCCTGGACGGATCTTCATTAAATTTGGTATTTGAACATTTTTCGAAAATGTATCGAGAAAATTTATGTTTAATTAAAATCTGACACGAATAACGGTTACTTTACGTGAATGCCTGTGTATATTATGATAATATCTCGCTGAATTATTCTTAGAGTGAAAAATGTTTCGGACAAAATTGTAGAGAAAATCAAACACATTTTATGCTCAGTAAATTGTCCCCCAAAGTCCTGACCTTTATGAGATAATGTGGAAAATATGGTACAGCCAGACAAGCCACAGATGACAATATAATACGGCGCATGCGCTTTGCATGCTGGGTGGCTAAGGCTACAGGTGCGAAGTCGGAATATGTAATACTTACTGCTTTTCCACGGCAACAGTGGTTATGCGAACGCGTCCCAATGTTACGTTTATTTCTGCATTGCCTGTCTTGTTTCAATTATCTTCAAAACTTTGAGTCACTGTTCATTATTTTTCAACGTTGTTAGACTTTAGGCTTGCGAGCTAAATGTACTATTCAGAGTTCCAGAGTAACGAATTTCTTTGTCGCCAGTGTATTTACTGCACAGGGTATACAGAGGCTTAATGCTGACGGGACTAATGTCTGATGTCAGTTTTTCTGCGAGGTAAAGTCACTGCTTATAAGATATGAAACTGAGGAACATAAGGTTATTCAACTGATGAGAATTTCAAATTCTGTCATTATTCTGTTCTCATACAGAAGGCATTCGTGTACTTCCGGATATATATACACTAAGTGGCTGTGATGGCAGCAAACAGCTGAGGGAGGTTTACAAATCAACAGTGACTGTAGAAAATACAGAGATTTCGTAGTTGACAGAGTATAAATTTGTGGTATATATGTAACATTAAATTAGTGGATGAGTGCTCTATGGGAAAAGTAACTTCGAGATGGAATTCTTTTTTCCTTCCCAGAGACTGAGATTATTAAAAGAAAAAAATTGTAGAGTACGTGTCCGTGTTGTATTTTTGAAACTATTTATAACACTGTACACGGACAGATTAAGAAATATGCGTAAGAAAAAGTGGAGAGTAGAGTGGTACTGTTGGAATAAAGGTGGTAAGAATTTATGAAGCGTCTGTCAAAGACCGACTTCTACAAATGATAAAGTTATCACTAAAAGAAATATGTCTGTCTTTTACATTGCAGAGTGATGTACGGTTTTGCTGTGCAAGCTTGTATTTGACAATTCGCCGTTGAAGTTACATTGGCCTTTGTGTTACTGGTTATAATATTTCCTTGCCTGTGCTACTTCTCCTCGCTTAAGAAAACCATTTGTTGTGAGAGAACAGAAGAAGAACGCTATTCACTTGTTCCAGCAGTTGTACATTGGGTTTGAATTTCGCGCCATGCGTAGATGTAGTTCAGAATTTTCTTTGTTATTTTATCCTCTACAAGTAAAAAAACTTGCGATGATCCAAAAGTGTTCAAGGAGTGTTAACAAAATTTAAGGCCTTTAGATTTTTCGTAATTTTTTTTATGAATTCGAGGAGGCCTCATGACCTAATGTTATACACAGTAGAATGTCAGTAGCTCGAGGTGAACGTGACAGCGGTTGCCTCGATTACGAAAAAGTTTTGACTGCACGGGTTACGACAATTTATAACACATTACGTATATAGTGTGATATACACATTCTATCAATACGTACAATGAATATAAAATTTTATTAGAATATCAGTGCTTAAAATAGAATAACTGTAAGATAATAATAGAATATACGCTATTAAGTTACGGTGTGAAGAATTCAAAACCTTCCCCTCTCATTTAACATGCAAAAAAGTATTTAAGGCTAGTTTGCCGTTGAAAGACAAGAATACGCAAGGCAAACAGCTACACGGAAGGGCAGTAATGCCTGAAAGACACGCGTACACATTTAGATGACGCACTTCAGGTGAATTCTGTACCAGCATAGGAACGACCTTGACTACATCGCATCGGCTCGGACAAAACTGAATCTCGAACAATCGGGACTCGGAGAATTGAGACTGCAATATATATATGTGTACACATGAAGAATAAGGTTATTGTCTATCTTTGTAGAATATGGTTGATTTTCTTGACACAAAATACCCTTTTTATTGTATTTGGAGATTATATTTGTGTGAAATTTTTCTGTGTGCTACCAGCGCGAGACATTAGAAAAGCCGTGGTATTAGTTTATATGCCGGCTTTTTTTTTCGTAATTTTGTTACCTTAAATTCTCGATAATTCGAACTCAATTCTCAATGGAACTCACAACATTCACTCTGGATCTGACGTAGTTGATCTGTAGTTTCTAACACACAATGTTCTCTGCTTCCGTTCTATATAAACATGAAATTATATCTGTAGCTTTTGTTGTGTCGTAGTTTTGTGCCTCTGGCATTGACAATGTACATAAAACCTATCATCCCGAGTTTCGGTAATTTGAATAATTCTGAATAACACAGTTGTTGATCTAAATATGGTTTTATGTTACTGAACTATTTTTTGCTGTGAATGTTATTTTATACGTTAATAGGGTGTAATGCAGACAAAAGTGGATGGTGGTTAGAGGACATCAGTGTTCTGATTTTCAGCAACGGAAAAGAGAATGATTCAGCCAATAACCAGGGAGTTAAATGTGAATATTGCTAAAATTGAAGCTTACATATTCTGCGATGTGGTGTCTTGTAGTTTGGCAGATAGGTACTAAAGTTTTCGAGAACCTCAGGGTAGAAATGTAAGCCGAGTGCTAAGCAGTTACTTATCTCACAAGAATAGCTATATTATTTTTATTATTATTGACTCCATGGTACACTTTTTCAAAAAGTTTGTAGTTGTACAGCTCGTCAAAACGTCCTTTGTCTCAATAGAGATTTCTAGCCGAAGTGGTTTGAACATTTTTACCAACTAAATAGTAAAGTAATTGTAAAGATACACTTGTGCTTTATTTCAGCACCACATAATGAAGGCATAGGGGAGGAGCAGATGTGTAGCTCCATGCATTCTTAGTCGCCTCACTCGATGGATGTGTGTGGCCGTTTTCCTTCCCTGGCCGCTTATAACGCTGGAGAGGAGACCTCGGTAGCTATTGAATAGGTAGCTAGTTGGGCTTCAGAGCCGGTCAGAGTTTTGTAGAACAGGAAATATCTCTTTGATCATGCCTACTCGGTGATCTAGTCCTTAGTTACTACATCAACTGAGCTAGGAACTTGGTTGTACATGTCTAACATAGAGTTTTGAGGAGAATATTTGGAACTAGGAGGAAACGACAAGGGGATGGAGAAGAAAACGGCACACTTCAAAGCTTCATAATTTTTCTCAAGACTAAGTGAATTACATTGGTCAAGTCAAAGTGACAATATAGACTGTGCACGGAACATGCAGGGAGAACTAAGAAATGCACGACATTACATGCGGGAAACCCGAAATGGAAGGACCGTTTTGGAAATCTCGAAATAAATAAAGGTAAATGTAAAGATAAAGTGCACCCTAGAACACGCCATGAAGGCCCGGAAGGGGAATAGAGGTATAGCTCTACTTTTTCTTCAACCTCGGCGCTAGATGGAGATGGGTGGTCAACACCACGCTCCAGGCCGCTTTACCCCCTGCTTAAAACGAGGTGGAATATAAAGGTATGGCTTGAACACATTGGCTGAGGAGAGGGTCTAGTGATAGCCTGCTTTGGACACGGTAATAAACGATCAGTTTTCGAAACTGCTGGAGAATTTCAGGACCAATAGAATAAATATTCGTACTCAAACAGCAGCCTGTTTCTTCTCGTCACTTTGCATTTTTCTGTCATCGGATATGATGCTTTTAGGAACATGCATTTCATTTTGACAGATTTATCACATAGTAACAGTTGTGTGTGCAAAGACATCCGTGTCAGCAACGTCTGCCGAATCGATAGTTCTGCAGTAATTGAGTGCTGACTAGAGTTTCCTGTAATGATCTGCACTGTCTGAAAGGCAGTTCAGATAGAAAGCTGGTTAGTCAAGGAGCCTGAATAAGGCTGTTAAATTGCTCGTGTGTGCATTGTGACGGCTAAAAATACGAAGGAACCGCGTAGTTGCTTATAGTCATATTAAAATATTAGGAATCAGATAAGGATGAAAGCTTATTACATGTTGTTTCGAAAATTTTAACACTTACGTGGGCTTATTTAAATTCAGTTCAGTTACATTACCAGATGCAGTTTGGTGCTTTAAACAGTTCCAAATTCCGGTCCACCAATGTCCACACACACATATCTTGAACTGTTGACAAGTTTCGTTCAGAGCCCTGAGTCATATTTTTGTAGTACTGAGGAGACGGTACAATGAAAATCCCTTAAGATTGCTAATATTTTCGAAGCATCCCGTGTGGTATATATGTATATGTGTATTTGAAAGTAGTTCCAAAAAATGCTTTACATAAATAGAAAAATCTTTAAAAATGTGCGACGAATTGTTTTTTTAATTTTTTGATAAATTTTTCGGCAGTTTGGAAGAGCAGAATTATTAAAATTGTGTATTTATGATGCTTTCGACAGGAAGCGTGTACGAAACTGTTATAAATATATATGTGAACTGTTTAAACAAGATGGGAATTCAATACTGGCAAACATACGTACTTAGAACTCTTTCATGGGACTAGAAAACAGAGACTAGTAATCAAATTAAATAAATAGACCAACCAATGCACTATTTAACTACTTTAATGTAGTGTCTTTCTTATATCACCCTACACGTGTTTCGGACCTAGGTGGTTGTTTTAGTAGTTTTTAAGAATACTGAGACACCCTGAAGATGGACCTAGGTCCGAAACACGTGTAGGGTGTATAAGAAAGACACTGCATTAAAGTAGTTAAATAGTGCATTTGTTGGTCTATTTATTTAATTTGATTCATAGAAATGCACGGTGATAACAGTGTGAAAGAGACTAGTAAACTTGTAAAAGTGAGAAAAATTTGACGAAATGGAAGTTCAGGACTACTGAATTTGTCTGTGTAAAATATTTTCGATATGAACAGATATAATTTGTACCCCCGTACATTTCGAAGAGGTGCCTATTCAAAATTTGTAAACTTGTTAATAGGGGAAGCGTCTGACGAGATTCGTGCTCACAATTGGTAAATTAACAGTGTTGCAAATATGGACGCCAGATTACGGTCACATATGTCTGCTATTTCTCTATATGTTCGTATCTTCACGGGATGGGAGTTGAAACCGGCAAACGTGTGCACACACATACATATGTAGAAATAGCTACTGCGGTGACACAAACAGTTGAAAGTTTATAAATTTGTATATGGTAAAATATCTTGAATAAATGTGAAATAAAAGTTGGTAAGCATGTCAGCGGGGAAGTATTTGTACAAGATGTGAAATTGTTTCGGTAATGGAAAAACAATTATGACGGACTTACGCACATGCGTAGTTTCGTCACTGTGAGTGTGTGTTTTACCTTTCGTGAAAGGAAGCAGAATGTTAAGATGGCAACAAAGCGGAGAAATAGTAGGAGAGAAACTACTGGTTTTGCTGAGGTATTTAATTGAAATACTGGTTTCATGTCTGCACGACAGAGTTTTACTCTATTATTGTTTATATAAACATAACAATTGTAGCAACAAATGATCTGCAAGTACAGTAAAGGTACTTACGACAAATTCCGAGAAACAAACTGTTAAGATTGTCAGGTTTAAATCCGTTCACTTTATAATTTCAATTTGGCCTTAAACATTATAATTATTGGCAAATGCTCAGGATCGATGGCCTTCTTTTAACGGAACTGCAGTCCTTTCCTGATCACCTGCAAAGTGTGGTTTGCCGTATTTATATGCCTTATTGTTCGTGTTTTAGGCGCAGTTTTGTGAATTTAGTTCAGCGATGTTATAATTTTATACATTATTCTGTACTTTACTTTCTGGCTGCAGGGTTATATTCAGTAGTGTTGATATTCTTTTTTCAACACCTACATATTTTGTTCTTTGTTTCATTTTAATTTTTACAACAGTTTATTCTGTGTAGTCTCGAATTCCAAAACGTACATTTTTTATTGAATAATGCCAGGAAGGAAGTACTGAACCAAAAAACTGAGAAAGGAAGCCAGTGATATGACGTCACTGAGGCAATTAGGATAAGGTTACGGTACAGAAATTACAATGCTGTATTGTTATATGTATTTACTTATTTGTATTTATGCACACAAATAGACGTGGGTCGGTCAGAAAATTTGGTGCATAGTTTTGTGTGGTCCTGAAACTTGGACACTTCGGAAAATATATCACAAATACTTTGGAGCCTTAGAATGTGGCGCTGGAGCAGGATGGAGATCAGTTGGATCGATCGTGTGACAGATAGAGTCAAGGAGGAAAGGAACATCTTACAATGAAACGCAGGAAAGCTAACTGATTTGGCTACATCTTGCGTAGGAACTGCCTTCTAAAATACGTTATTGAAGGAAAGACAGAAGGGATGAGAAGATGAGAAAGAAAAATAAGCAGCTACCGAATGACCTTAAAGAAAAAGAAGATACTGCAGTTTGAAATAGGAGGCAAAGAGTGAAAGGGTTTATTGATATGTAGCAAGATAAAACACAAAATAAATGGTTAAAAAATAAGTTTAAAATGCAAAGGCATGTAATTTGAGATATTTTTATCAACTCGTGTAAGAAGAGTTCAGTTTTAATTGTGCTGCAATCTCGCTACTTTTCTACATATTCGCCGCCAAAATTGAAGCATTTGTTATATCGTGAGATAAACTGTTAAATTCCTTGTTGATATACATTCATATCCTGTGTCATCTACCAGCGTGTTTACCTCGCTATCACCTTCAAATCTGAGACAGCCAAGTTGTTTCTTCAGCGCTGGAAACAGATGACAATCACTCGCGACGAATTCACCTGACTTGATGGATCGCTGTCATTGTGGATTCTGTTACTCTTCAAAATAACCGGAGTTCCTTTACACGCACACAAACTCTCCAATCACTTCAAAAGTGAAATATGCAGCTGAGCTACTTTTGAACTCCATAAACGGCTAAGCTTTCATAGTTAATGAACCTGACACGGTGTAAAATGCGTCTGCTTTCGAGTTTCACTGCAGGTCAAGGTAAATTTACTTCTCCCCCCATTATAGCCCCTATCACACGGATGGCGGCCAAGTTAATTAATTATGGTAGGTGAAACGGATGAGCGATCGAGATGCACAGCTTAGTTTAAATAATGGGTGTATGGATACTTTCATCAGTGTTCTAACAGGGATGTCCTCCGAAAAAAGAAGGAAGCAGTGTTAATGAAAGGATGACACTTGATGAATAAGTCAACAATTATTTCAGTTAATTAAAGTTAATTACGAGTACACACTCTAGAGCTCACATGGTGATTGTGCTTCACGACTTTCTGGCAACAGCTGTACTTTCTCGTTGTAGGCGTCGAGTCATTGAGTAACTGCTCCTAATTATCACCGCGTCATTAATTTCAATTGCTGCTTTCACAATTTTGTGCCTCGTATCATCAGGATTATACCTTGTTGCTAAATAGAACTTGTTGTAAAGGTGTTTATGTTAACGATTCTCTCGTGGTACAGTACACTGACACACAGACAGCTTGAGCTGTGTCTGTGTGTCAGCATAACGCTTTGTGTCTGAACTGTGCGTTAGTCTTCACTGGAATTACGACAAGTGTCTTTGTGCCTGTTTCTGCAGTGTAAGATAAGGTTTCTGCTGCATTCCAGTGAACATTAAATGAGTCCTCCCAGCCAAAATAGGATCTTTCTATCGCCTATGCCTTTTTGGATTTAAGAGGTGTTATTTGAGAATTGGATCCCTGTAACTGTCAGGCAAGAAAAGGATTTCTGTCGTTGTTGGCTAATCAGTTGTCCTTAGCTTATGCGTCTTGATCAGCATTTCGCTAATTACGCGATAATTTGCCTGAGAATGGCACGTCCTCAGCAAGAGACATTGGGAAGTCACGTATGCTTGGGGTTGAAAGGTATTATTATATTATTGTTATTATTATTTTAAAGTTGTCAAGAACAAATTTTATATCCATCCAAGAGTAACATCGAAATGGCCTCTTGTTGTCACTTTGGCGAATTTACAAATGTCACAAGCCCAAAAAAGGAAGCGAAGAATGCCACTTCTTGAGGACTGCGTCAGGTTATGTTAAAATCACAGTTAGATCATTGGAGACCTGCTTTCAGAAATTAGTGTATTTCCCTAAAATACCTTAGTTACCTCCTTGTCCCTATAAATGAGAGTGGCTCGCCTGGGAATGAAGCGAGTTATGTCCAGCTACACAGAGGCAGTATAGTGTATGTTCCTACACTTTCATAAGAAGTTCTTAATACGTTAAGCTGAGTGAACGTTTCTAACATACACTCGTATTGACTTAGTCTCATTTTCCCAACACGATATTCACCAACATGCGTCGTTTGAGTACTGGTTACGTTATCCGTCTCTCAAAAGGGCGTATGCACTTCAAGGCAGACAACGTTTGGCAACATAAAGTCAAGTAAAAGTGAAGTATATAATCTTTGGCCTCTTGTATTGAACACATTATGTGAGCTTGGACATTATTTTCGTAAATTTGTAAATATCTGTATGCCTAGATAGTAACTATATTGATCGTAGGGGTTAACTCTTGTTACTCTGCTTATTAATTATTTTCCAGGCATCATATCCGACCCATCGCGTCCCACAATGGAATGAGTCCCACTGATTCTCCTTGAGATGCATCAGTACGTCACAAAAGAGGTAAAAATTTTCATTGAGTTATGCAGGGCAAATGTGAGAAAAATTAGACTATTGCTGGGACATATGCAAGCTAAATTGGGGAGTCAAGATGAAAACTTGAAGTGTTTCTCCGTATTTGCTGAGTGTCTTCATGTCATTCCTTCTTTCTGTATTTTCACAGTAATTCATTAAATCGTAAAATAGATTCCGGCCTCCCCTGTATTTAGTTTTATATTAACATCAGTGACTCTGTCAGTGCCTATAATGCCATCACTCGCGAACAGACCCAAATGCCTCATCCTAAATCCCCTATCTTTTCGTCTCTCCATCTTTTCCGGCCATCCATCAAAGCCTGGCTCTAGTGTATTGTGTTCCATTGTTCGCTTCCAATATTCTGCTAGTTTCTAATCCATATATTTGTAAATACGTTTTAAAGTTTGTTACTAAGAAAAATTCGCAACTTTAAACCGTTTGCGGGAAGAGTAATGAAGTGCATAAGTGTGCGCTCTAGTTTTAGAGAAGAAAATGCGAGATAAAATGATTCGTGTGCCTACGAAACACGCCGTGGATTCTTATAGCTAAAATGGACTTAATTTTCACGAGTTAATAATATCGGAGTTCCATGGAGGTGAGTGGTCAGCTTTGTTTGCAGGGGAGATAGCTCACATTAAAAAAAAAAGAAATGAGGGTGGAGTGTGCCAAATTGGACACAGCGATGGTGAATAGAACAATGTCTGCTTGTACCGAGAATTGACTGTCAGCCTTCAGTCTGTATGCAGACGCTTTATGGAATGAGGTACAGAGGCGAGAATATTGTATTCAGTTGAGATGTAAGGCGTAACTAGAATGTATGTGGCTGGCAACTGTTTTCTGTGGATAGAGTCATTCTGGGTGCTGTCACAACAATCGACTAGCCTTTAAGAGCCGAAACGGACAAATCTGTCCATCGTTATGTGTAGGTATGAATGCCAAAACGGACATTTTTTTCCAAAAATATATATGTAAACTTTTCGCATTAAATACGATATTGGCGGGGCAATAAGCGTGTGTAAATATTATGTATACATACAACAGACTTGAAGGTAGTTTTAAAAGTTGTGCCTCATACCAAGGGGGCGTATTGGGGCGCGGAGGTAATATACCATAAAATGATGTATTCAACACTGTTTAGAGCGTATTCAGCTTCATGCTCCAGCATCTGTACATTCATGTGCCCCAGATACCCATCGATTAAAAAGCCGGTAGAATCGAGTTAAGATTTATACGAGTCGATAGAAATATTTATGTACTTTCCGGGAACCGAACCCTGATCTCCTTTCTGGTAGTCGTATAACTTATTCACTGTTCTAGCCCGTGCTTGTACTCACAGAAAAAGTTTCAATACATTTTCACAATATATTTGTCCAAATATACGAAAAAATTAAAAGCTTCCGGCTGTATTTACCCTTACGTACTTGATGGAAGAATGAAACATAGCTCACCCGAGAAAGGCAGTATATGATGCGTCATCAGAAGGAAGTTACTTGTTACAGAAATTATTACATACTTTATTATTAGATGTTCTCATCCGAATCAGTATCACAGATCAGCTGTGATTCAATATCTTCATCACGAATATGCCTTCTGCGAGCCATGATGCTTATTATGTACTCACAAGAAATAATTTTCACAAGCGACAGGGTCACTGCACTGTGCGACAAACACTGAAAGAGTGTGGCCACTGGTAGGAATACCGAGAAACGTACTATTCCTTTCGCAGGTCAGATTCCTCATGGTTGTAAAACTGTAAACCTCTTTGTAAGTACACCCTTACAGAAATCACACCAACGAAAAGCATTTCGCTGTTGTTAAAATAACCTCACAGAAATATTTTCCCTTGAAAGTGGGGATGAATTTAGGAGAAAGGAGCCAGAATTTAAGGCTAAAGAGAACGAAACATAACATATTACTAAAATTTCTGTCTCTTAGGGAAGTGGTTCATTCTTATTTTGCATCAAAATATTTTGTAATAAACTATGATATACATTACCGTGTTCTCCATGCTTCACTTGAGTAAATACGATTTATTTCACGGATCCAGCTTTAATATTCTTCAAGATATTAAAAATTTTCCTAACCATTGCAACAAACGTTTAAATCCCCAGAGAAAATTCCGGTCCGCTGACAGTACAGGGTATTTAAATCGCCGGCTTTTAAAGGCCAGACTATATAACTGTCTGATAACATGTTGGAAATCTGTGTGTATGTGTGCCCTTATGGTTTAACCCTTCAATGCCGGTCTCGGTGCAGCCTACGGTGCTTATATTTGTCATATCGCACTGGCCTCAGGGTACCGTACGATCATGAATATACTCGTATATTGTTACTACAAATTTAAAATCTCTCCGTCTTGTGTAGAATTTCAAAGATTTAAACGCAATTATGTTTTCTGCCACTTGTCTCCATTATCGTTCCTAAAGAGCCGAAAACACTACTTGCACTGCCTTTATGCAGTTCCTCATGCTTCAATAATGACACCAGAAATGAAAATAAAATGAAAGTTTTCACTGCACATCTCACGGTTATCTTAAGATTATAAAGTGTATGGGCTAAGTACGGCCAGCAGTTTTATTAAAATATCACGAACAATTTATTAATTTGTTATATGTTACACAGATTAGCTGTAAAATCCGAAATAAATGAATTTTGCTTTGAAACACTTGTAATTCTTATTCTTTCCTCAAAGTAGGGAGCCACGTTTAAGCCCACATAAAAGGAATTGCACAGTTATTCGTTTGCACAAAACCGCATAACCTGAAGCCTTATTTGCTTTAAAAAAAAGTCAGGAAGAAAAGATATTACTCTCTTCAACAGAAGAAAATATTTCTGACAATTAGTAATCAAATATGTTAATATTCCTGTGTAATTCATGGAAGTGCTTTTAGTTTTTAGGCAACAAATTTGACTTACAGTAACACTTCCGAAGACTAAGTACAAAAACACACTCACTGGTTCGAAGAAGTCCTAAGGATTTTAACAGGCAATAATTTTGTGTATTTAGTGTATATATGGATAGAGTTGTGGCAATAAAGCCTTTCTTGTAACATAGATGTAGATAATTTAACCACAAAACAGAATTGTCAGCCATCTCAGCACATATATAACGACTCCTTCAATTTACGAATGTTATTGATCGATGTTCCCCAATATGAATAACTGCGCCGGTGTTGAGGCCTACAAATGTCATCCTAAAAGATGAATGTATTGAAATATTGACGCACGCAAGCACATTAAAAATGAAGCATTTTTATGTATTATTCCGAACTGTTGACATTTAGCTGGGACAAGTGTGAACCCAAGCTTAAAATTTTGTGCTTTCAACCTTGGAAGGATGACAGACAGCTGTCGAAACTACGAGTACAAAGAAATGAAATTTCACATTAGGCGCGCCTCTGTTACCAAATCCTTACAACGATTTCTTTTCTTATTTATTGGTATCTTTTTTTGCCTTATATTCCTTTGTAAATTTATCCCTTTCATTTTATTTTGCCTTATTTTGCTTGATCTTATCCTTTTTCTCCTCGCCATCTTCCATTTCCTTCTCCATACGCTTACTATTACGATAGTTCCTTTCCATCTTCTTGTTTTCCTTCTTCACCTTCTTCCTATCTCTTGGTTTTATCTCTTCCTCTTTCGTTTCTTCTTTCAGAGTAGGCAACGGTTCTTTATAGCCCCTAATCGGGATAAAGGTAGTCACTTCTTGTCATTTTCCTTCAGACTTTCCTATCTTCCTTTACACTGTCATAATCTCTAATATTGCTCTCGCTTTTCCTAAACCTTTTACTTGTCAGATTATCAGCCGGACGCTTTTTGGAGGTTATCTGCTCAAGAGTTTCTATTTTTATTCTGTGGAAAAATGTCGTTGTACTTCTTAGTCTAAGCTAATTGGGCTGCCCTTGTTTTAGCATTTAATTATATCATTTGAAATTCAGCAATAAATCTGAAAGCTACTACGTTTTTTAGTGTATAAACGTTGCAAGCCATAGAGATATTACACGTATTATAGACTTATTGCTTGTTTCAACATGATGGCTATGTTTGGACATCTTGACTTTCATTTTTCTTTCAGCCGTGAATTAAAAGCGGTATTTTTTTCTCCAGTTATACAACGTGTGATTAACATGAAACTTGAACTACTTATATTTTACTCTCCCTCATTGCCAGCTTCAAATAATGCACCACAGAATCATGCTACTTTGATAAATGGGCTCTAAATGTAACCCTCTATACCCAGTCTTCCTTAAACTGGTACGAACTGCAGTTTATTTGTAACGGCGCTTGACCCTTTCTTACATTACACCGGTGTTACTGTAATATTGTGGCCCTGTTTGTAGACGGCGATGATACTGATGACGCTAACGATGGTAATGATGACAATGTACGCATTTTCGTAGATTAGACCTTAACTGGAATACAACCTTTCTTAATACTATAAAATATGTACCTTTTACTACGAAATTCTTCTAGGAAACCTCCTTCCTTCTCTTTCTTCTAAAGCGTGAAACCAATACGTTTAGTTGGTAAATCTTTTACTTATGAAGTCGAATACATTTAATCTTAAAATGGGATAATACCTTTTTTTAGACTGAAAGGAATAATATTTTTAAGGAGGACATTCCATTGTGTTGTTTACAATAACAAAAACAGGGAAATAGCACCGTCGCCACAATTGCTATTTTCTTGTAAATTAGCTATTTATTTATGTAATCGCTTAAGCGATCACATAAATAAACAACTGATTTATAACTAAAGAAATAGGGTTAAACGTCAACTGGAAATGCGCTTTAGAAAATCCTTTTCTTGTCAGAGATGTGCTACATGTTTCGGCTTTATACTTACATAAGCCGTCGTCAGGCATTGATAACAAATATGTATGCGAGGAAAACAACAACCGTTATAAAGTGTGATGGTTAAGCTTGAACATTATGAACTTTAAAAGAGTACCTCTGTAAGTTTCCACGTACAGCTACGTCTTTCACTGATATCCGTCCATTGATCCATCAAATAAAATTATTTATATATATTATTTTACCTGAAATATTATAATATACAAAATTTCGCTCCGCACCTAGCGGAACTCGCTGCACGCCCTTTCAGAACCACTGCCCTAATTCCTCGGTCCCTGCAATAGTCGAGCTGGCACATAAGCACGGAAATACTCGCTACGTTAAACTGCTCAACGTCGTACAGACGCTAATGCGTTTCGACGATTGGAGCAACGTCTCTGTAAGACGGAGAGTGACATATACTTCACGGGGAAGGAAGGTCGCCCACGGGCTGCAGATATATCAGCCAATGACGATGCCACGATTGCAGATGTAGGTTGAAAACTGTGGAAAACATAACGCCGTATCTTAAGACAGTTTGGAATAACCCAACTGAGGGTCGTCGAAGCAATTCTCCACGATCAATCACATCCATACACAGAGGTCCACAAATATTCCTAACATCTAGAAGCAACCTCAAAATTCTAGGCGCCACCAGGCTGACAGGAGACAAGTTCCAAACTTAGGACCCACAAATACTAGTATTAGGCGCCACCATAAAAGATTAAGTGGCCGGGCGGGAGCAACAACTTTCGTCAACGTACTAAGGCGTGTTAGAAAATCCCGTGCGACGTATTGCCTTATGCCTTGAAATGGACGAAGGCAACTTCAAAACGTAGCCTATTGTACCTACAAGGCTCCCATGGTTTGGTAATTGATATATGGCGCCATTTGACGAAGACCTATCTCGAATACCAAACGTCACAGCACATATGAAGTGTAATATTTTAGACTTGCTATGTAGCAAGAAACCATTCTTTAGATATCTTTTATGTGAATTTTGTTTGTCCTATGTCCTCGTACATATGTGGGCCGGGATAGCGTAGTCGGTATAGCGACTCGCTACGAGCTGGACGGTCGAGGGATCGAGCCGATCCCAGTGGCCGTGCGGTCTAGGGCGTGGGTCTTCGGCAGCTCGCTTACTAGGATCGTGGGTTCGAATCCGTCGATCCCAGTGGCCGCGCGGTCTAAGGCGTGGGTCTACGGCCTCTCGCTTACTGGCATCGTGGGTTCGAATCCCACCGGGGGCATGGATGTTTGTGTTGTGTTGTCAAAAGACGGTTGTGGACCGTAAGTGACATGAAAGGACGAAAAAGGATTAATACAGAACAAAAATGGATCAAAAGGGGAAAACCCAGGAATTAGTAAAAAAAAAAAAAAATCCCACCGGGGGCATGGATGTTTGTGTTGTGTTTGTTGTAAGGACGGTAGCATGGAACGTAAAGTGACATGAAGGACGAAAGGATTTAAACAGTACAAAAATGGATCAAAGGGGAAAAACCCCGGACAGACAAAAAAAAAATTTCGGTGTGTTTATATGTAAGTTTATGATCTAATATTCTGTCTTTATTCTACTACTATATAACAAACTATTTTTGCATTTACGTGTAAAAACCACGTGGCCGCGAAAGGCGCACACCGTCTTTGAATAAGAATCAGCCAATCGTTTTTTAAGAAATAAGTTGGCTACATGTTTCATCTTTCTATCGACGTCACCATCAGGCCGAAAATAACGTTTAGATAAAAGTGAGGTGTTCAGATTCTGTGATTTTAATGTTCTTTGTCTCCATGCCATCTTTGATAGAAAGCTAAAACTTGTAGCCACCTTTTTTTAATGAATAAATTGTGTCTACTGAAATGCCCTTTTATTGATTTTGTGACTCCTGCACAACGGGATAACCAAAATAAAAATAATCTGACTGCTTACGTACTTTATATTCTTCATTCCTTGTGGTTTGAATAACTTTAGATTATGTTACGGTGTTGTTTAGATTACTTTACATTCTGCATATTTTGTGTTTTAAAGAATTTCACGTTCTGCACATGGTTTTTTCACCTAACCTTAGGTTCTGCGTACTTTCTGTCCCTGTCATTAGCCATATCAATCCAGTCCATGCCCCCCCATCCCACTCCTTTAAGATCCATTTTAATATTATCTTCCCATCTACACCTGGGTCTTCCAAGTGGTCTCCTTCCCTCAGGTCTCCCCACCAAAATCTTGTATGCACATCTCCCCTCCCCCATTTGTGCTACATGCCCCGCCCATCTCATTCTTCTTGATTTGATCACCTGAATAATATTTGGTGATGAGTACAGATCTTTAAGTTCCTCCATATGTAGTCTTCTCCAATCCCCTGTTACCTCATCCCTCTTAGGCCCAAATATCCTCCTCAGAACCCTATTCTCGAACACCCTCAGCCTATGTTCCTCCCTCAGTGTGAGAGGAAGTTATTAAAATTTTTGATATTTAAAATATACCTCTTAAATACCCATTACACTTGTGTGTAACTTTGTGGTTACAAGACCATGCTAGCAAGTGTACAATTCAGTATGCTATAACAGAGTTTCATGTATTTCATTCAAAGAGATTTTGCACGAGTCAGTAATTTACGAGAGTGTTGGTGAAATGACCGATGAAATTCTCACAAAGACTAATCTCGGGACGCTGCAGATACATAAATGAGACGCTTTAATGGACAGACAAAGGTTTTGTAGTGACACTGTATGCAGAGCGTAACGAGGTAGCTCACATATGTTTATTCACACCACACCGCCAAAGAGGAAAGCACTGTTGCTCATGCTGCAGAGAATATTTTTCATTGTTGCAGCACAGATGAGGGAAAGTTGTGGGAGGGTATATTCTTCTTTTCCATTACTATAATTCTTCGAATTAACGATAACTTGCGTCGTATCTATATTTGGTATTACGAACTAAACGAAAACTTAGGTTTGTTCAGTTTAAAACAAAGGTTTCGAGCCGAAATCTCAGTCTGTCTTTCTACTGCATATATCCTATATTTAGGGTCTACAAACCGGATATTACTTTAGTTGTTTCGGTGGATTTGTGTTGATAAAATTTTATTGTCATGTCCCAGCATTTTTATAACAATACAAAGGAACAATGGAAAGAGTCGCACATCGTTTTTCCAATTTGAGGAATGAGGTGCATATTTCGCATATATATAGCACTAAGAAACTTTTGTGACATATATTGTATGAAGTCACGTAATTAAGAAGATAGCACAAATGTTTCTGTGAAAGTGAAATTAAAATTTGCTTTTTTGCAACACATGACAACTTTCTGCTTTGTAAGTCTACAGGAAAACAAATCCGAGGCACCAAAGGATGTGTCTTCCGCTTGCCACTTCATTGATGAAAGTGGCCCTGAAGGCGATTAGTCAGTCAATTTCATGGATTCGAAATGTTCCATTCATTTTTTTTAGTCTTCCTCAGTTGGAGGAAATGATAACTAAACGCAGAAGCGTGAAGCAAAGAGTTTTGTGTTGTTCACACAGGAGGGATTGATGTGACATTGCAGATGTCCTCAAAATCTTTTGACTTATTCAAAACATTACTTACGTATTAGTATTTTACGGGGAACGTCTTCTATTAAGCCATTTTTCTGTTAATAATTAACTGGCCACGACAAAGAGACCTTTGTATTTAGGCCTTTATGTAATGCAGTCATAAAATGGATTCAGATTAAATTTTTGAAGACCGAGTTTTCACCTAAATTTTATATGAAACTTCATCTCCTACCACACAGAAAACACAGTCATGTCAATTATGAAGAACAAACGGTTAATTATGTATACGTAAATAATAGGCATTTATTTTGAGGTTTATATAAAACGTAAGTACACTACTTGGCAAAGTGCAGGACAGCAGGTGTTAGTTTATTTACCACTGCGTTTTAAAAGGTTAATCATAATTGTAGGTAACAATATACGCACAAAGAGCCCTTAAGTATATTTACTTTAAAAATACATAGAAACTTAAAACACAATAACATTTGTGGATAAAAAATTTAGGGCAGCTTTATTACACTCTGTGTCATCCTGTTCGTGTCATTGCTCTTTCGGTATTGTGAAAATTGAATGGAATTGAATAAAATAGGTGGTTTCAGAATTGTTTTAGACACTCAGAAGACACACTTAAATTCACAGAGAAGTTAAAGTATCATTACCGTAAATCAAGAAATAAAGTTTGAGGATATTAAGTACAGCTTTATGTACTTGTTATGTGTGTGTAAGGTCCAACACGCCCTTCTTAGGTCATAAATTAAGACTTACAGCCGGCTGATCAACACGTTATCTGGCTTACAAAGAACCACAAGTTTCTTTACCATATTTATTAAGAATCCGTCACCGGTTATTAACTGGAGCCACTACAATTAACACTACTCCATTACATTCCTGTACCTACGTCTATGTACAACGTAGACACATTTCAGAATGTAATAGTTTACACACTTTTCATGTTACCCACGCTAACTTACGTCACATTAACCCAGTTTCCCTTTATGTGTTCACCCTAATAATATTTGGTAAAATTATGATATTCTGTTGTAGTTGTTAAGAATTATTTACATCGCATTAACCATCTGTACTGTTGAGTAGCTATATATTTAAGTCCCAGTAAGATGTAATTATAAACATAAATTCGGGTTACCCATGTGAAAACTGATGTCCAAATAAAATTATAAACGATCTTCCATTTCCTACCTCATAGGGAACAGAATCCGTGACCGTTATAAAGGGATTTTCCTTTGCCTATTATTTTCAGATCAGTAGTCGGATCTGTGTCCTTTAGTCGTATGTCATTAACATGACATATTATTGTAATCACTGTGCTAATTATTTCATTAAAATAATGTACAAGGTATTCAGTTTACATGCGATGTAATGTATGGAACCTGTCACAGGGTATCAGCCTTCCTGAGTAATCAGTCAAAAGGTAAATGCTTTGTACATCATTAAACACGTTGTTATTTCTGTTTTGTTGATTATTATCGTTTAGTTTGGTGCCAACCTTCTACCAACAACTGTACACCTAAGCACTTTACTAATGAATCGGAAAGCGTCACTCAGAAGAATTTAGTTTTGAAAAAGAGGTGTGATGATAAAACGAGGTCAACGACATAATATATTTTTTTTTACTGTTTTGTCTTCTCCTATTAGGATATCCGTTGCCTACACGAACCTCAGGATCCTTTATTTTTCTTTTTTACATTTGTCCTCCATGTTACTTTCACCAATATATCTTGGCCATTTCTTTCTACATTGTCTTTCAGTCTGTTTCAATATGTAAAAGTCTGTTCAACGGTACTGCTCAATGACCTTTTAATACTTTTTGCTGTGACATTAACCTTTTAAAGCCTAGTCAACGAGGGTTAAAACTAAGACCTCTCCGTAGAAGTGTCTCCAAAATATATTAGGGAATGAAGGAAGGGCATGAAGCCAATTTTAGAAAACTGAACTTGCCTAAAAGCCACTTTATATTAACCTGCGTTATTATGTACTGACGTAGTAGTAGCAGTATTAGCAGCAACAGTAGTAGTAGTAGTAGTAGTAGTAGTAGTAGTAGTAGTAGTAGTAGTAGTAGTAGTCTCTGTCTTATGAAGTGAGTAGTGTGAAATAATTTCTGAATACATTATCTAATTCAGTTACCTCATTTAACATTTGCTTATAAAGTTTCGCCTTTTAATTTATTCGAAACTAACATGAGTTCCGTGTTTGTAAGTGTAACTCGAAAATTTCGTAACGTCTGCTTACCCAAGAGGAAATGTACGAAGTAGGGGTCTCCTTCTTTGCTTTTAGGGAACATTTTGTACGAAAATTTAAATACATTTAAGTGGTAGCTTTAAAAGTAAATATTGGTTTTGAAGGAAGAAATTTTATCATATTTATGGGAAATTAAGCTTTTATTTTGAAGGGAGCACTTTCATTGATACAACATTCTTTTATTCCATACGTAAACAACAGAAAAACGGTTTTTTTCGTCATATATATTTTACAACACTAAGTTCTGAATCCACACTGTCCAAGTAAAAACAGTTCCAGATAAGTAATTTTTTCCGACTTTAAGCTCAAAAGACGCCCATCAAGTATATCAAAGACTCAAGATGGATATTACATTAATTAACTGATTAAATTTTATGATGCGATTAATTCTTCTCGATCAATGAACAATATACATAGAATTCGAATTTCGACGTTTTGATTACCTTCAATTTTTCAGTCCCTAATTGTAATCGCGTTCTCCAAAGTTTGGAATGTTTACTCCATAACAGTGTGGTAGATCTCAAAGTCATTTTCAGTTATCTTGAGAACTCCAGATTTTGCACGACTCTTAGTTTAACGTCTCATTTTAACTCTGTCGATCATACATGTATAGTTTTCCGTTCAATTAACTACGTATAGTATAATATGAAAAGTTAAGGAATTTTAAAGTTGTGGTAGTGGTACTTACCTTTCCAGAGCACAGGAGTTAATATGCTTGCGTACCACTTAGTTTAACAAGAAGAAACTTTCAATTTGGTTCACATAATATGTTTATGGCTCATGTAATTTGTAAAATTAGAAGTAATTTTTTTCCTAAACAACATTTAGAAATCCGGCTTTAAAATAAAATGCAGAATGCTTTTTGTGATGTAGAAACTCCGTTTTGTTACACAAAATTCATTCTTCAAAGGGTTAATGGAACCATGTCGACATCCACCCTAAGGGGCTGGTGAATATGACGAAAATTCGCATTCAGGAGAGCTGGTAAATTAGAGAGATTAGAAAAGAACCCCTCCTGAGTGCTTATATGGAGCAATGTCATTATTACTATAGTGATCTGTTCGGTACAACGGTATTGTATTCAAAGCAAATTGGAATTCTGAAAGTGGGTATGGAAGCTGTAATTTCGATATCCATTTTCCGACATATTCACACTGAAGAACAATGGTGAGCTGATTCACCATAAAACCAACGTGTAATATAAAGTGGTCAGTTGAGGACACTCAGTGCATGACCACAGTTAAAGTGTGTGAGACATTGCTAGTATGGTCATTACAAACGCATTGAATGTTTTAAATTTAGCCTATGTACGTATTTGTAGCAGAAAGGCCCGAAACTGTTTTCCGGAAAACCTGAAAGGAAAAGAAACCCCACAGGATATAGACGTATATGGCAAAATAATATTAAAATGAACATAAGGATATTGAATATAAGAATATAGAAAATATAGAAACGAATAGAATTAGGCATAATTGAGACAATAATATTAAAAAGGAGTATGAATGTAACTGTCCCTGTTAGCTATGATAAAATTAGCCTCCAGTCAGGAATACGAGAAATGCCTCTGGGATATTCAGGGGCAAATCCAAGTTTCAAACATGATATAGTTATAAATTTGTTGTGTAAAAAATTGTTTATTTACAGTCACTGATCTGTTGATGACTCTTACAGCATTCACATTGTTATGTCGCAGTGCGTTCAGATAATTGTAACAATGACACATCATAGCTTTGTTAAACTCAAAGGTTAGTTTGAAATTTAAGAGTAGCTATTTCCCCTTAATTTGGTCTGTGCTGCTTCTCTGGTAAATGGATAATTAATTTCATTTATTTTATATATATATATTCATTTGTGGATTGCCAAGAAAAGGATTACACGTTCACTCGTGTAATTTCAAACTCTAATTTGTTTCCTCGTCTAAGAACAGCTTTAGATTGGCTGACTCATTACGGTGAAGGTCTGAGACTTTGTTTGCATGAAATAACTATAATTTAACATTCTAATTTCTCGACATTGTATAATAAATTTACCTTGTTTTGTTTTCTTAATAAAACTGGCCATAAGATTCGTCACTCCGACTCGCTCCTTGTCCCGTGTTTTTGTTTGTGTTCCCGACTGTGAATTCCGCAATACCAAACAGCCACAGCAATTTTTCGCTCCCTAACAACTTCATCAATCAACTCTGGCACTTCCTTTTTCTTTCCCACATTCAGCCCTTTTAAAGGTCCGTGAAGAGAGCCCATGATACGATTTTACAACTTTTTAAATGTTACTTGATAACGACCACTTAGCACTGCAAAAATTGAATATAAATTTTATTTTGCTCAAATGTTGATTCAGTGTTCAGAGACAGAAGGAAGGCTGATTTCCGAGAGCAAGTATGTAACCAGGTCGATGCAAAGGGCCGTGAAGAAGTGGATCAGTTCCCACTAGGAAATTGCGATATATATATTCAATATGTGTAGAGAAAGGATTGAAGCTGAAAGCGAGACAAGTATCTCTGTAAGGAATGGTGTATCGCACCGCGCACGCCGTAACACATATATTATACACAACTTTTAAGCACTTTTTCAATTTATTTTACACCAACTAATTCACACGTAAAACCACTTTTTTGTAGTTTTTATTGTAAAATGTACCCCTACACGTGTTTCGATCCTCGGATCATCGTCCGGTTTTTTTTTAAAAAAGCCACTATCACTTCAATTGCATATTTTGAAGGGTCCAATAGCACTCTTTTCTTAATATTTGTTTTAAAATATCTGAATTTAAAATTCATAAAACATTAAAACTTATGATTTATAAGTTAAAGTCGTAGTTGAAAATGTTTTGGTTAAAACAAATATTAAGACATGAGTGCTATTTGGACCCTTCAAAATATTGCAATTGAAGTGATAGTGGCTTTTTTAAAAAAAAAAACTCTGACGATGATCCGAGGATCGAAACACGTGTAGGGGTACATTTTACAATAAAAACTACAAAAAAATGGTTTTACGTGTGCATTAGTTGGTGTAAAATAAATTGAATTAGTGAAAATGCACGGTGACAGTGATATAAAATTTTTAAGCACTTTTGTTTCTTTCCGCTGTGTTCTTGTGTATACCAAGTGTGTACAAGTCAGTGTTCTATGAAACACAGCTGATTTTATGAGCTTTTTGTATACCGTATGTAGCGTTACATACCAAAGAATATGTTTGGCTTTGAAAAAATCAATTTTCAAAACAGTGCCGAATATAAATTGTTATTAGAATATTTTGTAACTTCAGCACAAGCATTTTGGGTTGGAAAAATTATAAAAGTTGAATTTCTTAATAAAATATATTCCTAATTTTAACACTTGAGGAATATTCAAAGTATACAGGTGAAGACGTAATGGGGTAGTGGTCATGTAACTATCGCAGGAAATTGTCGGTTCTTAAAAATGTACCCACATACGGCAGGTGGTAGACATAAGACAGTGGCCAACCTTGCAGATTTAACTGCATGTCCAGTCACTCCCTGAGCTATCTTTCTGTTTTCCGCCTTTACATTTTTTGTCTGCTTTAGTTAAACGCGTACATTTGTCATGTCTTCACAGCAAAATAGCGTCACAACGTACACAGCGGTCTGTAGTAAATCCACTTTACAGTGCGTCGGGCCTTAATACCCGCAACAGTCTCGTTAACCGACTTTCTACTGAAATTATTTTTTACCAGCTGTTAATTTACAACAAAAGCTTATGTCTTCTACCCTGAACCAGTACCAGTAGTCTAGTCTGAATTAAAATGTCTACAGCGTACTGGCTAAACGTTCTTTTTCCTCGGGCTTTCTTCTTTATACAGTGAAACAACTACAGTTCGTTTTTAATATTGTATTTGTCGTGCATTTTAACTTAAGTGAAAGTTTAACGTAAGTGAAAGTTTTATATTTATGTGCATTTGTTGGTATGAAATAAAACTTCAACTACAGTTCTTATTTATTATCAAATACACACGTGCGCGCGCATGTAAGACTATATATTCGCGATAACAAAGTGAGTTTAGACCAACTCGTTTGAGATATAAAAAGAAAAAATTAGCACATTTCTTACAGTAATTTCTTTTTCCTCTTGAAGCAAGAATGATTAGATTTTTCGGATTTAAGTCCCCTTGGCAAAAAAAAAAAAAAAAAGGAATTTAGTCTTACCTGATATTAAACTATGTTTTAAAAATAAAATAATGTGAACTAATACATAAAATATTTCGTAATATTTACAGCCGTGGTATTAGGCTGTTACAGGTTTTATAAATAGAAAAGTATAGATTTATGTATTGAAAGTTGGTCAGTGTGTGGTAACCTACCGTCTTTATGTTAGGGGAAGACGCTTTGTGGATTATAAATAGCTTATGGTATCCTAGCAACTACCAGCCAGACAGGATGTTAGGCTGTAGGTGGGGTTGGAGGAGGGGCAGAAGAATTTCCCATTACAGCCAGGTTTCATAAGATGACTGGGGCAAAGAAATCCAAGAAACCTGAAGAAACGTTTGAAAGGAAAACTACAACTGAGAGTTCAGGAACAGGAAATTGAGCTTTATCTTTCACAGTTCATGTTAATGTGATGATTAAGAAAGTGTTGATTGCTTCCATGCACTCAATTCTTTAACACTGTCCTATGGAAACGTTTTACTTTCCCTGCTCAGAGTTTTGTACGCATATAATCTGTAGAAAGTAACATTAGTGGCACAAAAGTGGTAAAAGTCTATAAAACGCGTGGATTTTGCTAACTACCTGAGCGACTTGTAGCTTCTTAACAAGGGCTATTAGATCTGGTGCATGTTTAAGAAGGCAAGTTCCCAAAAATTGTAAAAACGACTAAGACTTCTTACTCTGTGCGTGCTTTCAGGACGTGGGTAAAAATATGTAATGAAGAGGTTATGTCTTTCCT